>JAFBJR010000138.1:2406266-2748347 GCA_016785285.1 Brachirus orientalis
CCTCTTTCGTTTTTTTTTTTAAGTTGCCACGAGAACTCCTCATTTCACAGACTTCAAACTTTTGCCGAAGAGAATTCTTTCACTGTAAGTTTATCAACGTTTTCATTTAATTGCTAACAACTGTTAACATCGTTGTCTTGCTTAGTGAAACTGTGTGTACATGTGGGAGAGGTTTAATCAGTTTAAACGTAGTTTCTCCAGCGTTGGGAGTTACCCAACAAACACTTAGCATGGCTGCTCTGTCAACCTGCCATACGCCGCTCTTAGCCTGTTAGCTTTAGCATTAGCATCCGTGCATCTGTTTAATGAAGTGGAGGCTTGTGACACAGATGGCCGAGATATCTTCTCCTCCCGAGCGTCTTCAGGAAAACAAGGAGGACACGTTGGAGCTTAACAACGATTTAGAGAGCATGATTGAAACCGCTGAGAATATATCAGGTATGTAACCGCATTCTCTATGTCGTGTAACACAACAAAACGTAATGTACTGTTACACATTTGACATGAAGTTCTCATAAATTGATATACTGTTTCCTACTTGGGTGGCAATAATAATTACTAATTATCTATTTTGAGTTGATTTATGCGTTTTATTTTTCATACAGACAAATTCCTCTGATGTCAGCTGCTTAAGTGAATACATGTAACTGAAAATCGTTGTGGTTTTGTGGTTTGTTAAACACAATTCCAGATGCTTCACAGTTGTCTGTCGTTTTCTGGGTCAAACAATAAATTGATGAGTCAGGTAGACAGTATTCGACAAATTAAAAACTAATTAAATAACATATTGTTTATAGATCACTGCTCTTGGTCAGGTTCAGTTCAAACTGGTTATATATTGCTGTTTTTTTAAAAATCATTTTTTCCTTAAAATATTTTCCATATGTTGTTTTATATTTCTAAATTCCATTTATTGTCTTTACTTTTATATCTGTAACACTGTACATTTCCTCATCTTCCGACCAAAATGTTCTTATCTTATCAATGTGTCGACCTGCAGTGCAGTTAACCTGGATGGCATATGACATTGCTGTGCTGCGGACCAGTCCTGAGCTGGGAATCCTCATGCAAAATCTGGAGGAAGCCTGCGACCGATGCAGAGTGGCTGTGTATGGAGAACATGACCAGAATCCTGAGGATGACAAACATCCTGAACCTGCTGCTGCAACATGTTCTCACATGTGATGTTGTTCTCACTTTACATTTCAAAATAATTGCAGAGGCAAAGGAGGAAAACTTATTAAAGTAGTGTTACACTGATCTAATTGTAATTGTATTGTGCCTCAAGTAAAATGTGTCTTTGCAATAATGCTCTTTTGCTTATTGGACTTTCCCTGTCTGTCTACTTAAAGCAGAATGTTTGGTTCTGTCATGTAATCTGTGGCATATTGGTTTGCAGTCAGTTGATGTTAGGGTTAAGCCACAGTTTGTTCCTTATGTGCTGAATTGATTTGATCCATGTACCTTGTTTAATGAATAAATAAATAAAAAAAAAACAAGCAAACCTGGAAATGTGTTCTGTTCTTCCTTTCATTTAATAGACCTGCTTTTACTGCACTCATCAGTTAATTTTATGTGTTTTCAAGTTTAAATGTCATGCTTTGTTGATGTTTAGCCATTTTATTATATTTTTTTCTGGTGTCGTTGATCTACAGATGGAGAACGCAGAGAAGACCAGAAAGCAAGCCACATCCTCTGCTGACGTGGATGTAGAAAACATTCTGAAAGGCCTGGACTACTTGACAAACTCTATGAACCAAATAGCATGTATGTTAACTATTCATCTCTATCCACTCCTCTTACACCTCGAAATTATCAGTGACATGACCCTGATCTTCAAATATGCAAAGCATATGATGTAACTGTTATCCTAGATCTGAAATGTGACTGCCAAAAGTGAATTACTCTACACCCAACTGTTGCACAGCTTATCCTTGCTTGTAGATGTCAGTGGTGTAAAGGTACATGACATCTGTCACATTGCACTCTGCTGATGGGGAGATAGGAGTAACCGAAGGGTTTCACACATGGGTTTCCATCATGCTGTCTGATGTGAGGTATGATGCAGAAACTAATTTTTTTGCCATGGGGGACAGATGTGGGGAAAAGGGTAGTCGGCTTAATCGCTCTATTGTCTTAATTGCAAATGTGCACTCACTTTGAACTTCAAGGCTGGAAACAGACATCAAAAGTTTTTTGTTCAACTTTTTTATGAAAAGAAAAACAGATTTATGATACTGCAATGCTTTATGTTGTGTCTCCTTCTAGTTTACTGTATTTGGAATAGTTTAAAATAAACTGACCGATAACGTATGGCTTTTTGGACATCTATGACTTGTGTTGCCTGCAGTGAGAACCCAGCTGAAGCAGTGTGACCTGATCGTTTGTATCGGCTGTCCTGACAAGCAGGTGTTTCTGAAAAATCCTGGAGGCAGTAAAGAAGTGGCCCCCAGCTTGACCTTAATAGGAGGCATGGAGAAGGAGGTAAAGCTGTGTGAAAAACATGGTTTTCATTAATTCATTCACTGTGCAAATGTGTTTATTTCTCTCTTTGTTTAATTTACTCAAAGTATATGTGAAGGTGCCATGAATGAAATGACACTGTCTTTTATTCTTATGAGTGTGACATTTGTATGGATCTAAAAGTCTTCGGAACGAGAAATGTGCACAGTAGCACAAATTAACATAGACAAACACTAAAGCAGAAGCAAACACTCATGAGACCTGGTGCTGGTTGCTGGTTAGAGTCCCGCAGGGTGCAGCAGACAACATTGGCTCTGCGCTTCAGAGATCTGGTCCTTGGCATCAATGAGCAGCAGTGGTGTGTGTGGTGGCTAATCGTCTCCTTCACCCTGGGGAAACTCAGCAGCACACACACAAATGTCAGGGACCTAATGAAGCATTGCAACACAACTCAGCATCAGACCCTCCCCAAATTGCACAACAAGATGTGAACTAAGTTTTCTCTGAGGGAGCACACCAACATTTCCCTCTCTTTTCAACGTTTATGAGGCACACAGGTGTGATTATTTTTAGTTTACCTTGGTTTTGTTGTGGTCAGTGCTGAGGGAGTAGAAGCACTCTGTTATGGATCCTAATGTTGTGCACTTTGCCTTATTTCAGCAGTGTAAGGATGCAGAGCATTTGAGCTTTCCCTCACCACAAATCACCACACACATAAATATAATATAAAATAAATATTATAATTATTTATAATAGTACAGTTGTTTTTATGTATGTTTGTCAATCTCCTTCAGGAAATGGGTGAGAAATGTGAGACTTTGGCAGCAACTGACCTTGTTTGAGCTCTCCAAGAGTAACTTCATCTTGATGTCTGGTCACCTTTCCTCCATGCAAGCTGCGAGCCGAAACCTGGATGCATCTTAAATTATTCATAGTAAGGAAAATAAACTGTTTCTGCTTGTTCTTTTGGGGGGAAAGCATCAAATGTGTTTAAAGTAGTAGTTTAAAAAAAAAACAGGCCAGAGGATAAAATCTGCTGAAGTTCTCAGAACTGATAAAGGCCTTCTATTTTACAATATTGCCCCCTGTTGTTTCCCATGTGAAAATATGAAAATGCTCAAGATGTCTGTCACCTTTCTTTAAATACATTGAATAGATATCATAGAAACTTGTAATTCTTTATCTTTATTGGGCTATCAATTATCAGGATTACTCAAAAACTACTGTAAGATGTGAATATCTCAAGAAATAATTGAGAAGTCAGTCAAGAAAGAAATCCGGCACATATAGAATGCTACTAGCCAATGAAAGGTAAAAGTTTTCTATGATCCTGATTTTAGTGTTAGCAGAGGAGTCCTGACTTGAAGCCTGTCCTATTTCTACCTCTTTTTGTTCTAGGACTGCATTTTTAACTATAGTAATTTGTGTTTTGAGTGAAAAAAGCCGTATAGCATAATTGAAAAAAAGAAAACACATTCACATTATGCCTGGTAAAATGCTTGTTATACTCCTGTATTGTTTGAACTACCTGTGAGGCACATCTGTGGGTTTGGAAGTTCTTGGTTGTAGCTGCTTGCTGGTGGATGAGCCTTGACAATGCTGCCCTCTTATGGACATTATGGATTGTGTGAAATAGTAATGCAGCAATATTGAGGGAACATAATAACCAGCACATGCTTGATTTCGGAAGGCATTTCAGGGATTGGCCATGCTGTCCAGGCATTTTCCTCCCACTGAGATGTAGGAATCAAAACAACTCATGGAGAACAATCTATACCTCCAAAATATTAACAAAGTCAGGAATGTTTTTGTGGAGTACTTAAGTGTAGAACACTATATCTAATATAATAGTATGACAACCTTAAGTGTAATGGTGTTTGGAGTTTTTGAAATCATAAACATCAGATTTGCTTGAAACTGGCTATATTTACATACAGTATGTTGCCACATGATTACATTTGTTTGTGCAAAACATTTTTCTGTTACCTCTGCAGTGGGAGAATGCACTGTGGCGGGGTGGGGATGTATTCACATCGTCTATAGAGGAAGACAGCTCTAGTTGTCTACATAGGCCTAGTCACTGTCTTGCTGGTCTTGATCATAGATATTGTTGTGTAATCATCTATTCCCCTGTTCTGAGACTTCATATTAATTTTCACTTTGAATGTCCTGCCCACAGCACAGATATGTGAGCTAAAATAATGAGCATCACCAAGATCAACATCATATTGTGAACTTTGGTGTTGGCATAACAGGATGCATTTTTTAAAGATATTTTTTGGGCTTGTTTGCCTTTATGAGATGATAGAGAAGCATGAAGCGGGGAAGGGGGGAGACATGCAGCAAGGGATTGTGGGTGGAATCAATCCCAGTTTTCTACAATGTGTCCATATGCATGCATGTATGATGGGTCATCTTATCTACCTATTGGTAAAAAAATTTTCTTTGCTAATTGATTTTCTTTACTAATATTTGTATTAGTGCACAGGCACTCCAGAGACAGTCGCTGTGTGGGTTTGTTGAACTTTTTTTTGCAAGTAATATTCTGGTCTCTATTTTATCTAACAGCACAGCTATATTAAAGGCTGTAAGTGTTGGATTTTTCCTCCAGCCGCAGCCTGTCCCATGTCAGGCCTTTGGCATCTCACACCCAGGTGAGAGAGGAGGGGAGAGGGGGGATAAGGGGATGATCAATCACGCTCAGATCCCCCTAGACCCTCAGGCATGTCTGGGTGAATACATGAGTCCTCCTGGGGGGTCCTTGTAGGAGACCCCCCCCCCCCCCCCCCCCCCCCCCCCCCCCCCCCACCCACCCCCCCCATACACACACACACACACAGTTTCCCTCCTCTGTTCTGATGGGGAAACATATGGAAGACACAAGTAAAAGACCAATCAGTGTAAAGTAATAATTTGAATCTCCAGACTGGTCATTTCAAAACCTTTAAAATTATATGAAAAGGACACAAACCTTTTTAATTACCTTAAACAGATGACTTTTTTGAGCTTGTGTGGAAGAACAGATGTGGTAATTTCGCTTGCATCGTATGTTCACTCAGTGAGAGCAGAGATAAGGGGTGGAGAGGTGAGGGCCTCCAGTAGAGCAAAACCTTCATTAACACACAGCAGGGTGGCATGGGAAATACAGGACATCCCCACAAGCAAACAGACAAATGGGGAAGGATGAGACGGAGTGTTTTGTTCTGTGAAAGCGTTACCTGTTCCTTTTTAATCAGGATTTTTTTGCCGCTTGGTGTTTAGTGTTGCTTTCATACATTTTAAGTCCCTTTTATTGATCTATTTCTAGGAAACATCTCCTTACTATATACTATATCCTTATTAAAAATACATTCACCCATAAATTCTTGATTTATTGTGTTCGTTGTGTTTCTAATTTGGTCCTCGTGATTTCTTATATAATTTCCTGAATGGAGTGAAATCAACTTTCAAAGTAGGTCGGATTATGACCTAGCTCCAAACACCCAGTGCAGTTTGGAGCCCATGGTCCACTGAGGGCACGCCTGTTGGACCTTTAGTTCTTCTTGTGTGTGTGTGCGGCATTGTTTGTGTGTGTGTGCATGTGTGTACCACATAATATGATAAACTGATGAAATCCTTTTATAAGATATTTTGGGTCATTGTAGCCTTTATTGGATTGGACAATGAAAGGGTAAGAAAGAGAGATATGGGGTGAAGACACACAGAGGTTTTCAGTCCACACAGTGTCAGCTCTCCCAGGTGAGCAATCTGACACCCCACAAAATACTAATTTCAGCCCTTGAAAGTTGTACTTTTATGACTTTGAGCTCTAAATGGGACTGGAAGGTATAGCGAAAAATTTAATAATAAAGATTTTAGAAATCTGTCAAAATTAATAATGACAAATATTGAATGTCAAATAATTTAAAGAATGTAATCATAAGGGAAAAGTAAAAAATAAACAACAGTAAATTCTGGTACTAATCATATTTATGAACAGAAATAAAAAAAAAAGGAATGTTGTACTTCAGTGTGTCTGAACATTGCCAAAATGTATCACTATACATTGCATGTATACATCACATTGCTATAAAGACAATTATAATGCAATAACTCACTTTGAAACCCAGATGAGACTTTTCACCTCTGTGAAGGTTATATTTTTACCTTCATGTGTCTGTCTGTCTTGGAGCAGCATCAACTGAAAACTAAGGAAGCATTTGGATGAAATTCTTTTTGGACTTTATGGCCAAAGAAATAAATGATGAGATTTTTGTGGTGATCTGGATTATTTATTAAATGACTGTTAATATTGTGAGACAGGAGAATATACTGACTTGTTGGGAAAATCAGAGGCCGAGGCTTTCTGTAGTTTGGTTATGCTGTTGGCTCAGTTCTCACCAATCTGGTGATGTCAGTTGATCCGACATTTCTCAGTCAAGCTGGTTGTGTATTGCTTTCACACAAACTACTCTGGAAAAGATAGTGTAACAGTCATGTAACCAGCCCCCTTTCTCTTAGAGCCACCCCCTCCCCCCTCCAGGGCATGGACCCCCTGATGAAGGCAATATCCATGCCATCACTCACTAATGCTGAGCGTGTGACAGATTTATGACACATCCAGCCGAGAGGAAGATTTTTGGAGATACAGGGGGTAGAGGCAGGAAGGAGGCAAATGAATGACTCCTTTAGACACAGATAGGCCAGTGGGAGGAGACAAGGCTCCTCTCAGACCTAATTACTTGCAAATTATAAGATTATAAATTAACTTTGCGTTCAATGTGGAATGTGAGTCACATTTTTTGATAACATGTCTTCTCTGGATGGAATCATAGTGTTATAACTGGACCTCAGTCAGTGTGCGAACCTATAATTGGAAGTTAAATTTCTCTGTTTGACAGTGAGACAACACATGCCCCCCCCCCCACGCTTTGATGTATTGTGATACATTTGCGTTGCCTGTAGGATGTGACAAAAGCCAGGAGAGGCAGGGTTATCAGGCCAAATACCCCTTAACATGTAGAAGTGGAAATACTTCTACCTAATTTGTCTTTCAAAGCTTTGCTGCTCTTTGAATGAAATCAATACACATTGACATCAAAGTGGCAGTGGATCAACACCTTGGTTAGGTGTGAAATGCACCATGTTATCCATGTAATCCGCTGTTAGTGTATTCAATTTATTATTCACTTATTCTAACAGACAAGTTGTGTTGAACTGGTATTTATTAAAGGTCACATGGGTAACATTTCAGAGGGTTTAGTGGCAGAAATTAAATATGCTTCCCATATGTATGTTTGTATTAGCGTTAGAATGATTAATTGATTATTAATCGATTACTTAATTGACAACAATTTGGAGTCTTGTTTCTGGACTAGATAACTAAACTGTTCTTTGTTGTGAATATCTGGAATTTTTAAAACTATATGGCTATAACTTAATAATTTTGAAATGTAGACAAAGCATTTGAGAACATCCTTATTTGTAGAATTGGGAGACACCAATCACATTTCTCACATTTTCTTAAATTTTATGGATTAAACAACTAATTGATCAACAGATTAACTGAATATGAAAACATTGGTGAGTCACAGCTCTAATGATTGTATATTTATTTTAAAATAATAATTGTTTGCTTTTTGAAGACTTTGAAAATGTCTTTTATATATACTTAAGGCATGGGCCTTGTTTTATGTAGGCCGCTGTCTTATGCTGTCATGTTTTTAGAGCAGAGAATGCATTTTAATGCAGAAGGTTGCTATACTAATGAAGAATAACATCCTCTCTGGCATGTGAAGGCTGAAAGGGAGGGACGAGATGTCACTAATTCTTACACTCTATGGACTGAAAACATGGCATTGCTTTTAATTATTTTTATTTATATTGATCATAAATAGAAAGTCAAGTCTTTATACAATTACAAATTAGAAAAGAATTATTGGAAAGTGCAAACAAGACATAAAACAGATTCATGTAACTTATGTTTGTGATTATTTGGGTCCCCGGTGCCTCCATCTAAAGCCATGTCCCTCTCCAGCTTCCCTTCTGGCGCACACATATTTGACGATCACCTGGGAGCAGTTGTCACAGTTCACCTTGCAGCACCAGTGGAATTTGCAGTTGCAGCTGCTCACCACCTCCGTCCGCCTCTCCTCCACCTTCAGGTTACATTCATGGCACAGCCTGCGGCAGCTCCTCCTCTCCCATTGGGTCAGACCCTCACCATGCTGCACACACTCGCGGCCCTCGGTGCCGTACAGGCCCAGGCTAACGTTCCTCCTGCAGTAGTCCGGAGAGTCCTCCAGGTAGATGAGCTCGCTTTTGGTGATGCTGCTAAAAGTGTCCATGATGGCACTGCGGCTGTCCGCGCTGTTACCCACTCTCATGCGCTTTTTTTCGATGTCCAGCTTTTGGGCATTGTGGTGCTTGATCTTCAAGTAGTTGCCAATCTCTCTGAAATCTGACAACTGCATCCAGCAGGTTTGGACACTGCAACTCTCAGACATGCCATGGCATCTGCAGATGCGCTTCATCGTTGCCTTCACAGCCTGGTGGAAATCAGAAAGAGTGAACCTAAATTACTGCCAATGACCTTAGACTTGTGTATAACAATGGACATAGTCTTTTAAGTTGAAAAGTGAAGGCCAGGAAGTAGCAGCTGCCACCAGGGAGTGACTCTGATGGTTGGAAAAATAACTGTTTAAATGGAAGTCTCTTAAGGAAAAAAAAAAAATTCACATGAATTATTACATCAGTCAACATTTTCCTCAGGGGTAAATGGTCTAAGTCACTTGTTTCAGGGATTTAGAGGAAAATAGACCAGCTCAAGCACAGCACATATGAGTGGACACCAGTGTGATTGACAGCTGGTTTTGTCCAGTAGGTTCCTGGTTGCATGTGACATCTGTGGACTTCTGGTTTCAAAAACTGACATGGTGGTTGTCAAATCTCAAATCATAAAAAAGCATGTCACTTGCAACCAGAAGACTATGTTATTTGTTATTTACAGTCAATGTGAATGGCTTAAAAATTGCTGCAGTGTCAGATGCAGTGATTGTGATTATACAGTATCACTCACCAACCGTCCGGCCTCATTGTTGTGCAAGTTGACAGCAGCCCTGGAGTCCTGACCAGTCTCTTGCGCGTCCACGTACTGTCTGGAAATCCTCTCTCCGAAATCCACATTATCACTGCAGCCACCCCACAACCAGCCATGACCACCTGCACACACAGAATACCACTGGAAATCAAATCACCAATGTAAACACTAAAACAAAATACCATATCTTTAAAATAGCCGTTGATCAAAAGACAAGTTTTCTACAATCCTCACCTATTTTGCCGTTCTTGGAGACATCACAGCCACAGTTGTCGAGGTCTCCCAGACTACAGTTCCTGGTCAGAGTGTACATGACCCCTGCTGCACTGATGGCGTGGACGAAGGAAGTCTCTCTTGTAGCTGTGAACGTGGGGTGATGTTTATTTATTGATGAAGGTCAAAGAGACGTTTCAATAATTAGGTCAAATTCTTTTTTTTTTAAATTCTTTTCAAACCTGCAGTGAGATTCTACATTGTCAGTATATAATATTATTTTTATATATTTTAGGGTATTTTTTTATCAAACTTGTGATCATTGGCAAGTTGGTCATATATTTGACCTATATATGAGTTTTACTCACACAACATGTGTATGTAATGCTCAAGCACAAGCAAGTGGTGTAATAGACATTTTTCAACATGAAAAAGTAGGACAAACACAGGTTTTACCAAGAATATTGATTAGGGTTGATAAATAGTTATACTGTATGGTCATAGCATTGTTAAAATGACAAATCTAATGATTTTTGCACATTACTGTACAGTGTGTAAGGGGCCATTGTGCATTTTTTGCTGTACCCATATACAGACAGTTTTAGTCTTTACATAATCTGTACTGAGCCACATTTTACTCATAAATGTGTATTTTAGTCTGTTGGTTCTATTTATTCTTCACTTCTGTCTGCACCTACCGCGTCTTAGCCCTTTGAGCTGAGTGGCACTGTCAGGACAGTTCCATTTGTCCCACGCGAACTGTTGTTTGCACTCCTCAATCCCACTCTGTGCGCCCACCTGCACGCTCCTTGCATATGTGAGATATGCCTGCGGGAGAGGTAGGAACAGTTATTCACTCTAATCTTAACTTTTTCTTTTACTTCCAAACACATTTTAAAATTGTTCTTGGAAAAAAAAACAAACTTTTCTATTCACCTTTGGTCCCGTCATTAGAAAGTTACTGGCCACCCTTAGAAGAAGAGAGAGCATAAATAATCAAATACATTTATTAGAACTCAACACATCCGTGAAAAGTAGAGATATGGGAATTGTGTCTTACCAAGCATGTCCCGGACACGTTTTGTATAAAAGAGGCAGCAGGAGACAAAGTATCAACTGCACCATTTCCATCTGTTAAAGCTGAAAAAGTGGAGAGATCTGCTATTTTCAACCTGCCTGCTCAAACTTTCTCTCTTAAGTGAATGAAGAACAAACGGGACCACCGTGTTTTGTCCCTCAAGGTCCGAGAAAGCTGATTGGGTAACAGGTTCAGGAAACGCCTTATGCGCACTTCAAAGGCTGCCATCACAAGTCACGGTTTATTTTCTTCCTATGACACCAGGCCACCAATATACAAACCATCAACATATTCACAATGACTAATCAGGCGGAGTCATGAATCTTATTAAAATATTTATTAACATTTTCATTTTGTACATATAATATATTGAAGGTTTGGTCCTCACCCCGCATATGAACAATCAGGATGAAATCATTAACATAAAGTGCATTTTAAAATTGTCAGTTAACTTGGCAGATGAGAAAACTGTACAATGCTCATTGGTGTCCATGAATGAAAGATAATGAGCGTATTGGCTGCATAGTCTTTGTAACCGATGAGGATTAGTGCCGGCGCCCACGGTGCCTGCGCTTGGCTTTATTATGCTGTTTCCTCCCGCTTTCTTTGCGCGCACAGTAATATTTGGTCACGACCTGCGTGCATTTGTCGCACCTCACTGTGCAGCACCAGTGGAACTTGCAGTTGCAGCTGCTGACCACCTCGATGCGCTTCTCCACCACTCTGAGGCCGCAGTCATAGCACAGCCGGCGGCAGCTCTTCCTCTCCCATTGGGACATGTTCTTGTTCCCCTTCAGACACTCCCGTCCCTCGGTTCCGTGGAATCCCATGCTCTGGTTCTTGAGGCAGTAGTCCGGGGAATCCTCCAGGTAGATGAGCTCCGTCCGTGGGATGCCGCGAAAGGCGTGCGCAATGGCTCCCTTGTTGTCCGCGCTGTTCCCAGCCCTCGCAGGCTTCTTGTCCATCTCCAGTTTCTTTGCTTGTTCGTGCTTCTTCTTCAGATAGTTTCCAACCTCCCTGAAGTCTGCCAGCTGCATCCAACAGGTTTGGATGCTGCAGCTCCCAGACACCCCGTGACACTTGCAGGCCTTCCTCATGGTGCTTTTGACTGCCTGTCAAGATAGTGGAGGAATTTCAGAATGTCAGTGTTTGTTTTTCATTTTGGTTCGCTTGGTTATTAATTTCTAAAACATAATCATATTAACTGTAAAACCACGTCTTACCAGTCTGCCTGCCTCGTTGTTGTGCAGGTTGATTGCTGCGCGCGAGTCATGTCCATCTTCCAACGCGTCCACAAACTGCTTGGAGATCTTCTCTCCGAACGCCACATTATCACTGCAGCCTCCCCAAATCCACCCTCTGCCACCTAAAGATGAGGAATAGACACTGTTATTCAGCGCAAAAAAAGAAAATGTTACACTATTTAGACAAAGATTTAACAAAAAAGTACCAGTTTGTCCAATTCTGGAGTCATCGCAGCCACAGTTCTCGAAGTCCCCCATACTGCAGTTTTTGGTGAGTGTGTACATCACTCCGGCCGCGCTGATTGCGTGGACAAATGAAGTCTCCCTTGTGGCTGCATTGGGTAATACAAGAAAACAAACCATTATGTTGCTGTCAGATTACATTTTGCTCAGTAACTGCGCAATAGCTACAACTACTGTGCGTAAAAGGCGCTTATACGATGCTTTAAGATCTTCAACACTACTGTAATAGCTGTGATCACTCAGATTTTTTTTTTCTTTTCAGGCGTGGTGCCACTCTTAAGAATATAACTAAAACAGTATTTAAATAAAAATAATAAAACAGTGTTTTTGTCTCCTCTCCACGGACGTCAGAGCGCAGAGTAGCTACAGAACTAAATGATAAATCTAAAACTGACAGCTACTGGGCTTGACCTCATCACACGTAACTCCTCTGCAGCATAAAATACAAATATGTGGATAAAAAAAATGTATTACCACTTCGAAGGCCGTTGTGCGTGGATAATTGGAGCGTGCTCTCTGGGCAGTTCCATCTCTCCCACGCAAACTGATGTTTGCATTCTTGTATCCCACTCTGTGCGCCCACTTGCACACTGCTGGCATAGGTCAGAAAAGCCTTGGGAGAAAGCAGATAATTTTATGTTATTATTGCCGCATTTAAAGACGGATCTTTGTGAAAAGCAAAAAATGCTGTGGACACCCTAGAGTGAGTTTTAGGTGCACATTTGTCCAAACAGACAAATGTGTCATTATTTACCTTAGGTCCAGTCATGAGGAAATTATTCACGGTCCTGTAGAAATAGAGCAAGAGTGTCATGTTAATCCCATGCATGGAATCATGTCATCAGCAAATGTATCAATACAATGTGGTGTAGAAAGCAATTCATCCAAATGAAGCCACATACCAAGCCAATGCAAAGTGAAAGTGACAGCACACGGATAGAGCCAAAGCTGTGAGGAGGTGTAATGGTCCCATTGTAGCTGTATTTCCAAGCGAAGGGCCTGCTCGTTCCAAGAGAGAAAAAGACGACTGAGGATGCAGCCAGACCCCAAGCTGATGATATTTATATGGCCCATGCCCCTTTGATTGACAGATTTGTCCTGCAGGTAACGTTTCACTGTGAAAAAGTGTCAACAACGACGCTGATTGCCGCCGTCGGTGCATAAGTGCACTTCAAAGAAATGACGCAGACCATTAAACAGCGCCTCATCCATTCACCTGTTCGTTCCCAGGCTCTAATCCCGAGACGCTTTTCTCACGGATTAAAACATATGCAGAAGCTTATATTATAGGAAACTTCATCACCTACCATACAGCCATTAAGTTCTGCGTTTGTTTAAGTGTAGAGGTGCGAAAGTCACACAAGGAGAGATAGACCAATATCACATATTATTTTATGTTATATCATATTGCATGTGCAGTTTTTATTGTAAAGTGAGTTGCAGTCGCTGCAAAACCTGATACTGTATATACATTGAGGGGAATACTGCAGTGACAGCGGCGGTAAAGGCATCATATGTGTGGTTGGGAACGTTTGGGAAATGGCACCAGTGTCCCAGGGGGAGAGACAGTGACTACAAAGCCATAAAGTCTTTCAGGCCGTGAAGGTACATAGTCATGTAAATATTGCCTCACACATCGGCGACATTGACATCGTCGTGATAATAGGATAATAGATGTTTCCCCGAGACACAACTTGGTGTGAAAACGGTCTGGAATTTACAGGAGCATAAACACATGAGCGCTTTAATGTTCCTGCCATTAAACACTAAGTTAGTTCATCGGTAAAATGTCAACTGTAAAACCTAATAGATTAAAAACTTCATAACTCTCCTGATCATTCCCTAATCACTGCCATCAACAGTCAGGCCAGTTTCTGTCATTCCAATGTCTTCACTGTGATTCGACGGGAGAATTGATTGCTATTGCACATCATTTTCATTTAAACGGCTTAACACGTGTCAAATCCCCATTTATCCACTCAAAATCCCCGAGAGAGCATCGATTCACTCAGCGCCGTGGACAATAGGTGGACTCCTGCATGGGCGAGGTCCGTGAATAGGCGAAGGTGTAGGTGAGGATAATCCCCACTAATTAGATATCACCCACATTCAATTCGGCAATAAGACTGAAACCTAGAGCCCCTCATCACCTCTGTCCGAGAAATAATACAGAGCGATTAAAAAAAAATCAACCTGAGCTGCTTATTAATTAACTTTTCTAATGGGTTAATAACCCGCAAACAATGGCGCTCTCTGCGTCTGTGCGTGTTTTTACACTACATATCGAAACTCTCTAAATGGTCAAATCACGTGGGCTGGTAAATGACATTTATTCAATTAAACTAACAAAAAGACAAAACCGATTTTTTTTTTGGGGGGGGGGTCATACATCGCAGTAAAAAGTATATAAAATCACCGTGTGCTTAAAATAACATGGCGTTTTTTTTTGTTTTTTTTTTTAAAAATACAACTTAATTAAATTGTTGTAGAACAGACATGTGAGACACTTTCGGGCGCAGCAAATGAGTGATTTGCGGCAACGCAGAGTGAGAGAAACGGAGCAATAAAGGCTGAGGAGGTGACAGCTTCCACAGGCTGAGGGTGAGGGTGACAGGACTGCAGACGCCAGCAGTCACACCGGCTATACTGCTTCATTGTTATTGAATTAAACAAATAAAAAAACAAAACGTCATAAATAATTTATGGCCTACATGCAGATGTATCATGTAAAATTAAAAAGAAAGAAAGAAAAAAAAAACAATAATTCAGTCAAATATAAACTATTTCTCTAATTCAATCCAGTGAAAATGTATTTAGTCATTCTGACTGCATTTTTATTGGGCAGCACCTATTTATTATTATTTATTTACTGACTGTTATTCTGACCTTTATATTGACAGTTATTATCTAATAACAGGGTTCTCAACCTGTGGTTCATGCACCCCAATGGTATGCAAGCTTCCTCTGGTGGTACTAAGACCACTATATTTTCTCAGGTGGTACTTGGTATAAAAAGTTTGAAGACCATTGATCTTACATCACCAGTATAAACCTCGTTTCGTTTTTCTTTATCTATATTTTTTATTACCATTGTTATGGTGCTTTTATTTCTTACTTTTGTTTATTTTTCTTGTCCGTCATCTCGCTTGGCTTTCTTTAATCTGGTCTGTGAAAGCACTTGGTACTCTCTGCTTTTATTTGCATTTCTACATAAAATATCAGAGGAAAAATAATAGATTGAAATAGAAGACGTGTGGGTGAAGACATGATGGGCTCATTTTAAGACCTTATTTTAAAACATAATAACAGCGCAAAGTAAAAAAAAAACCCAAAAAAACCTCAACTTACTTAAATTATATGTACAGACATTGCAAGAGAAATTTCATGGTGTGACATTGTATCGATTCTTTGAAGCTCTGTATGGAAATGAAAATAATCTTTTCTGACAGTTTTGTGTTGTATTTAAGCCTCCAACCACTAGTTGGCAGCATGCTTTCGAGAGTGTCACCCCCTTCCACTCCTGTCACTAGACCAAACTCACCAAACTCACAATACATCATTTCCCCCTCAAAATAGACTAATAAAAGGAAATATTAGTAAATTGCAGTATCATCACTCCTGTAACAGGATTTGTATCTCATTCCAGATTCTTGCCAATATGCAATTATTTCATGTTTATTGTTGCCCTAATTTGACAAATTTGACTAATGCACACTTGTATACATTTAAATACATGCTAGTACAATTTATTTACATATTCCACACAAAAAAACAAACAAACAATATTTAATTATCTAAGCTGATAGAGCATGACAGCAGTGAGCATCACATCAGTCTCTGTTTGGAAAACTGATTAATGTGTATTATCATAAATATGCATTTCATTAATTGGTCCATATCCATTTCTCAAACCTCCAAATGCTTGTATTATGGTAAATATTAAAAACACAATTTAAAATCTGAAACCTTTTTGAGAATATTTTGGAAACCATTTTGGAATATTCTGTCAAAAAGTTAATAAAGTAATTAAGTGATTACTAAATTATTTAGTTACTAATAATTTATTATTTTATTATTTTATTTATTATTTTATTTTTTCAAGCTTTAGTACCATGTGAATCCCAGGAAAGTTAGCCTGAAGCTCTGAAAACTTGGCATAATTATAAACCTATATATATATATATATCTGACTGTATACAGACTTCTGGCTTAAAAAGAAAGTAGGACAGAAATTGTAGTTAACCACCAGGGGGCAATTCTGCTGGTTGCCAAAACAACTCAGTTTGAATGGAATCTCACTTGATTTCTAACAGCACTAAACATTTTCTCATTTTCTTTATTTAATGGTCTCAGTCACTAGTTTCAGTTCTTCTTCAACATCACAAGATGTCAGTTTTGTAAATCGTGCTGCTATTTAGAGGAAACTAACGACTAAAGCACAGCATTTGTGCGTGGACGCCAGTGTGACTGACAGCTGGTGTCATTCAGTAGAAGGCTATCATGGCGTCAATCAAATTGTGAATCTTAAGGCTTGAGAATGGAGGTTTGTTTTGCAGCAGGAAGACTATGTTCATTTCTAACATACAGTCTATGGGTCTGACTTAGTTACACACTTGTGTCGTGGAGTGATTTATTGACCCTACATGCCTGTTGCAAGCAGTCTAGATTAATACTTTCTATTTTTATTTATGTATTCTGTGGCCTTGCTTGGTCAGCCACGTCATGTGTGTGTTTCAGAATCCTGAGATTTGCACATATGGACATGAAGGAGACACAACACGATGCTCAGGAGCCAAACAGTTTCATGTCTTCATATTTATTTCATAAAGAAAAAGTAAAAAGGTTTGATAAGAAAACATCCCATGTCATTAAAGTCCCAAATACTCCCGTGTCTGTTGACCCCACCCCACCCAACACCCCCACTTCAGCCTGGATGTCTGCCTTTATCTCTCACTCTATAGCTATACTACATCACATCCTAGTTTGGCAATATTGTACACATGTTAGCTACATGCTAACAGTGCAAGACAGGCACCCAGGCTCAAGTTTATCCACCCACGTGTCAGGAGAGCCCCCTGTGTGAGAATGCCATGTTGTGATTACAGCACCCCAGGGAGCTCACAAGCACCCATTTTCTGAAGACAAAGCAAGAGACTGAAATACTGTGTTAATCAAAAGAAAGTGCTTTTTTTTTTTTTTTTGCTGTGGCATCTCAGCGTCTTTTCTTCATGTGCTCTGGAGTCAAGGTGTGGCATCGCCTTTTCTCTCTTGTTCAATGGCTGAAAAAGAAGAGCAGAGGATACTGTTGATCAGCAGGCTCGTGTTGAGTCACTATGTAAAGGGGATGATGCAGTTTTTTTATGTGCTGATACTGCAGCAAATGTATGCTGCACTGCTTGCTGAGCATGTGGTGTTTCATCAGTGTTGGAGATGAGGTAAATAGCGACTGACAGGAAAATGGTTGCAGGGGATTTTCAGCATCGTTCAGAAACGCACACGCATGCGGCCGAGAGACACTCACTCTCTTTGGTTGGGAGAGGGTTTTTCTCTTTTGTCTCCGTCTTCTTCAGCTTTGTCTTGTCGAAGCGGGCGATCTCGGTCATGTCAGGCTTGTCAGACATTTTGGCTGTGAAAGATGAGGGAAAAATAGCTGAGCACACAGGGTGGACATGTCCTGTCTGCCATTATCAATCACTAATGCAGCATAAAATTGTGAAATAATCCACATGCTGTATGAGATATACATGATTGTCCAAGGGCAATGTTGTAAAGGTTAAAATGAGAGCTGTCAAAAACCCTGAAGACACTGATTGATATTGTGAATTGTAAGTGCACAGGAAGGGAGTGGCTATACAACATGTGCAGCTCACACGTTCACATGGATGCTTGCGCCTCCCACACATGCTCTGCCTACATATTCTCTACAAAATGGCTTTGCAGCTAACACATGCCTTAAAAACACACACACACACAAAACAAGCTGTCAGTTCATTCCTTTGTCTCTGCCTTTCTCTCTGTGAAGCTGAAGTCTTTGTTCTCCTCCTCCTCATCCTCTTTCAGCCTTCCTCACCCCCTCTCTCTTTTTCTCTGCATCCACTGCTGCATCCTCCTGGATGGAGGCGATGCTCCACTGGCTCCTCTGCAGACATAATCCCGACCCAGCCTCAGGTCTCACTAATGTCTTGCTCAGTCTGGGCCAGTCACGCCTGTATTAACTAGTGCTGTGCAAATGTAAGAGCCCACTACCCTGCAGCAAATCATTTGAAAACCAAGCTACTGTAAAAATCATGCTCGCTGGTCTGAATTTAAAAGAGGCCTAATAAAATCAGTGTTACATAGAAGTAGTCATGCTGGGCTCATGCCCAGAATCCTTACAATTTCAATTTCTTGAAAAGAGGCACACCATTACCCTCAGCTACAAATGGTGCCTACTGTTATTGTATAACACCCCTTCTTCCAAATCTTGACATGAACAACAGCAGCCACAATCTCATCTTTTTTTCCTCTTCTCCACTTCATCAGTAAACCTAATTATCCATTTACATCTCTGCCATTGTCCCTTTTATCATCACTATAATCATCCTCAACCTTTGCTGTTCACAGCATCTCACTGCTGCCATCAGCAGCCAGTTTCTCCTCATCCAGCCACACCCAGTCCTTTGTCTAACTCCTCGTGAACACGGAATCCAGAGACTGACACACGCGCACAGACAGATAAACAACAGACTGAAGGACACATGAGTCTTTCTTACCAGAGTTCCACAGAGCCCTGGGATAAAAATCCACCAGAGGGGGGAGAGAGCGCAGTTAGAGACACAAAAGATGGAGACGGCAGAGCGATGCGGAAGCTGAATGGTTCTACCGGTGTGTGCACGCCTGCCAGGGTGCATTCAGGGTGTGGGTTTAAGAAGGAGGGAGGGAAGGGGAAGAAAGGGAGAGAGAGAGAGAGAGAGAGAGAGCTTGGTCAGCCTCCCTCCTTGTCATCAATATTAATTTTTGTCAAGGGAAAAGACTAGAGGAAAGCCATCCTAAATAGGAAACAGCTGTAACGCATAGATCATCTGTGACTGATTATGTTAAATTATTCATGTAATACATTATTATTATTATTATTATTATTATTATTATTATTATTATTATTATTACATTGATTTTGATATGTAGGTTCAGGGATACACTGCATGACATGGTGGGAAGAAGACTATTTAGAAGACTATGTATTTATAACTATAATAGACTTACCGCCATGATGTGTTTTATTTTTCTAATTCACCTTTTATTTCTCTAGAAAATCACACTGAGATTAAAATCTATTTCAACTAGTGCACCTTATAGCCAGGACAGGGTCAGTTACAATACAAATAGACAAAAAAAAAAGAAAAAAAAAACAATAGGAGCACACGCTGTATAGAAGAAACTACTTCCATAATATGTTAAAAATCATTGAAGGGCTACTTCTAGGACCTAGGACCATAGTAAAAAAAGAAAATGCAAGATTAGTTTGTCTCTCTTTCATGTGTGTTACAATAATGTGTGCTACACTGAATGACAAGAAGATATCATCACTGACAAAAAGCCAATTAATGTTTATTTTTACCAGGACAAGCATGTACAGCATGGACCAGTGTCACATAGCTTTTATAGCCTCAGCTAGTTTGTAGCATTTGTCTGTCAGTGGACCTTTATACGGACAAAAGTAAACACACAAACAAATGATGTACTGTACATCTGAGTGAGACTAATTATAATATTCCTGTTCATGATACTGTATACAGCCCTGATAACATTCAGTGATGTATTATTATTTGCTAGAATTAGCAGGTGTTTGTATAATTAAAGAGTGTGGCATCATTTAGAGCACTGCCGAAAGTCCTATTTATAGTTATCATTGTTCATTAATTTGGATGACTATGTACAGTGGAGTAGAGCCATATGTCACAGCATTTATAGCCCACTGTGATTCAGACTTAACACACAATTTATCATTAAACTATCTTAGGTCATTTATAAAGCAAAAGCACTAAAGATTATTTGCCACCAGGCCCTTAAATCTGAGTTTTTGCTATTTTTTAATTACCCTATGGCAGTAAAAAGTACCTTCTTGAATTATTTTTACAATGAAACCAAAGACATCACTATGAATTTCAGGAAAATGACATGGTTGAGTTATTTTGGTTTTACTATTTTGGCATTTTATAAATAAAATTATTATTATTATTAATTATTAAAATTAGTCATTATGATTTGAAAAAAGTCATTTGTACCACCTACCTAACTACAGTCATACCTATACTCTGTCATAATTCTAAAGCATTTAGCAAAATTGTAGTGTGTCAGTTGCTGTTCATATAATAGACGACAACTCACCAATATTTTCCTTACTGATGAATCCATTAGTAGTAATTTATTACCCAATTTAATTTGTTCATTATTTGTTATATTAAATGATGCAAAATGGTGAAAAATGTCACTGTCACTCTCAATCTGAAAATGACAACATTCTCAAAGATATTCAGTTTCTTGTCACGGACAATCAACGAAAACAGAACATACTCACATTTAAGAAGTTAGGGTCAGAGAACTTGTTTTTATTGAAAAATAACTCATTTTTTAAAGTGATTATCAAAACAGAGATCAATTTAGTAGTTGACTACTAGTTAGTGAGTGGTTTCAGCTCAAAGTCTGGTTTTCTTATGTGTGTCACATCCTTGATTTTGCCACTGATCAACAGCTCTTGATGACATCAGGCTATAATAAAGCTGTTATGTGCGGAGCTCATGTTCCTTTGCTGACATCATGAAACCTCCTGGTCTTTCCTCTTTAATCTCCCCAGAGGTAAAGTTTCAATCTGCTGATGCTGCCACTGAGTACATGGGTCCCAGAATAGCAAGGTGAAGATGAGTCTGATATGATCTCAACCCTGGAAATGATGCAGTGAGCCAAGTGGACTGGTGCAGAGTGTGTTTCTGTTGGGCCTGTTAATGTGTGACTTCATTTTCCTGGATGACTCTGGATTTTACTGGACTACATCCACGTCATATTGAGGTCATTCGTTCAGAGTGCTCTGCAACAAGGCTGCACTGCCACCTACTGGCTGAAGCCTGGAACTGCTTCACCGAGGAGCAGCCATTGTGACAGAGACAAAAAGAATATAACAACAGACAGTGGGTTTTTGTCACACTTTAGATCGACACAAGGCTCACTAAATGCTACACAATACCCTAATCAGTCTGACGAACCTCTGTGATGGCCCCAGTGGAGCTAATGATGTTTCAATGCTCTTCACATCACTCACTGACTTGATCTCTCAGATGATTCTCTCCACTGAGCTGTTTGTTTCCCTGTTGTTGTTGTTGTTACGGGGATGGGAAAAAGATCTTTGACCTTCTCTAAATTTGAGCCAAGCACTCCTATTAACCTTTCTGTTGGGAGTGTTGGCACATCTGAGGCGTAGAGACGAGATGCACACTGACAAAGGTCAGACTCAGCTGCCAAACGACCTGTCAGAAAAATTGAACAACGCACCGCCTGTCGGTCAACAGTAATTGACCGGTAAACCTTTTCTGGAATCAAGTCTCTGAGCTGTAAGACAGCATCTTGATGACCAACTGTGCCAGTTATGAGCACATTTTCACATTATGTTCAGCAACAACCACCAGATGGCAGCACCCTTGCAGTTAGGGCTGTTTCTACAGATAAAAAGAAAGGAAAATGACTGTATTAATTGAATCTTAACTGATTCTTAACTTTAACTGATGTTACAATAACCCAAACATATAGCATATAACATATGCTATATAGGAAGTCTTTGATAGTGTGAAGTGAACAGACCTGCTTAAATATGTTGTAAACACAGGATGGCAGCACAGGATTATTTTAAATTCCAAATTGAGACCTGTAAAGAGATGCAGAGATCCTATAAAAGACCATCAGGGGGCAGTCATTCCCCAGCTCTACCAAGGGCAACAGCTTACAACAGCCAATGTCACTATGCCATTAATAAAAATTCCTCACACTTTTCTAAACACTCTTCCTTGTTATTTCATTGCAAGCAAGAGTTGATAAGAAATTTATCTCTGTGGTTTGGCAAGAGACAAGTAATTCAGACAGCTGCTTGTTTCACGTAAAATATTTACTGTCGTCATTATGGAAAATTAACGACCAGTGTGAAGGATTCTCTATAGTTGTTTGAGTTGTTGAGTGATTTGCTTATTTACCACAGCCTTTTTGAATCCACGTTAAAGCTTAGTCGTAAAAATGAGCAGTTTAAAGAGAAGGACAAAGTAGAACTTTCTTCATTGTAAAAGTTAAATTAGTTTACACAGTTTCTCATGTTGAGAAACATTATTTGGATTCAAATGGATTGCTGCTATTGTAGTCATAACTGCTGTTATTTTGGGAATATGCTTGAAGCTACTATGATAATCTGTAAAAATGAATCTAATGGAGAGTAGAATCAAGGAAGTAACATGGAGAGAAAAAAAATGGAACATCATTTAGGATTTTGTTCATTGTCTGATTATTTTACATTTTCTCTTCAATACAACTGACAGCTTTATCTTGGTCACTGGGTTTGTGTTGCATGTACCCATCACAAAGTATCACTCAAATTTATAGGTAGTGGTCAGTGTTTTTCAGTCATGGTTGTATGAGGTACTTATACATGGTTAGCAGCTCGGTGCACTTCCTCTGCTGAGAAGCCACAGAAGGCACACAAATACAGTAGTGTGACAAATACAGTAGTGGCTAGTGAAGAATTCAGGAAACAAAAAAAACACCCCAAAATTTAGTGTATACTAAATTCAGAACAGTTTTGCCACTTTATCTTGATCTTCTTTCAGTCACTAGGGCACAGAAGTTGTCAACTGCTGCCTCGTTTGGTAAGTTTGGTAACCATTTTCAGTTTTAAACACTGAAATCCCAAAAGGACACATTTTAAATTACAAATGGAAAAAGTATTGGCTCAACGAATGTAAAATTGCTGACTTGCTATATGGACTTATGTGCAGGGCAGTTAAATTTTACTAAGCTCCAGTTTCCTGTCAGAGAAGGCTTTTGAATGGTGAGATAAAGCAAGAACCATAATGTTAATGCAACATATGCTCGTAGGCATTGATTTCATCTGGTGAGCCTTTTTTATATTGGCTAAAATCATTTTTTTTTCCACTGACATTACAATATGGTCACAGCTTTAAAAGGTGTTGCAGGAAAGAAGGAGTCTGTGACCTCTGAACAAAGCCAAAGCCATCTTCTTAGCATAAAGAGAAGAGAGTGGTATGAGCAATTTAATTTCACCCTAGGCAAAGAAAACAAATAAGGCCAACATGTCTCTTCCTCCACTAATCAATTCACCTCTTTCTTTAATTATTTCCATCTTTTTTTCTGTTCGCAGCCACAACTGTTCTCTGTGAATGCAGACAGGTAAATGTGCTCAATGAGGGAAGTGCATCAAATGTTAATGGACGTAGACATGGACACTTTTACGCACAAATTTGCAAGTTTGCCCGCAGCTTATATTACTTTCTATTATCTAATGTGGCAGAGGACGAGTATGATTTAATGGGGTTTACTCAATATTGAAAGAACTATGTTAAAGAACTATGTTTGAAAACCGCAAGTATCTTTTTTATTTATTAAAATAAGAACTGTGCTGGTTTTCATAGCCTTAATATAAGCCTTTTATTAGAACCATGTCAGGGTACCTGCCTTGTTTCTCCGCAAACCTGAACGAAAAAAATCAACCAGAGTACATGTTCTGTGTTTTAAGCTGAAGTTTACTTTGTAAACGAAGAAAAACTACATGCTCTCGGTGTCCCCTGCTTGTTAAAATCTGAAGTCTCTCCATTAGACCCAATTCTCACATCTGGATTTTTTTTAACCAGTGGAAATGTGACTGATTGGCATTCACTCCTGGGTCAAGTGACTCTGCAGTGCACATGGGTTTTCATCAACTGTGGCTCCGATCGCCATTAAAAAGGAAGGCCCGACATGGCACATGCTAATTTCTTCTTCGTGTGCTTCAATTTTTGGGAATGACACAAATTCCAGTGTCACTTCCATTGCAATGTCATACATTCATTTTGTGGCCAATAGAATAGCCATTATCACAACTTGGGACAGTACTCGGGACAACTTGGGACAGACAGTATATTTTTTTTATATTATACCTCATTAATCTGATCTGTTACTGGTGCATACAAAATCAGATTTACTGCACAGGGGATGCAGGAGTGAAAAAAAAAAAAAACACACAGGAAAATGCCTGGTACTAGCCAGCTAGCGCTGTTGCCATGCAGCAAGAAGATTGAGGTTTGTGACAAAGGGCCTTTTTGCATGGAGATTGCATTTTCCTTTGTGTGCTTGGGGGTTTTCTCCAGATTTCCACCCACAGTCCAAAATAAATGCAGAGGATAATTGAACACTTTTTGCCCTGTGTCAACTGGGGTTATCACCAGCGGCCCTGAGACACTCATGTGGAGGATAAAGCGGTAGACAATAGAATTAAAGAATGAATGAATGTTGTTATTCAACAAGTAGAACTCTGGCCAAAGTGTAATTATTAAAAACATCCAAACAGATTAAATCCTCCCTAACAATCTTTACTAAAAGAATGGACTGAATCAGATTTGCAGAAGCCCTAGAAATATTTTATTTTGTTAGTCATTGTCAGAGTTATCTCTCAAATGATTATTCGATATTAGCTGTTGAACACAATAGAGCTTTTGTGGAGAGACAAACCACAAGGAAGTACGCTTTGCGGGTCGCCTTGAACCAAGGTGTAAGACGGTCTGCAAAGTGCACATCAGTAGGACCAGATAAGCACACTTCCTCCGTTCATGATTTCCTCGGACTGATGATGCAGCCTTCGATTGGTGCCCCGTGTTTCATCACCAGGCCGATGAGCTGAGAGTATCGGTGTGGAGGAGTTATCTCACTGAACCAGCTGGAGGACAGTGACAGAGATGAAAAGAGAGGGAGGAGAGGAGATGGAGACAGCGATGAGGGATGAGGAACCAAGAGAGAAAAAGAGATTGATGGAAGATTATAGCACTGCTAAAAACACTTAACACATCTGTTATGCACATTATCAGGTATCGTAGAAAAATGACTTTGTGTGTGTGTGTGTGAGAGAGAGAGAGAGACAACTCTCTGCTTTGAAATTCTATAATTTTATGGCGAGCTCATAAGCTTTGTTTGCAAAGCTCAAATATCCTCAGTGCGTCGTGTCCTTTCTCACCTCCTCCTCTGATGTTTTACTACTTTGTCTCAGGGATAAATTATGATAAATTAGGCACGCACACACTGAGTACTTGACTGGATTAAGCCAACGATCAATACTTTAAATTGTAAATTAAAAGAACAATTGAGAGAGGAGACATGTACAGATTTACTCCATTTGTTCAAATTAAATCTAAAAGCAAAGTGATTCCTTGCCTTGAGGGGTACAACATTGTGTGTGTTAAGTTGTTCATCACTGGCGATTACGATAAAACAGAACACACAGCTTTATAACCTGAATACCAGGAGGTATTTTTGTTCTCAACATAGTCCTGAAAATCGACTGAGCAGTGGAAAGGACTGATTTTGACTTGAACAGGATCTGAGCAGCCAATTTTTTTTTTTTTTTTTGGGTTCAGAAAGGTGAGAGGAGTGAAGACCCATGTAGATCTATAGTTTATGATTTAATTTGAGAATTATAGGAATTTAATTAAAGAACAAAAAGGAAAAAAAGTGAGAATGCAAAAATGGTATTAAAGGAGGATAACAAACCCAAATATTCTGATATGATCAAAGTTTAATTCAAATTATGGTCTATTACTATCAACTAACAGTATAATTGTACTATAAATGAAACATGACACTTATTTTTGTATTGTCAGTCTGATCTATAAAATCGTATTAGATCACCATATAAAGCACACAATGAGTAATTTAAATGTACAAAATCTATACAAAAATGACTGAATAAATAAGCTGGCACAAAGCTTTGTTTTGTGTTTGTATTATATTTAATTCTACGTTCTTTGACTTTGCCACATTCATTTACATCCCAGTTTCACTCTGTGCTGTTGTAAAGTGATCATATCCTTCTGTAAAGTTTTAGGATGTTTGTCTGGATATGGCCAGACTGTGGTTATTCAGTATCACTGCTTTTTAACTTCTCTCTGCTTAATCAGGTAAAAAATATTCTCTCCCGTTCTGTTACTCTGGCTCTTAATTTCACAGCCAGAATGGATTTTCTTGAGTCTGTGTTTGTTTTCCAGATAACCATCTTTACCTTGTTGATTGATTGTGTTTATCCCGAGTGTTGTTTTGGGGCCAATCTTAGTGGACGTTTGTCTCAGCTCATTTTATCTAATTTGTAATGGTCGTTGTAGTTGTAGAAATGTTTCCAACCATTCCACCAGTTTTCCATTTAATATCTAATGTTTGATTGTCATAAATCATGGATTTATGCTGTTATAATTGTGGCTATCAGAGTTGTTCCTTCAAAAGAAGTTTATCCCATATGGGGTGGACATGTTGGCACAGTGTGTATCCAATCCTCTGGCATCAACAGACCAACACATGCATGTTAAATCCAAAAGTATAAGATAAATGATCAGGAGAGAAAGCTGAAATGAGTCAAATTCAACAGTAACATAATGGCACAAAAGCAACGAGGATAGATAAAGTCATCTGCATCACAAACATGTTAAAGAAGATCGGCAAAAATGCACCGACTGCTTCAGGAAACAGTGGCGAGTCTGCAGTTTTGTGGTGCTTCAGGGTGATGATGCTCAGTTAAATCTGCTAGTTTGCCTGAGGAGGTGGAGGAGGAAGAGATGGGACCTGCCAGACATGGAGGATGGATGGATGTGCCGTTCTCATTTCCGTCTGTCGGCGGCTCTCTTTCAGGTTCTCCCCTCTCCTCAATTGTGGGTATAAATGAGAACAGTGAGGCTGTAGCCATATATGCTACACTTCCAGTGAACAGCGCAGATAGAGTTCACACCAGTCGTGAACTTCTCCAGAGTTCACTTGCAAGCAGTCTGAGCCAACCTCTTTCAAGCAGACCAGAGTCCAGTTGTTTGAGCAATCACATAAACCCAAACTGTACTAATTGAGTAAATGCAACAATGTTCCTACTACAGTGAAAGAGGCTGTTGTGTGGTATGAATTTTCAAATTTTTGTTCTCCAAAAGTACACAGTGAAAGTACTTCATAGTACTTCATGAGCCAGAAGCAAGCTATAATTAAAAAAAAAACATCTTTTCACAAAACTGATCCACTAGACAATTTTAATAAACCACATCAAATGATGATTTTACTGAAGAGGACATGAGCCATATTTAATGCCATGTATATTGTAGATCCTATACACAGAATCAACTTTATTTTAACAACATCCGACAATGAATTGAAAAATGCTTGGCTGTGACTTACAGAGATCACAAGTCACACAAGGGTGAGTGGCTATTAAAACAACCAGTGTCTAACCTAGTGTAGATGTAAAATATTTGTTATACATTAACAAGAAACACTTTTATTGTACCTATTTTTGGACTAAATGTAGTTGTATATTTAAACCACTAGGGGGGGCGCTGCCCACCCTGCCATCCCCCAAATTCTGCCTATGATAATAGCCCATGAATAATTAACACATAACGAACTATTCAGAATTGGTTTTTATAGAATATTGTGACCAAAGATGTGATTTTAGGGAAGGGGGATAGCGTTGCAGGTTAAACTAGCCATAAGCAAAACCCGGCCAACTCTTAAAATTCAGAATTAAAATGCTGTGCATGTGCAGGTTCTGCTTAATTCACCTGGGATCTCACAAACCACTCACCATATGAATATTTAATACCATGTAAGGAAAATCCCACTCGTGCAAATACATTTTTTTTTTTAAAAAAAAAAAAAAAGAAAACTGCAAAAGGCAAACTACAGACTGTTTAAAAATCTACAGAATTGCCCATTAAAATTTTAAACAGAGTTAACTCAAGCCAGCTGCTCCAAATGAATGTGAGCTAATTTGCAGTCATTTAACGTTTTTTCTTTGCAGTATCAGACCGGGATGGTGTTCAGGCTTGTAAATGAGTGAAAAAAAAATGTTATTTTGGGATTTTTTTTAGAACAAACTTTAGGATGATGTCATTTTGTAGTGCCCTCTGAGGAGCTAATCACTAATTAGGATTATTTCATCAGAAAATGTAGACATTATAATGTTGAGCAGCTTCACACGTCACTGTCATCTTAAATGGTCACCCCTGTCTCGTCTCAGAGGGGAAGTCAGGTCTCACAACCTCTGTAGTGCAACGAGTATTGACTCAATCGGCTCCCTTGTTAGTGTGTAGACAGTTGGGATGAAGCAAACAGAAGTTCAGCCTCTGCATTGAAGTCAGTGGTTTGAATGAAATTCCTTTATTTGAAACCAACAGGGTATTCATATTTTTCAGTAAGTTGAGACACATTACGGTGCAAACATGTTCTTCTCATCATCTCCACATTCCTTTTTTTTTTGTTATTTCATGCTTCTTTGTCCAACCACTCAGCCACATCTGTCAACAGCCTACATTAATGTAGTCCTTTGTGACTGTGTACAGTAAGAGGGCTATTAGCACTTTACTGTAACAGTCACATAAATGCAGTGTGGGCTGAGTGATTCATACTGGTTTTTAAAAAGTGAAGGTTATTTGTTAAAGGAGCATTTAGTCTTTCATAACTTAACTCCTCAAATGTGTATTGGTGATAAAGATGCTGCAACGTCTCCATGTTTCAGTGTCCCTGGCACAGCTATGGTGGCCTTCCATGGACGGAAATAGAAGCTAAGTAATTGGAGTTGACTTTTTTTCCATGCCACATTGAGAAAATTTATTTGGGATGGAGTGATAGAGTGGTGTATGTGGACACACACACACTGATTTCCTTGACTTTAGAGGGCATTGTATTGATTTGCATTGATTCCCTGGAGACTTAATCTAACCAATTACTAACCTTAACCTAACCTCAGTCTTTAAAAATTTAAAAATGTCTTCACCTTAAATGTAATAACTTACATTATGGTGACTTGATTTTTGTCCCCATAAGGAAGACAAGTCCCCACATTGTGAGCATTTAAACAGATTTAGGTCCCCACAACATAAGGGATACCATGTAGACACACACACACAGCTACTCTATACTCTATTGACTTCCATAACTTTGGGAAGCCTAAACAAAGTTAAATTCCTAACCGTAACTGTCCTGCAAGGTCAGTGTTAATGCCAGAAAAGGTCCTAATGTGGTCACAATGCACAACAGACACAAACTTTTTATGTTTTAGTGCAGACACATCATAGACATAATGCATTGACTAGCCCCTTATGCTAACCTTAACCATCACAACTAAGTGCCTAACCCTAACCCTAACCCAAACCAAATTCTAAGCCTAATCCTAAAATGAGTTTTTAACCTTGAAAAAGCCCTTTTAAAATGTGGGGTCCAGAG
This sequence comes from Brachirus orientalis, assembly GCA_016785285.1. Classification (NCBI taxonomy): domain Eukaryota; kingdom Metazoa; phylum Chordata; class Actinopteri; order Pleuronectiformes; family Soleidae; genus Brachirus; species Brachirus orientalis. The sequence continues at coordinate 2,436,058 of JAFBJR010000138.1, forward strand.
AAAATGGTCAAAATGTCCTCACAAAGATAGGTTTTTTGGAGACTTTACAAAGATATACAGTAAATACAAGTACACACATGTACTTTTGACAGATACACAAACATACACATACTCTGTGCTTCAGTTTTGATCTGATCTGTAGACTCCAGAGAAACTGTGTATCAATAAGATGATAGTTGGGCTCTTGTTACCCTGAAAATGAGGAGTCGAATAAAGGGGTGAGTGTGTGTGCCCATTTTCCGTGCGCTTCAAACAAACAAAAAAAAATGCCCAAAATCTGTATGCAGTTCCACCTGTCTTATTATTTTTTCCCCATCAGTTGTATCAGGCACATCCTGTTCAGTCCAAAGTGAGCCGTGAAACTAAATTGGACATATGCGTGGGGAAGAAACAGGTGGTTGGTATATAGAAAACAGAAAGGTGGAGCCTGTTATTATTCACTGCCGTAGTTGTAGCAACAAAGCAATACAAAGCTGATTTTGCTTTGTGGTTGCGACTCCACACCGGGCAAATACAAGGTGACATCTGTTCAGGACTCCCTGCTCATACACCTGAAAGGCTTTGACAGTCTCTTCTCTGAAATAGGGAGATCAAAAAATTGTCCCTGTCTCTGCTTTAGCATTAGAAAAACACACAAAACATTGCCTGTGTGTCATTGTCAGCACAATATACTATGTTATCTCCACACAGCCACCTGTTTATATGAAGGGAGTCAACAAATATCATATGAATTCCATTAAGGCTGGCCCTCAGTGTGCACACACTGATCGCCTTTCTTCGAAAGCTGTGTATATGCACATTCATGTGTGTGTGTAAGAGAGCCACTAAGACGGTGGCAAAAAAGAGAGAGATTATAACTGACAGTTTCTGGTGGTCTGAGGGTTGTGTGCTGAGTGCAGTGAAGATAATGGGTCTTTAGTCTCTCAGCTAAGGATTGATCGCAGGGTTAATTAGCAAGAACTGTGGTCGACACCAAACTGGCGGATGCACCAGACATTCAAAGGTAAATGTTGAAAAACCAATGAGAGGACTTTCTGATTACAAAACTTGTCTTGTAGCAAGAAAATTCTTGCTGCAAAAGTTTTTTTTTTTTTTTACTAATGTATTACAATGTGTTATTACAGTCTTAAGACCAAAGTTTCGCCATTCTTTCATCAAAAAGGAAAAAGTGGGCAATTTTGATGCAAGATTATGACATAGTATTCCATGATTCCACATAAAGATATTTATGATGATATTTCACAGAATTTCGTGTATAAAAAAATTTATGATGCAAAATCTGTTGTCGAAAATAGACAGAAAAGTAAAACTGAGTCTAAAATTAGCAAAATAATAACTGTAAAACACACTCACACACACATACAGTGCTTAACAAATTTATTAGACCACCACCCAAAGCCACAGCTGACCTAAATTAATAGCGGTGGTAATTAACAAAATATTTTTTTTTATGTTTCTGTAAAAGTTAATACACCAGTACGTAGAAGCTCTTTAACTGAAATGAAATTTTTAATGCTTAAATATAATTATTATTGTTATCCATGAATTTACAAATTTACTCTTTTACAAAAAACTGAAAAAAAAAATAGTAAAGCACATTATTATTTCTTGATTAAGATGTCACATTATCGTTATTTACTTGCATTCCTGAACAGAACAAAATTGTTTTAGTGCTTGAATGTTATGCTTCTCACTCTCTGAGAAGCCCAGTGAGAAGAAAAGAAGTGAGCCAGCTCAAATTTGGGTATAAAAGGGGAATTCAGTTTGTTATTTGCAGCATAACTAACAATAACATTTTTAGTTTCAAACAAGTTTTTAAGACAAGATTTCTAAATTATTTACGTTTTCTCGTTTTTATGACAGGTGGTCTAATGCATTAGTTAAGCTCGGTATATGTAAAATCTTTTGTTGAATGAAATACATTCTGCGTGGGTTTCCTCCAGGCTCTCCGGTTCTCTCCCACCATCAAAACATGTATAAATGTTAGATACATTTGGGCCATTGTGGAGGCACACTCAGCTGCAGCAGCTCTGATCAACCCTCCATCTAACCTTGTAATTTCTTTCTGCAATGTGGTTGTATAATGAAAATGAAGATCCTTTCCTAGCAAACATATTTAGTGTTATATTCTCTCAGTGTTCTATCACTGTGCTGGCAGCTGTGCCTTTGTCGTGTATGCTGTGTTTACAAGAAAGTGGAGGTCGCAGGTCATGTTCTCATAATAACATGATATTAAATGGCAGGTCACATTTGGTCCATGGACTGCAAGTTTGACACCTCTGATCTAAAACAAGGAACAAAACTCTTCTGCGACACTTGAAGTATCTGAGTAGTCACCTCACGAGCTGCTTCAATTTTCAGCAGGGAAATAAGACTTTTTAGACTGGAAATGTGTTGAGAATTAAAGCTGCTAATCCTGTGGATTAATACAATTGAGTTTGCTGGATTTTGGTAATGCCCCGTTCCCTAAGCTTTGCCCATTAGGCACCTGCTGCCGTTACACTCCGTTGGCTTCACAGGAAATTGCCTGGTTTTAAGAGGGTGAGCACATCCCACGGCATTTGAACTGAAACACTGAAAACCACTTACACACTGAACACACACTTATACAAAGATACAAAGTGAGATTTTGCCGTTCTTGTCCTTTGGCTTCATGAGCCCAATTACCGGCTTCTGTGTGTGTGTGTGTGTGTCTGCAGGCAGGTGCGTCGACAGACCCTGACAGTCAGATTTCATGCACCACAGGCTATGCCACAAAACAGACACACTCTCTCGGAGAGGAGGAGAGATGATTGGCCCCACGGCTCCTTAAGGAAACAAACATCATGATTTAGAATGAGGTAGTTGTAAGTGAGCCACTGCCCGCTGATTATCCTTCCTCCTCACCTCTACCTACTTGAAGCAACTTGAGATAGAACTATAAGGAGATTGAAGTGCTTGTCAGGTTTGTTTGGTGACAGAGAAATAGACTCAGTGAAATAGGGAGATCGAGATTCACACCAAATCTTACACCTTTATTTTTCTGACTGTAATTTTTCACAAGGTTTTGAATAAAAAGTGTTTATAAGAATTGAACATAGTCTTATGGTTGCAAAACAATCTCCCTTTGTGAAGCCTCAAGATTCTCAATTTCATCGACCCCCACAGAAAATCTACAGATTTGTCACCTATTGAACAATAGCTGTCAATCAGACTGGTGTCCCCTCATATCCACTCATCTATTTTACAAATAACATCATATTCTTTTGTAGAAGACCTGAAACTAGCGATTACTGACACACACACACACACACACACACACATATATATAAATAATGAAAGAAGTAGGCACTTCCATTATTTTTGTAACACTTGGTTTTTCCTCCCAGGTCACATAGAATGGTCTTTTTGAACCAAAAATTTTGATTACTGATGTCTATTTAGATAAATTAAATATTTATGGTCAAAAACCTCATAGTCTCTGTTTATTGTGATACTTTAGTGATGTTTAGATATGGGAAGGACACTGGGACACACCAAAAAACATCGGAAATTAGATTTTTCAGTGAATGTCCTCTTTAAGATTCCTATATGGCTTATTTACTTTAAATTTATAATAGTACACCTTTTACTACAACAACCCATACACCTGACAGGTGATAGATATTAAGATGCTGATTAAAGATCATGCTAAATGCACAGATGAGCCTTGGACTGGTCACAATACGTTTAGAAGTTTAAAATCCTGTAAGACAGACCTTTGTTAGTGAAATCCAAATAGCTGGTCTGCTTCAATATCCAAGGAAAGTGCTGTCTGACAGCTTGGTAAAAAGCCTTCAAAAAAATTAATCCATGATACTGTAAATAATTAAAAGTCATAATTAGCATAATGTTGGTACTTTCATATTCATATCCAAACAAGTATGTGACACACTGAATATGCGTAAGTGCCTGAACCATCCCTTTAACTAACCATATAAATCTGTCTTAAAGCTGCAAAGTCAAAAAGCTGCTGGTGTTACAGGTTTAGAACATGTCTGACCATGCTTGAGCAGCTCCCTCTTGTGCAATGTCTGTGAAAAAAGGGGACATTTGAACCAGCTGAAGTCCACAGTAAACAGCTGAAATAAAGAAATGAAAACAGTTGACCTTTGGTGTTTCAAAATCATCTTGGCTTTACGAGCACCAGCCATTATTCAAACCCCTTCTGAACCCGCTCAGCCATTTGGCACCAAGTTCTATAAATCTACAACATCCGCTGTGCGTCCGCTCATATTGTGCACCAGCGATAACAATACATCACCTTGCTGCAGATACAAATGTGTCATTACAGATGAGAAATACTCCATGGGGAGCTGGGGAAGTGGAGGGCAGTGTCCATGAAGGATGCCGTGCGCTCATGTGCTCTCTCACACTCACACTTTGCTCTTTCCTTCACACATAAACCCATGCGCCGCATGTAAATAGGTCAGTACAAGTCGTTATCTCCCCTTTTGTTTCCACCATGATTCCCTCCCATGCTGCTCTGCCATGAGAAATTACCACTCACTTCATTATATCTATAGTGATGCCTCTACTGACCCCATTCTCATTTCTCCAGCTCTCCTCTCCCCACTTAACCAGCACCATATCCATGTACGGGGCCCTCAGGGAGGAAAAGTAGTAATTACTATGCTGATACATGAGCCTGTGGTGTTGCCACAACTAGTTAAATAGCTATTTCCACCACTTGCTATGTAGTGAAGCCCCGAAGAACACGTGTGTGTGTGTGTGTGTGTGTGTGTGTGTGTGTGTGTGTGTGTGTGCTGGAGTGTGTCTTAAAATGAGGCAGAAGCCGCACAGTGGTACATACTGTTCTCATCACAGTGAAAGGTATAGCGTTGATGACAGATGCTCTCACTATGTGGTCTCGCACTGACTCACTCTCATCTGTCTGTCTGTCTGTCTGTCTCTGTATACATGCGTGGGGTTTGTGTAGTTACATAAGAATCCACACAGATTCCTGGGATATGTGCTCTTTTCATTTGTGCGAGCAAAGGAGCGAGGGAGTGTTACCATGACGATGGCATTAGAAACCAACCTTACATCAAGCCCTATGTGTGCGTGTCTGTGTGTATTTTCTGTGTTGCTGTTATGTTTGTGCGAGCTGTGCGTCTGCGTTCACTTCCATTAAAGCCAAACCGAAGAGCTACGCGGCCTCTTGGTGCAGTGAAGGGGGAGTGTGGAAGAAAAGAAAGATTTTGCTGTTGGAGAAAGACACAAGATGGAGAGGAAAAAATATGGATGCAGGGGAAGTTAATTGGAGGGAGGGAGATACTGATTGCAGACCCAGATGTGTCTAAATGCTCCGTTGATAACCTCCCTTCATCTCTCTCTGTCTTTCTCTTTCATGCCTGTAAATATGTCACGTTGCCAAAACTATGAGTAGACTGTGTAGATGTATGGGTTTTTGCGAGTGAGACTGTTGTTGTGAAGACTCGTGTACAAATGTAGTAAATGTGACCTGACCTACTCTTTTCAGATTAGCTATGTTATTTTCCCAGCCAGTGCTGCAGGGTGTGAGTGGGTCACCTCTCCACCCCCTCAGGGCTCGTGTATCCCCCCCTTCTCCTTTGCCACACTGGCTCCCCCACATGATCAAATTTTTAGGATATCGCTTTTTCTGTTTATGTGTCTCATAATGGAACCATGTGCAGTCAATTTAAATTAGGACAGTGATGGAGACAATAATAAAGTTTTTACAAAATTGAAAAAAAGTAAAATTGACTATAATTATAGGTTACATTTGCCTTGCAATTATGGTTAAAAGGATAATGTATTTTATTTTTTTTAAATGTGGTTTTTGACACATATTTTAGCCATTTAATAAAAGGCTCACTAAAAACTAAAAAAAAACTAGTTTGTGACTGCTCAGTCTCCTGTACCAAAGCCCAGAGAGAAAATCTGTGATTTTAACTTGCAGGGACACAGGAGCTACTGGTCTGTTGCTGCCTTATTTGGTAAGTTTTTGTCACTTGAGCAAATCCTAAAAAAGGATTTTAAACACCAAAGTCAAAAAACAACACATTTGACATTATTAATGAAGACAGCAATGGATGAACAACTCACCTGTGCTGTTCTGTAAAGTTGTTGATTTTTCTCTATAGAGTCTGCAGTATAGTCTAAGTATAGAGCAGTTAAAAAATGTACGTTTCCAGCTGTAAAATGTGGCCTAACTATGAGATAAACCAGCAAACATGTTTAAGATACGATAGACTTAGGCAGGTGTAGACTTTTTTTAAGGTAAGCTTTTTTGTTATGTGGCTATAAGTATCAGTTTTTCTCGTCTGCCCCTTTTCACAGCCATGTTAGCAGTGAGTGAGGCAGTGTTGATAATGTATTAATAAATCATACAATAACACTAGTACAAAAATATAATACATTATATAAAATAGCAATATAATATGCCAGTAATTTAATGGATTAATAATGTAACATAAATGGGAATAAACTAATCAGTCAGGGATGGATGCAATAATAAGTATTGATTCTGAGGTGATTTTTTCCATGATGAGAAAGAATTTGATCTGTTGATAATTCAACACGTTTTCATCCGAGAGCATCATATGCAGTTGTGCGTTGTCGAAGTGTTGCCTTACAGATGCATCCTTGGTATCCAAGGTATTCCTCCTTCCACATCTAAAAAAAAAAACACACCAGGCTTTCAGTTGACTCCAATGTCAATCCATTTAGATGCTCAGAGCAGGGAAGGGGTAAAATATAAATTAGAGACTGGGGTTAGGGTTAGAGGCCAGGATAGGACTGGGGTTAAGGTAAGGATAAATTTCCGGGTTAGGCTTTGTGGATATTCACTGTTGGCTAACACTCTGAGCGTCTAAATGTGCCAACGTGTCTCTTTCAGATGCGGAAGGATACCTTGTGCCTCACATATTCATCATATCAAGAGATTAACTGAGTAAAAATAATGAGACACTACCATCAAATGCTTTTTGAACTTCTTAGCTTCCACTCTCAGTTATGCTCCTAGACTAACAGCAGCCTGGAGACTCCCTTGTCATGATTTTCATGATACATCCCCTTGCATCCTTTAGTATTTTTTGTTTCACTTACTATGAAGTACACCATATGCATTACAAATTACAGATTACAGAAAACAAACTGTATGTTATAAACATGAAGTTATGAGACTTGTTGAGATGACCTACTCATTTTATATAGACATTTGTGAGGGCTTTGCCGACCTCGTGTCACATGAGAGTTGTTGATCTCACACTAGAATCTTGTAACAGAGTCATCAGATTCACCTGGATGTGAATTGTTGTGAAACCACAAGGGTGACATTTGGCAGAGATGCAAACTATAACCAAGTTCTGTAATCAGGTTTCAGAACCTAGTTCTGTTTCTTAAACCAATAAAACTGCAGTTAATTACTAAGAAATAATAATAATAGTAATAGTAAAAACAACAGAAAATAATAAAACAGAATTTGACCCATTCATCCTCCACAGCCAGCTCTGTATGCCGACTTTATTACAACATCAACAGTGACCTCAGGTCTCCAAGGACTTCAGCATGCAGGGAGTCCCTCCATCTCAGCTTAAAACTAAAGGGACTGTGTATTTAGAAGCTGTAGCTCTTGAACTTTAAAACTCTCCCACTGGACTTCAGATCTGTGGATGGTGTCTTTTACAGAGCAACTCGGCATCCATTTGTTCAGACCTGCCTTAGTGGGATTCACTTTTATGTTCTATTTATTTTGATTGTAAGTTTTAGATTTTAATGCCACTGTGAAGCACTTTGTGACACCCATGCTCTTGAAAGGGTGCTGCATAAATACAGTTTACTGACTTATAATGACTGGTTACTAAGCTCCACCTGACTTCTTGAAGTTGGCCTTGAAGGCAAAATTCACAGCCGTGTCCTTTTATTATTACAGCTATGGCATTTTGATGGCTGAGTCCACAGCCACACAGCTACATAAAGTCTGGTAATATTCATTCTTTAACATACCAGTTTTAATTAATGCACATCATTAGGTTAAATTTGTTTTATTTTGCAGTCACAAATTAAAAAGTACAACGGCAATCTTGTTTTAAAAAATATACTGTATATTTACTTCTACTTTTGACACCATGCATGATATCCAGTTCTCCTTCCTGGTTTGGCCAAAAGATGCAGTTCAGGCCCTGGAAATTGGACCAAACCAACAACTGACAAGCAAAGGGGTGTGGGGGGGGCTTATTATGCTTGCTTTGGCTTATAGTTATTGTGTCTGTTTAGTTTCCCCTCTTGGTTTAAAATGGTCTGATCAGCCAGTGTATATGTTCCCTCTTTGTTTCAGTTGGTCAGGTCAGGTTGTTGAGTTAATCCTGTATTAGGTTGGGAGAATTTTTGAGTAAGGTTTTGTTAGGTTGACCTCTTTTATTGGGCCCAGATTTCTACTAATTTGCACTTTTGGTCTGTGCCTTTGAGATGTATGGAAAATAAAGATAGTTATTTTTCTCAACATTATCCTGTGTTACTTTGCCCTTTGACTGCTTGGTCCATGACAGGCATACTGCTTGTTTCTTCTTTTTATTTCCCCTTTTCTTTTTTAAAAATGTTGAAAATCTAATTATCTGTAAAGCTATTTCTAGCCTGGTGATAACAATGATAACAGTGGGGGTAATGGGGAGATAATAGAACAGTAATACAGTGTTATTACCAAAGTAATATACAGGAAATAGCTTAGGATTGAGCATTACTATTGGCTACCATCAGTGTACTACCTCCACATATTTTTTGTGACAGTTGCTGTATTATAAAATTGAATTCCTTGTTCACTAATGTCCCACATCCGCTTTCCATCATTAACCTAGACCCACAGTACTACTAGTGATTACGATAGAAGTTGAATGGTATTACCATCATATTATTCCACTTTACAAAATTACCATACAAGCGCATTTTATTACTGTACCATAGTGTTACCAGGGCAACAAATCTTTTATTCCATTTCACATGTAATAAGAAAAAAATCTTAAATATCAGTGGAACCTGCAGCACAAAAAATCACCATATTTTACATTGTGTCCTATATATAAAAATCCTTTTATCTTTTATCCTGTAATCCTGTGATCTTTATTATTCAACATTCAACAGCACACAGCTTACACGATTGAAAATTAATCTAGACTCTCTCTGAACTCACCCAATTGAAACTACTTCTTGATAACACATTATAAACTCCGCCAATATGCTATTACCTAACTGTCTCTCACTCTTACTTCACTGACTGTGTTTTCTGAGCTTAGAGCACCGTTCGGTTTTTTTTTTTTTTTTTACTGTATCGAGAAAATCCTGGAGCTACCCAACATACTGTTCTGCCGGAAACTTTAGTGTTTAGCAATAATGGTTTCTTGTCCCTTTATTTGTGGAAAAAAACTTGTTAGTCAGGAAGATGGTAATATGAAATATAAACAAATGCTGAAACAGTATTTCTGTTGCTTTAAAAGAATTAGTAGTGATCCAGCTGAGTGCAGAGGGAAAAGTGTTTATACTGGGGAACAGGCATAGCCTCTGGGCAGGCTTTGCTGTGGGGACAGCAGGTATCAGTGTGCACACTGTGGTGTGATGGCCGGTATCCAGTGGGGTTTGGGGTGGAGGGTGTGTGGCACCTTGTCATAATGTACACTGCATAAAAGATTCACAGCAATGAGGTCTTGTTGCAGTGAGCTTTAAGGGCAAATAGAATAAAACACAGAAATACTGTACTGCACTGAAATATTGTTTACATCAGCCTGTTATCTCCATGTAGTGAATGCACCACCTGATGACTCCCTGAGAGGCTTAAAATGATGTGAAGTGCTTTGTTTTTTGGATGAGCACATTCGCCACATTCACCTGTACTTCTGCTTCCTGTCATGCTGTTCTTTTCCGCTGACGTACGCTGACAAGTGCACAGCGCTGTGCTCTCAACTGCACGTATACACATATGCATGGACTACGCAGACCCACACTCACAAGTCCATATGTTTACATCTGGCTGGATAAATCATTTTGACAGCTGAACACAGATTTTGTGTCCCTGAGCTTGTTCCTCAAACAGAAAGATGGCATAAATCCCCTGGAGGGTAACAGGGTAGGAGGTGGCACTGGCATAAGTAGCAATAGCAAATTCTTATTTTAAGACACATTAGAGGAACAGAAATAATCAAGCTGCAATGCCTAATGCATGAATCATTTTTTATCTATTTTGAAACATGGTGAAGTCAAGAAGCATCAGGAATTATCTGAGTCATGTAATCGCTATTATGAACTAGCTCTTCATTAATAGACAGTTAGCAGTTCTAATAAGTAATAGAACAAGATGAGAGGCATTAATTAAATTGATAGCCCTTTGAAACTGGACATGTATAAGGTTGAATGATGTTTTGGCGTCATTTCTGTCTCCTCCTCCTCCTCCTGTTGTACAGTCTTTTCACTATTGCAAAGATATAGTTCTTGAAACTAGGGCTTCACACTCACACTCCAAAACCATATGCACAAAATGTAAAACATGTCTTTCTAAATTATATAAACTCCTGTAAAAGTGATACTTCAGATTTCAAACTTAACAAACATGCACATTTGCACATAATGCATTCCCTAGCTCCTTACCAGAACCTCAGCCATCACAACTATATGGCTAACTCTAACCCAAACACAACCCTAGCCATAAAACCAAGGCTGAACCCTCAACTTACCCTTTTAAGGGGTGACAGAATGTGAGGACCAGTAAAAATGTCCTCACTTTCCCAAAATGTCCTCCCTCGCTATGGTTTATATGTTTTTGGTCCGGACAATGATATCCATGCAAGAACACTCACACACAATTTTTTTTATTTTTCATCCACCAACTCCACACAACTCTGCTAATCCTAAAACATTCTTCACATTTCAAGATATACTGTATGTTTAAGTACCTTTTGTGCTTAGTCCAGTAAGTGTCCCTTTACCAAGGTGACACATCCACATCCTTTTGCTAATGCCACAAGGCCAGACAGATATATCAGGCTTAATTAGTACAGTTGCAATCAAAATTATTCAACCCCCACTAAAAATTAGGTTTATTGGCAATAAATTGCTGTTTGCAATAAACAAATCAAACAAGAACAATTTAAATAGCTCAACACAACTAATATTAAAAGTGGTTTCTTCAAATTCAACACAAGGCCATTTTAATGACTACTGCTGTCTCAAAACTATTCAATCCCTTCACGACAGCATCTTTAGTACTTAGTAGAGCACCCTTTGCTGTTATGACTTGGTGCAAATGTAATGCATAGCCAGACACCAGCTTCTGGCAGCGTCCCTGAGGAATCTTAGCCCATTCCTCATGGGCAAAGGCCTCCAGTTCACTAATATTCTTGTGTTTGTCTGCTGCAACCACCTTTTTTCAAAGGGGTTTAAGTCTGGTGACTGTGATGGCCACTCTAGTATCTTCCAGGACTTCTTCTGAAACCAAGCCTTGGTGTACTTTGAAGTATGCTTGGGATCATTGTCCTGTTGGAAGGTCCAATGACGCCCAAGATTCTTCACAGATGACATGATATTTTCTCCCAGGATTTCCTTGATTGAATCCATCTTGCCCTCCACATGCTGCAGGTTTCCAGTGCCAGAAGAAGTGAAGCAGCCCCAGAGCATCACTGAGCCACCGCCATGCTTCACTGTAGACAGGGTGTTCTTTTCTACGTATGCTTCATTCTTCCTTCTGCAGACATACCGTTGATCCATAGGCCGTCGAAAAGTTCCAGTTTTGTTTCATTGCTCCACAAAACAGAATCCCAAAACCTCTTTGGCTTATTTATATATTTTTGAGCCCGATTTTTCTTGTGCTTTTGGGTCAGTAGTGGTTATTCAGGGTTTAGTATGCACCTTACTGCGCAAACTGAAACATTATTACCTGCTGCCAACAAGTCCTGCTGCAGGTCTTCTGCAATCAGTCGAAGGTTTTTCACCACCTTCCTCCTCAGGACTCTGGTAGCAGGCGTTGATAGCGTCTCTTTCTGCCACATCCAGGTAGAGTAGCCACTGTTCCTTTAACTTTAAACATGCAAACTATGCTTCTAACCATATCTCTAGGAACAGTCAGTGTCTTTGCTATCTTTTTATACCATTTTCCTTGCTTGTGCAGGGCAATGATCCCTTTTCTGAACTTTGTGGACAATTCTCTTGACTTAGCCATATTTCTTACATGCAATCAAATGTCACCGTCAACAATCCAGGTATATGAGGTGATCTGTCTCAAGCACAGCTGATGCAACTAATGAAGCCCTTGAGGCACTATGTGATTTGCAAATGTGTGCTCTTATAAAGAATTCTGTTCAGGGGGTTGAATAATTTCGATTGCAAATGTAGTACTGCTGTATAAACAGTTGTTGACAAAAATCTGATGTGTCAGGAGAGTTGAGGATTGGGGAGCACAGGGATTTACTTTGGGGGTCCACTCATAATATATTCCAAAGCAATGAAAACAAAAGCTAGTGCTGATGCACTTCTTTCAGTGCTTCCACTCATCATCCAAGCCACAGAAAGAGCCGAGATCAACAGATTACATGAACATGCAGGGTTTGTGAGAGGGTGAGAGGGATACATGATGATCTCAAACTGTAGTACCAGTAGAGTCATTATCTGAAAGCAGCAGATCTCCAGCTATAAGCTCTGATTTCTTTGTGCTCTAACTTGGTTACATGTCTCTTAACATAGTTGTGCCAATCTGGACTAGCATTTTGCTCCTTGTGTGCTTAAATTTCTGCACATTATTTTTGCTTGTATTGTGTGTAGTTGCATGTTCATGTATGTGGCCAGGAGAGTAAAACAGTTACGTGAAGGTGTCAGCTGATGTTTCTGGTTTTATACGGTTTTCATGTAAGGCAAAGAAAACAAATCATAATCTCACATTTAAAAACCAAATATTACACATTTGGCGTGTCTTTAAGAACCTATAATCATAAACATTGCAAATTAATTTTATTTCACTGGATTAATTGATTAATGGGCTTTCATTGCAGCTGTTCCTTTCAAGTAAAGTCATACAGCAATCCAGTGGCATATTAACATTATTAGCTACGTTTTAATAAGGCTGTTTGTTTAGATTGATATTTTACTTCGTAAAATTATGAATAAAATATAACCATTAACATAATATACACATTAAAGCAGTTGAACATAAAAGAGTACAAGAGTTAAATTATTGCTCAAAGCTTTGCTTAAAATGCTTTGTTTAAAAATGTTTAAAATAATAGTTTAAAATGATTGTCCGAGATTGTCAGTTTTAAACATACATTAAATTATGAAGATTCTGAATGTCCAGATCACACGTGCACAGAGGCACATCAGTGTTTTTTTTTTTTTTTAATCCTTAACTTACAGCTTCCAGCTCCTACACAAACATGAGATTATAAAACATGACATTTCACAGTAGAGTGTCAGCTTCCTATAATGTTTTAATGTTGACTTGTCATGTGAACACAGCTCAGATTTCCATGCTCATTTCCAGCAGACTTTAAGAGGTAATTGACTGAGACATGGAAGTGTCCCTGCCTTATTCTGCCCCTTAACCTAACCTTAACCATCACAACTAAAAGTGTAACCCGTAACCTATACACCTAATTCTAACCCTAACCCTAAAACCAAGTCTTAATCATTATACAGTTTAATACTGCAGAGTTGCTGTTGTTTTAGTCTGTCTTGACATCAGTTAATTCAGCTTCTGTGTGCGCTGCACTGGACACAAGATCATTGCTATACTGAAAAACACAGAAAAGGTTGTGTGGCGCTGAAAGGCTTAATGAGCACTCTATGAATTAGTTTGACAAAGGTTTGAATGCAATGGACATTTGTTAGTATCTAAAAGTTACTATTGTTCTATTGTTAGTGGGTCACATACAGTCGACACTGTTCAGTGTGTTTCCTCTTTAGAAAGAGAGCTAGGATTTATCCAGTGTTTTGATGTGGACAGGGACAGCAGAGCAAACATGTATCCCAACTGAGAAAATCAATACATTCTAACTGCTTGCTATATTTTGAATATCTTAAGAGGTTTACCATGCTGTCAGTCAGGCATTTGAAAGTATAAGCCAAACAGCTGATTTGCATGAGCATAACATGGCTTTTGTGCTGTTGTGCTGCTTGCCTGTAGGAAAACATTTAAAAAATATACAGTATGCCAAAGGCTTTAATGTCTTCAATTTTGTTGTAGCTACATTATCCCACTCCTGGGCATATCCTGTGAGACTAACTCAGACGATGTTTTGTCAGAAGACATAGTCATAGAGGAAGGTCAGTGAGGACACACACTGTCATGTATTACAAGATGGAGTGTATTTATTTGTTTAAAATCATCTACACTTTAGTCCAGGTATTATCTTTCTTTAATTGTCTGTCACATATTTCACACATGGTCTAAAGTGGTATTTTTTATTTGTACATTACAAGAATGAAACAGCAGCAAATAATTCTCCCTTCACTATTCAGGTAGTGTGCTCTCTGCACCTGATATTTTAGTGGTCAGCATGACACCACAGTCAAATCATCTTGTCACAAATGGTAGCCATCAAGCATGTTGATGAGAGTGGGACTCATTCCAGAGGAGGCTGCATGGTTCTTTCCGAATCAGCGAGGTGCTGACCTTCTCACAGTGGGGGTGACAACCAAAAAGACCTGGCCAACATGTGTATTCTGACAGTCAGACTGCATGGAAGCCATTTCAAACTCACTGGGAGTCATTTCTGCCGTAAGTGAGCACTCATTTTACAAAAAGGTACCTGAAACAGTCAGGGGTATTTTTGCTTGTTGGTATGCAGGTAAAATGGCTGAGAGTCTGACATGAATTTGCATGATTAAAGTGGAGTTTTGCCTTTTACACAGTGCAACAGTAAAAATGTAAAATGTTATTTAATAAACTTGCTGACAGATGAACTCCAGTTTTAAATCCTAGTGTTATGTTAATGTTACTGGTGACACTTTTCCTACTGTGATAAATTATTATAAATACATTCCAATGTCTCTTACTGTATGCTGTGTTTCCATCATGGTACGGTTAGGTTTGGTACAGTATAACACAATTTGGAATGGTAAGGCCCTGGGGCAGGCTTGCATTTCGACTGAGAACAATACCTTTATTTGGTTGGTGGGGTGTGCCTGATGGCCACGTATCGTGACTTCATACTGGTGCAATAACAAACAACATTGAATGCAACACAACAAACAACAATACAATGGACAACAATGGAGGACAAGCTCTCACCAATTAGCAGTCCCATGTCTCTGACAAGTGCTTTCAGCCTTGTTTTTGTTCAGAATGGCGTTTATCCCATGCTGAAAACATCTGAGCTTCACCAAAGACATGTCTGACCACCAAGTGCCAAACTGAATGCTTCTTCAAGTGCTTCCATGCTTGAAAAGCCACAAAAAACTTCTTGTAAACAGGTTATGGTTGAATATTTACGCACATAGATTAGTATTACCTGGTGTCATTTTTCCGGTGGTAAAAGTTGCTGTAAACTTTTACTGACATTGTCCGATAATGATTACTGACATGGCACATTCAAAAAGGACTACAATTACTGAGAACTTACTTTACCCCACCTCTGCATGTAAAATTAATCCCATTAGAATATGGCACTATACAAGAATAAATATGAAGAAGCTGTTGGTGAAAAATATGTCCTTTTTCAGACAAAATAATTGAAAATACTATAGTATCTACATCAATTTAAGTGTTGAATCACATATTATACAACAGTTCAACAGGTATTAAGTGAACTGGCTGAAACCAGCAGCACATTTTCTATAAGCCCCTCAAGCATAATTTTTTACGCACACACGTGTGTGGGCACAGCATAACTTTCCTCTTCTCTACGTTAGAACATTCATATCTACCATCTGCTCTCAGATCTTCTTCCCCCTCACTTAGCAGACCTCTTCAGCCAAGCCCCTTTCCTCTTGGCCCATTACATTCCATCATCTCTGCTATCCTTCTGTCATAAGTGGCCATAGGCTTTTAACAAGACGCAGGAGGCCAGTGAAGCAAGCATGGTTAAACGCTCTCTGCCCCTCCATTTCCCGCACTTGAACGTGGTGGTGATGAAGTCTCATGTCTGGAAGCTTTATTTCCCCTGTGGGTACTCAAGCATATTGTGGGTCATTTGTAGCGCTTAGATGGCTGAGCTCGTGAACAGATCTCAGCCTAAGCCCTCCACAGAGCGCCTCAGTTTCTGCCTTAGTCTGTAAGCCCCACAGCCAACAAAGGAAGGGAGGTATCGTGCTAGTTGATTGCTTTTTTCCCCACAGTGAAGGAGATATGTGACATTCAACAGTGATGACTGCAGTCACCGAGGGGGCTGGCAGTGAAGTCATTAAAGTCTGTGTATCATGTGAAGCATATGTATCAGTGCTTCTGGAAGTAAAGCACTCAGCTAAACAAAGAAATTTTGCATGTTATGGCAAGAAAATCATCAACAGACTGTTTGCTAAGCCTTATCTTCCTTGAGTTTCTATTCTCACAAGGCACATATGCAGTTTTCAGTGAAAACAGGCGCAAATAATCAATGGAAATGCTGAGTAAAATAAATAATTTTACATTGTTGAAATACTAATAACATGTCACTGTCAATTGATTTTTTTTTCAGAGACGAAAGCAGATTTTAGTAGCTGTTGTTTACTATATAAACATTTTATGGTTTGCATTTACAGCTGAAAATCACAGGTCGAATCATTCCTTCCACTTTTACTCTTATAAATTTTCATTTTTAGAGAAAACAGTCCATAAACTTTATATATGTATCAGCCTTACTTTATGTCACTGTTACTATGGCCCCCAGAGGCTGCAGTAGCACATTCAGACATAAATTTTAGTATAAGACAGGTGTGTTATGCCTACATAACAGTTGAAATATTACCGGACATCACTGTTTGCAGAGAAACTTGAGTGAATGGTTAATCTCTTGCTCCCCGTGCAGTGTTGTTTATCCCCACTGTAACTGCAGTGTTCAATCCAAAGAGCTGCTGTACAAACCACATCCACACTTGCTTCCAAATAGCTGTTCAAACAGAAACGGGGCAAGATGACAACAATTATAAACAAAACAAGATTATTCCCAGCTTGAAAACAATTTACTGATAACATCTAATCTGTGAAGGGTAATGGCGTTAATCAGCACCGTTGAAGGTGTGATCCTGTGGGATAGAATTCTTTGCTTTAATTCTGTATATGTTGAGCTCAGACAAAGCACCATCTTTTGACTTTAGTGGAGAGAGATTCACAGGATCTAAGAGACAGAGACTATTCAGAGCTTCCCAATAACAAACTGAAGGCACTGACAGTGTGGATGTGCTGTCCCTGTGGCCTCTGCCTGCATAGAAAGGGACAAGAATCAAGACAGATGAAGTGGTGTCATTTTGTACGGCAGAGAAAGCTTTGTGATACGTTTATTACGTGACACAAGTGCTAAGTGGGGGTAAGTGAGACCTCAGTGGGGCCAGTGTCTTTCTGAACAAAACGAGAAAAGATTATGAAGACTACAGGCAATACTGTATGTCACATAGCATCATAGTGATTTTCGGATTGAGCCTGTTTCTGTTCAGTACAGTTGAAAGGAGTTGGTTTTAATTTTTCTTCTGATTCACTTTATTATGTCGGCAGAGATGTGCACGAGTGAGTTGGCATATACAGTAGTTTTGCACATGGATATGTCCTCTGTAGCTGTACTGCAGTCCTGGTGAAGATGCAGAGCATAGTGTGATTTGTGTTTGAGGGGCACCTGCTCTGTGAGGCTGTTAGCTTCAGTCTGTCCTCTGTGATTTCAGCCACGCTCATTATCTGGCCCAGAGCTGCCGCCACACTGATTGAGCCAAAAACCCTAATGGAGGATAATGAGCCACACAGTTTCCCTACTGCCAACAGACATAGCAAATTCAGAGAAGGGGTAACCAGAAAGTCACAGTTCTGCACTTCCTGACAATCCACCGATAAAAACACAATTGTGAAAAGGAAGATGTAGATGATGTGGATTGTGTTCCATCGCTGCTAGTTTGTGATTTCTCAGCTTATAGGCACCAGGCATATGACTATATATTTATATATGACTATATATTTTTCATAACACAACTTTCTTTCAGTACAAAGTCAAGTCTATAATAAAGCAAGCTTTATTATTGGCTGTTGGGTCTACATGACCATCCAATCACAACCACAGACAATTCCCATCAAGCTCACCTGTCACCAGAGGCTCAGTTGGAAGAAGTAATAACAAAGTAAGTCACACTACCTCCTCTCCTAATCCCTGTTCAGATCTGACATCAGTCAGAGGACTTCTGGATCTGCAGGTTTCATATAAATCAAGGTTCCTGATCTGAAAGGTTGAAAATTGCATGATAAAGTACACAGGCAGTCAAACATCTGAAGGGAAATTTGGTGTTTTTTGTGTCAGGCAAGTGGAATGCTGCTGGATGTGGAGTGTAGAAGGGAAAAGGCAGCAAATGTCCTCAGTGGATATTTTATTAGATATGATAATATATATATAAATAATAATAATATATTAGACAGGAAAAACAACAACTCACAAAGGAGTAGGAACTTTTCTAGTCCTCCCCCCTTTTTTCCCCTTCATTTATTCTGCACAGTTGTTTCATTGATTCATTCATGTTGTTTTGCTGTAAATATGCACTATATTTTTTATTTTTTTTTAGCTATACTTTAGCTAGACTTTAGCTACAGGCTCCACAGCACCAGTCTCCTGCAGAAAATGGAACAACATTAACATTAACATCACGGTCAAATGTAAATGATGTTGCATGGTCTTTAGAAGAACACAAAACAGATGGTCAAATGACAGTGGGAATTAAAGAGAATAAAAGCTATGGACAGAGGAAGTAGTTTTCTCTCCTCTGACAAACCAGTCTAAACCACATCTTCTACTACTTTGAGTTTGGCTGCTCAAGCTTTTATTTAGGCTGCAACAGAATTCAAAATTCCCATTCTGCATCACAAAGCAGTAGACAAGTCATTCTTTGGGTGTCATGTTACTTTTGGTGTGAATAGGAGATAATTAGAAGCTGCATCCTTTTATGCCCAGGATTACTACAGCGACCCAACAAGTGGCAGCATACACTCTTTCAAACGAATCTGTCCTACTCTCTTTTCTTACCACTGTCATCAACTCAAATCTGTATGTGTGTGTTCAGGTTTTACTCATGTTGTGGGGTACTAAATCTTTTTTTATACATTGATAATATGGGAACTTGTATGTAAGTCAATATAATTGTCCTCTGAAGTCATGGAAACCTCACTGTGGGTGCGTGCCAGCATGTTATGCTGAAAAGTGGTTATTTGTGGCAGACTACTGTGGGGCCTTTGTTTCCCTTGTCTCTGCTTCTGACAGAAGGAGGAAAGAACTCTAGCACTCTGCACTTTGATCACACTCTGGAACAGCTTCACACAGATAGAGGGAGTGTAAGCGGAGAGAGAGCGAGTGATGGAAACGTGAAAGAGAGCTCGAGAGCAGAGGTGGAACAGATGGAGATGGCAGTGATGGAGCAGAAGAAATTGAGAAAATAGGAAAAGCTACCGCGCACTAATAAAATCTCAGTTTTGTGACTCCTAAATCACTGAATGGGATATAAAAGGCTGTGCAAGGTAGACTGACGATGTAAACTACAAAGATAAGAAAATGAAACTGCTCAAGCTTTGACATTTGGGTGCTGTAAAACAGACCCCTCCATATATTTAGTGTGCGGACAGCATTTTTGATTAGTTTGTCATTTCATAATGCATACAGCTCTTTCTTTCTCTGCAGCCTTGACACTGCAGTGATGCTGTCACAGACCTATGTGCTTTGCAATGGATCATCAAGTCTCTCAGGGCTGCCATGATTAGTCAACATAATTGACAACATTGATTAGAAAACTTTTTTTTTCGACAGTTTTATTGTGCCCTCAACCTGTTGTGTCTGCACTACAGTAAGTGCTGGGGGCAGTATGTCAGTTTCTCCCATTGTAGACACCAACTGCTTTTGAACCAAAGAAGAATAATAAATGGAATAACCACCTCATCACCTGTTTATTACATGGCTTAGAAACAAGGTGTTGATTTAAAACTTACTTCATTGGTTATGAAAATATTGCTTCCTCAAAGTCAATAGTCTGGTATCTTAGGGGTTTGAATTGCAGTCGTGCTAACATTGTAAGCAACATACTGTACACTTACCCTCTATAGACCTTATTTTTGGCAAAAAGACATGGTAGTAGATGTCCGTCATTATTTGTGTGAGAGACTTCCTGTTTGGCATTTCCTGTCAGTAGTTTTGCAGCTTTATGCAGCAGGCAGAACAATTTTGACAGATAATATTGCTTCTAGAATGCAGGTATCATGTGAGCAGTATGGGGTTTGCTATAACAGCAGTTTGTTTAAGAGAAGGGCTTTAATGGAACATTCGATCATCATCCATAATGTGACATGGATGTGGAACTGACCTGTCATTTCCATTTGTTATCGATCACAGACACAAGGAGGAAACAAATACCAGAAGCGCCACACATAAACAGGAAGTCAGACCCTTAGTTACTTCTGCATTCAAAATAAACTGTTGCTGTGTAACAAGTCGTTGGAGCCTGGTTGCGGGTGACGTCTGGTCAACATGGTACCAGCTTAATCACTGGTCTTGATGCTTCAAAATCAATGTTTGGATTCTTATGGGTGATGTCATTATCTCAATGGCCACTTAAAAAAAGCCATATACTTAGATGCTTGCTGTCATGACAGCCTGTGGGAACACAAGGGAAAACTGATCTTAGCCACTTCGAAATCTACACCTGCTTTAGTCTACAGCATTTTAAGAATATATTTGCTGCTTTACTTTGTGCTTAGGCCGCATTTTCCAGCTGGAAACAAAATTGTGTAAAGTGCTCACGCTCCTGCACCAAAGCCCACAGAGAAAATCAGAGTGATAATGGGAGCTGCTGGTCTGCTGTTGTGTTGTTTGGTAAGTTTGTGTCTGACAGAAAGTTTTCAACACACAGAAGTCACAAAGTAACACATTTGATGTGACTGATGGAGGGAACAAAACATATGGATGTGCTGCGAGAATCTAGCCATCAGCCGATGGTGATGTACGATGACATCATTCATCTGCCCAACCTTGCTGGAATGGTGCAATTCCATGCAGAGGTGTTAAGGTGAATTTATGAGTTTCTGCATCTGCTGAGGCCCTCCAAGGCATCAGCAGATGCATACTGTATCAATGTGCAGTTCAAACTTTGTTGCCATGCTGACTGTGTGTGTGCATGCATGTGTGGAACACATGATTAACATTGTCCATTACTTTAAAATAAGTGGGACTGTGTGTTATGTATGTGTGGCCCATGAGCAGGTTGACATACAGATGTTAGCCATGTGAACATTGAATCCATTACTTTTAGAGTTTTCTTTTAGCTAAGAAACTTTCACTCATACAATTAACTAATTTAACACTCATCAGGTAACAGTTTGACTCTTTTATTTAATCTCTGTTTCAAAATAAAGAAATACATTAAAAGTGACTGCACAGAGTTGTTACCTTACACATGCTTTTATCCTGTGTCCAAACTAAAAAGCCATTGGAATAAATTATTATTTTGCATTTTATTCCAGAACAAAAGAACCAAGCCAAAGTACAGTTTAGCTATTACACAGACTGAAACCCAAAATAAAGTATCTTTGCCTTCTTTTTTTTAATGAAAGCTCCATTGTTTGATCACTTCAAAGATTTTTTTCCCCCCACATTTTCCGCTCCATTGCTGCCATGAGGAGAAAAACTGTGTAGACAGAGAAAACTATGCATTAATGAATTATGTTTGCTCTGTCAGCAACATCCTAAAAGCTATTTTTTCCTTCCTTTCGTTCTCGTCCATCTGTGAAAGGTTGGTTTTCACTGCTGACTCCTCTACTCGGGGGTTATACAAACACAGTCTGTCACTAATGAAATATGGAAAAAGATGTCACAGCTTTTGGGCCACTCGCCTCTGCATGGTTCCACTATTAAAGACAGAAAACACTGCATGTCATCACATCCACCTGATGAGAATAAACACACGTTTAATATCTGGTCCAATGTTAGCTCTTGTCAAAACACTTTCCCCTGGTTTCTGCTTTGCTTTTATTTTATATGATTTTACTATATGTGGTATACTAATTTGTATGAGATGTATTGCATTTATTGCATGTATTGCAACAGTTGAGTTTGAGTTTCCCTTAATGGAAAAAAAAAAGTTTCTGCTGAAAAAGCTGAAACTTTGTTGTTTAAGCTGCTGTGTGAACGAGAGCTGCATTAACTTTAAACTTATTTATTTTTTTCTTTTAGCCTACATTTTTAAAAATAGATAATTCACTCTCTGAAGACCCACTTCTTTCAAGAACACTTCCCTCTAAAATCTCTCAACTCCCCTAACTAACTAATCAACCTTAACTTATCTTGATCACTTTCTACTTCTGCACTTTTTTTTATTCACCTAGCACTTATTTCTTTCCTAATGATGGTTTTCCATTGTGCTGTTACTCTAATGAATTCTCTGATTGCAATGTTAATGAATGTTTTCTATTAACACTGAATGATTTTTATTACATTGTAACCTTAATATGCTGATCACTTGTAAGTTTCATTGGATAAAAGCATTTGTCTAAATGACTAAATGTAATGTAATATAAAATCTCAATCTGAAGTTGTAGCCATAAGCATCTCTGATCTGACTCTATTGCCCTATTTCTACCAAGTGTTACAGTTCAGTTTTGTTCACTTTAGTATGTCATGAAATTATTTGCAATTCCATTGTCAAACATTGAAAAGGGAGCAAAATAACTGACCTGTACATTTCCAGTGTCTGGTACTCTTCAAATGCAGTAACAAGGACAGTGGTCCACCTCCAACAGACTGGAGTTAGAAACAGTTTGTTGATTGAATCATCAATCATGTACGACAGTTTGGGAAAAAAAAAAAGTTCTTTAGTTCAGCCTTCAGCCTTCTCTCAAACAAAGCTTGTCGTCTTCTTGCGATAAACAGCCACATGTCAAGAAGAAAGACCATGAAATGCTGGATATCCTCCAGTATTACCCTTTGTTTACTGTGCTGCATTCTTTGTGGAATTTATTGACAAGCTATGTCATGATTTGTCATGCTGGAATGACATCATGTTATTTACCTAGCAGACGCAACTATCACCAGTGGGGGACTAAAGAGAAATCAGGGCGTTCTAATCTGCACCATGGTGAGCTGAACTGTTTCGTGTCACTTGGTGGAAATTAGGCTTATCTTACTTTGTGGCTGCACAAAGTACTTGTATGTAACATAACGCTATCGATGCTTTGATCTTATAGTCGGTACCTGGCAAGGGTATGTTTGTAGTGCCATAAACCAATTTATTTTTCTTACGAGACCTGAGACTTCGCGAGACCTCTTGATTCTGAGGACTTCGAGTCCGTGGCCCTGATCTAGCAAGACTGGTTTTCCACTGACAGTAGCAGGAGTGGAGACAGCCCCATTCTCCCCCTGCAAAAAGATATTTAACCATCACAATAACTCTGAAGCTTTTAAATTAGGGTACAAATCCTGCATAGCTCCACTTTAATTAAAACTCACCGTCTAATACGATATAGGCTACTTAGGCTGGCTTGTTATGTGTTAATGTTCACAGTCAACATAAGTTGTAACAGCAATGTTTGTTACTCACTTTGCTCTTTCTAGAGTGCCAACCTCACGTACTGTATATCTCAAATGAATGCTTGGAGGAATCACTGTTGCTGAGGACAGGATGTATCAAAATCTTACTCGGGGGTTTGATTTGTACCTGAAGAGGGCAGGGGGGTCTGGCTCTGCCGCCTCGAACTCTGTGACTCCAGGAGATAAAGAGTTGTTGCAATCAGTTGGTTTTTTCTGTTAGGAAGGTGTCGCCTGTCTCTGGCCCATGCTGACAGATAAGAGTATAACATGCCTTTTCTCACATTGCCTCAGTGGCTCTTGGTTGCCAGAGCACCAGGGAGGGAACCACTTCTCAGTATGTAAGGAACAGGAGCAGGAGGCAGTTACATCAGCAGCTGTCAGTCAGAGCATGGCTGATTTGAAGGGAGATTTGCTAAGCACATTCCACATCTTGGTAAAACCTACTAAGCTGTGCTATCTGTCTAATTTCACTTTCTTCTTCTGTCTTCTTATGCATACACTTGAGGTTAACTTTTTTTGTGTTGTTTTTAAAGGCAATTATGTGTCTCAGGAAAACCACATTAATAAGTCCAGTGAGAAATTGCAAGGCATTCCAGATTTTAACCATAGGCCACATGGTGCTACTGTATTAATCCTTAGGATTTAACTTGGTGCATTTTCATTTAATTACCTTTTGAAGTGCACCTACAGATGCAAACAAGGTTAACTAAACATGCTGAACATCTTCCACTCTCACATCCTGTACATTTTTTTTGGCATCTTAAAAGCCAGAATGCAGAGGATACAACTATGCAAAAGCAAACTATTAGTGCTGAGACGTTAAGAACCAAATTGCCAACGAATTAGCACTGGATCTGAGAGGCGAGGGGAAGACTTGAAATTTCGCTCTGATCACTTGCTATTACTGACAGATGGAAACCAGCCTACGCCAGATCAGACAATGCTCAACTCAGATCACTCCCATTGTGGCATCCGTGATGGCAGGAAGCACAGAGTAATGACAACCTCTTTTAAATGTAACAAGCTTTCATCCTATTTAGGATGAGATGAAAGCACACACAGCAGAGTGTACATTGTGCACAAATGATTAGGAAACAGACAGCTAATTTGATGAAAAATAAAGAGGATTAATACTGGAGTCTTTTGAACTCTAAAACTGAGAATGTTATTTTCCATGTATGTCACTGTGGAAATGGTTATGCTGTTTTTCAAAACCTTGTTATTGCACACGGAGCCCAGTGGTGCCACACGGGGAGGATTTAGTTCTCTAATATTGATTAGACTAATTACACATTACTGATTATGTGCTAAAAATAGTGAATGGCCATGCATCTTTCACAGTCAGAACAATGGAAGTAAAATTGTATTCAGTTAAACAAAACCTCAAAACTACCAAACACCCTAATAACGTAATCTGACAGAACAAAACACCTTTCTTTTTTTCCAGTCACAGTCTTTGCATTTAATTTAATTTATATCACAAGGCAAATATAATTGACTAGTTGACTGCCTGCCAAAATCTAATCATTTTCTGAGTCCCATTACACACCTTTCCTGAAAATGTCATCAAAATACGTCCATAACTTTTTGAGTTATTTTGCCTACAGACAGACGGACAGACAGACCAACACTGGCGAAAACATAATCTCCTTGGCAGAGGTAATAATTCCATCATTTTTACATAGTGACTCTCACTGCCAGGAGAAGGAGATAAACACACTTCAGGTTTAAATTTGACACTGAATGTAAACTGATTACTCTTCCTTCACCAGTTACTTCCCGGTGAACTATTGTACCCAGTGGAAGAAAGCTGAAGACATTTATTATTCAAAAGCCTGCAGAGAACCAATGCAGCATGTCAATGACTATAATTGATCTAGTATCATGGCCATTAGTGTCTGCTTAGACAAAGATTTAATTGATGAAAGGACACTTAAATGACAAAAATTAGACCAAGGATCAATATCTTAATAGTGATTTGCTGCTGATTCACATCCATATGATAAAGTGAACTGAACTAGAGATGAAATGAAAATTTGCTTAACGATCTACCAGAGAGCACAGTGAGATGGATAGCCTTTAAATGTGTAGTGGCGTTGATAGGATCAGTTCCGCATTTTCCATTTGCTTTTCCTATGGAGTAAAAGGCAAAAGTCCCACAACCCAGGGAAAAGCAGCAAAACAGACAGGAAGCAATAAGTTTCAAAGTTTACTGCAGGAGAATATGTTTATTTTAACAGAATGAAAATAATTATATAAGAGAAGAGTAAAACAGCGAAATAATGAACTTTATTATTCAGTAGGTTCAGTCGGGTGGTCTGCAATCAATCTTGGAACCCATCAGCTATGTTGTCTGGCAATAAATTATCCTCTGTGTTCAAAGGCCAGTCTGGTTGGGCTTCTTGTGTGGACGGCAGATATCCAGCCAAACCAAGATTTAGTTAAGCAGGAGACATTCACCCGCTGTGAGCTACAGAGCTGAGAGATTAGCACTGCATCACACACTGCGTATGCATCCAGTGTGAAACCAGCATTTCTGCACCAAATCCTTGTCCTCAATTCCAGATTCTGCTTATTAACACTGTTCAGAGAGATGTGTGTTAATTGCTTCATTGTTGTGAAGTTTGATTTAGTGCAAAATAACTGTTGAGGAGCACTGGGTTTTCCAGAGTACTGACAACACTTCATGCCTGTCAGTCATTGCAGCTACCTGTGACAGTGGCCATTTGTGTTACTGTGACTGGCAGTGAATCAGGAAGTGGGTGTTCACAAAGAAAGCTGCAACAGAAACAAGTTCATGTTCACAGCTTCACTAGAAAGGGTTGCTGCTTGGGCTGCAACTAATGATTATTTTCATCATCTATTAATCTGCTGATTATTTTCTTGATTAATTACTGGAGTACTTGTGTGCTCCAAGTATTTTGCCCTATTTTGTCCATAAAACAATATCGATTTTAACAATTATTTTGTTATATTGAGCAAAGATAGCAGAAAATATTCACATTTATGATGGTGAAAGATCAGAGAACTTGTTTTAATTATTAAAAAAAAACTCAATTCAGTCAAATTGAGTATCAAAATATGTGACAAATATTTTAGTAATCAATTAACTGCTTCAGGTCTAGTTGCTACAAAAGTGAATTCATCTTGCCATCATCACTCTGACAAGATGTTTCCAAATGTTGTTACTTCTATTATGTGGATTTTTAATTTGTACATAAGAAAATTATGTATAATATAATATACTATAATCAAATGTAGCTCCGCAGTACAACAACTCAGCAAAACAAAAAGTTGGAAACTTACAAGTTTTGTTAAAAATGTATGAAAGTGTTTGGTTCATTATTACAAATTAAACTATGACAGGCTGTCACAGATTAGATAATAAAGTTGATAGTTTGAGTTGATGAAATAGTACAGTTTATTCACATTTTCCTTTTCCCTTGTTCTTTAATAATTTTCCACATTGTGTCAAAATTTGCATTAAATTTGGCTGGAAAATTGGCTGTTAATGTGACTCTTCATTTTTCTGTGTCTATCAAAATGTTGGACCGCTGGCTAAATAAAGTGTCAGTTATCATGTCTATGAAGACAAATGTTTTCAGCCAAAAATCACAAGTTGCGTTTGTCTGCAACTGTTCACTGTTGTAGATGAGCTTTCTGAGTTTTCTCACTTTCAGTAATATCATACAAATACTGGTTTGTGAATGTGGATGACTATGATGCTTTTGAATTTTCGTCATAGTGCAGCTGTTTCTGTTTGAGCACCTGCAGTTACCCAAGCAGATGGACACACAGCGATTCTTCCTGAGCACAGTACCCCTAACCACAGACACAGAGACGTAGTAGTTGAATCAAGTTTCATAGTACAAAGATTGATCCTTTTCTCCCACAGCATTGGGTATATTAGCATGGTGTTTCAAAATGCAAATTTTAGTATAAACATGTTGAAAATTTTCCACCTCAAACTGTTTTTATGAGAGATCATCCTATTGCTTGTTCACACCTTGAAGAAGATGAGGATCAGAGAGGGAGGGATGAAGAAAGGGGGATGCAGTGAGAATGGGGGGGGGGTAAGAAGAGAGGAGCAGTGATGAAATGAGACTGAGGGTAG
The DNA here is from genome assembly GCA_016785285.1 of Brachirus orientalis. Lineage (NCBI taxonomy): Eukaryota > Metazoa > Chordata > Actinopteri > Pleuronectiformes > Soleidae > Brachirus > Brachirus orientalis. The sequence continues at coordinate 2,463,862 of JAFBJR010000138.1, forward strand.
ATTAAGCAGGAGGTAGACTATTTCATTGCTACCACCAGCAACAAATACCCAAATCATAACTGCACCCAATTTCATCAGAGTGTTGCAAAGTAAAGAAATAAAGGAGTGCGGCTAAGGCACCAAAGCGTGAAATATCCCGCTGTGGTTGAGAGCTGGATGCCAGTGGTCTCCCTCCTGGTATTATGGCAGATCTTATCAATGAGGAGGGGCATTTTGCTGGCAGGATTACCCAGGCTTTGTGAAAGGGGATATTCATTAACTCCTGTTGACATCTCACAGAGCGATCATAATCCCCCCGAGGAGCAGAGGATGGAGCATGTGAACCGAAACAGAAGCTTTCTGCTGCTCAGTGGTGCTGAGATGTAACCGTTCTTGTACTTTGCTGAGAAATGCCAAAGGTTCGCTTGCGGGAGAGTGCTTCGCCCAGCAAATACAAAGGCCACTTAAGCGGTAAATAAAATTAAAATCTAAGCACAACCCATAGACTGTGGAGAACCATGCAAGGGGCATCAGCTCAATGACACCATGTAGGTTTCTTCGGGAAGAAACCTTAAACCTTAAAGCAGAACTATGCAGGATTTTTACCCTAAATTAACAGCTTCCGAATCATCAGTGGTTGAATGTGCTGTTGCGGGGAAATTGGGGGTTGTCTCCTCTCCACTACTGTCTGTTAGTGGAAATCAGCCTTGCAACATCATGGCCACTGACCTGCAGTCCTCAGACTCAGGAGGTCTTGTCTCGGGTCTAGCAAAATACACAGATTGCTTCACGGCACTACACACCCTAGCCAGGTACTGCTATATTAAGGTGGTGATAGTGTTAATTTTAGACATTCATCATAGTTAAGCCATCGAAAAAGAAACAGAGAAAACCGTTGTCAGAGGAAACAAGAAAAAGGTAACGACTGTCTGACTGAGCATCACAAAAAAAGTCACAAACAAAATCGGCTTTTCCTGAATGGTAAGAAATGAGAACCACAGAATGTTTGCAGTATGCAAAACGGATGGTGACCAGTATAGACATGCTTCCATGGCTTCCATGACTCCATTGCAAAAAAAGCCGGAGACAGGGAGGGAGGGGAAGCATTGGTGGTGAGTTTTTACGATAGTGAGGATAAAGTGGCAGACGATGGATGGAAGGATGGATGTTCATGGTGGTGAAGATATGTACTTCGAAACTGTATGGCGAGTTCTGTAGAGAAAAAAAAAACAAAAAAGTGATATGACTTGCAAATTTCTGCTTTAATACCACGGATGTTTCTTTACCACTTGCTACTGTCAGATTTACTCTACATATCAGTAGTGGGCCACTGGGGTCAAGTGGTTACATGTGAAAACCTGACTGAGTATCACTGGCTGTCAGATGAAAAAGCCTCCAGAGACCTGAGTTTTCCACATAAGTTCTTGTTGGATCATCATGCTTTTTAAGACACTAGAGCTGGTTCTGACAATGGCAGTATTTCTGCGTTTGTCCCTCATTTGTCACACAGCTGCTCACCTGACTTTTAGATCGTGAGAGTGTGACTGCGTGTGTGTGCGCTGTTGTCCTTATTTACAGTTACACACTTACAAAGTTGTGGAAGTTTTATGCTGTGGAAAAGCATTTTCATCAAACTGTGTGAAAATTACAGTAATATCTGTCTGAAACTGAAACTTAACAGTGGGAGAATCAGGCTCCCATCTTGTAGTTGTAGCAGCATTTTTTTTCTGTGGACACATTGTCCTCTAAACTCACTCTTGATCCGGGGCCAGGCTGTTGAAAGCACTCAAAAGTGATGCTTTCTTCCTCTTCATTCCATCCTGGTTCTGTGATCCTTAGTGTGCTGTGCTCAAGCATGTCCAGTTCAGCCCACTCTAACCCTGTCACAGAAAGATCTACTCACTCAAAGCAGCATGAGTTGCCTGACCACCAGCACAATTACCTACAAAAACAGTGCACACATGATACATTTTTATTATATTCAACTACTTTCCTAATGAAAATGATCGATTGCAAAAACAAATATAATGAGTGCAGGTTTTGTCAAAGAACAGTGTTGGTATGTATCATAGGGCATTTTTAAGTGGTTATTTGGAAATCCTGGCCCTTTTGCAACACAGATACAGCTATACCTGTGCATCATGTAGATTACACCACTGTTGTAATCTAAATTTTGTCATCACTCCATTTCTTCAGTAGTCTGCATGGATCCTATAGGGATGTTGGTGAGCACTAGTGTGGTGGTTTGTCTACCATTTTACCTGCCATTTTACTCTGCTACCCCAATGGAAGGGTGCCAAAAATTGAACGGTAGGGACTGGATATTTTGGTACTATTCCTAAAGAAAAAGCAAAAAAAATAAAAAAATAAAATAAAAAATAAATACTGTACTGTGCCAAACTGAATGGAGACACGGCTGAAGTGTACAGTCGGCCCAAACTTATTTGAAGAAGTAAAAGAAGAAAAAGAAGAGTGGAATTATAGCCATGAATGTGCAAATGCTGTGAAATGGCTGAAAGAGTTTAAGATCATCTTAGCGTACTGCAGTACGTGGGAGCTGATTAAGTTTTACTCTTCAAGAAGTGTTCAGTATCAACCAGTCATATAAATCTAAGTATTACCACATAAAACTGTTTCTCACTTGCACAGCCTTGATTATAATCAAGCATGTTTTGTATTGTTTTATTTGTGTTGTCTTCCTCTTACACACAACCCTCTCCCCTCACCTGGGGACAAGATGACTGTTGTATAATTCATAATGCCGTGTGTGGTTCTGACATTTACAGTCTCCCTGCTGGCATATTGATAATGGTTTTGGTGATGTGTTTGATATTAGCTGGCATTTGCATTTGGCAAAGGGAGTGAAGCTGAGGACCGGCTCAGTAATAAATGTTTGAATTGCAGAAAACTGTTTCACTGGTATTTTGACTGGGGTGACTGGAAAAGAAGATGGTCACCGGTGTGGGCCACTGTCCACCTCTCCTCCACCCCCTCTCCCAGCAGGCTTCTCACAGTGTCCACAATACCTTGATGAAATATGCATCAGCTGTCTCCACTCCCCATGTTTCTCTGTCCTCTTCACTTCCACCCACTGCCGAGCAGAAAACTAGACGGTGTGCCATGCATCATCTCGGTGACAAGGATCTCTTACCTCACTGAGGGTTTTTACTAAGATATTTATAAATGGCAGCAATTGACTGACAATGAAGTAAATTGATCTATTAAAAGCTGTTAAGATTGTAGTTATCAAGGACCAGCATACGCTATGTTCAACATGCTAAACAGGAAGTACTTTATTATTCACAGATGACTCACATGCCAACAGAACCATCTCCATGGTGACCAACTCCAACCACTGATAAAATGTCCCATGGAAGGGAGTTGTATAAGAGGACCTTCAGTTTGACGAAAATTCCAAATTTATTCTGAATTTGCTGATACACTTTTGCACTAACCATGATCCTGCACTTAATGAGCAGCCGTCTTGTTGTACTCTGATGATCAGTTTTATTTGCCAAGCCAAAGTTGTTCATGTAACCTTTTAAAAGGAGAGGCTATTTCCTGTCGTCTACAAGTATGCGTATGTCTCGAACTAGTTCATACTGGTCCTAACAAGTGTATTACCATAAAGACTGGTGGCAGCTCAGTGTATTGAGTAGAAGGCAGGTTAATTGCAGCAAGTCACGGGTCAGCAAAGATATTTTAATTGCACATGAGGCAGGGAGCAGAGGAGATTTACACATTTCTGTTAACACATGGAGACACATAGCTATAATGAGTCTACCTGACACTATAACACCATTGTTTGGCTTGTAAAATTACATTATGCCATAGTTAACAACGACAACATTGTTACATTATTATTCTCACTGGTCAAAAAAAAACCCACTTCACAGGTTTTCACCAGTAGTTCTGTGTCTAATTGCGTCAAATGAATGGTCAAGTGAGGCTTGACCATCATCAAATAAATGGGAAAATTTATTTGATGATGTGCCATTTACAGCTATAAGCATATTTGCATTAATGTTTGTGGCAATACTGTCTATTAAAAAATTGAGACAGCACCTAATAGCAAAAAGTATAGTGAAAGAATGTAATAGTAACCCCAAAACATTATCACTGAGGGCAATAGAGCTTTTTTTCTTCTTCTTCTTCTGGCTTGTTTTGTTTCCGGCTTAAAACATGATGTCAAAACTACTACTGGCAGTGGGCTGGTGTTGATCGGCTTCACTTGGGTTTAAAAATAGCGGCTATACCTATATGTGAAAGAGCTTTTAGTCACTGTTATATTTCTGGCCATTACGCATAGAAATCTAACCCAGCACCTCTGCGATGAACAAAAGCCTGTCAGTCATCTTTAATAGTGTCATGTATGAAAAGGGAGGCCACACCAGTGTCTCTTCTCACACAAATCTCTTTAAGTGATTCACTGCTCAGCTCCCGCCTTACTGATTAGGCTCATTAAAGCTCTTTTAATGGGACAATCTCATTGAAGTGATTGATATTTGGGGAGAGGAAAGAACAGCTCCTTTGGGGACACACTTAACAAGGGTTTGCAAAAACCTTGCAATAAAAAAAATAAATAAAAATTTTGCTAGATTTGGACAGAGTAAGAGAAGGGTAAAAAAAGCTGTAATTAGAAAAGCCAATTATGAATTAAGAAATCTATACTATGGATTGCAACTAAGCAATTTGCCAAAGTAATTGCTTGAACTGATTCCACTGAATGCGTGCGTATTGCTATTTGTTTAAATACTTGAATTTTTCTTGAAACCTACAAAATCCCCTCTCACCACTCTGTGTCAGCTTGGGAGGAGCAGGTAGCACCAGTGCGACTGGTGAGTTTAAACAGTCAAAACACCCCCAGGCTATAGAGTCAGTCTGCCTTATTCTAATTATCATGCCTGCAGGTTGGTAAATCCTCTGGTGTCATTATAAGAGTGAACCTCAACGGCACAGAGAGTGTGTGTGTTCGTGTGTGTGTGCATGTGCGGCTCCACGTTTACTCTAATCAAAGCTATACCTCATTTTTTGGATGTATGCACACAGCACCCGCTACCTGCAGCCATTTGTTTTTTGTAAAATGCTACACCACCGTCATCGATCTCAAACAGTCTCACTAGATTAGCTGTTGGCACACATACAATTCACACACCACAGACTAAGATAAATCTGATAAATCATAAAAAAACAAAACCCGGTATTAAATTTTAAGCTGTCATATTTAATTTATGAGTCATAGGGAGCTTTTCCTAGTCACTCGTGAATTCATGCAAATTATGTTTTAGGATAAAACCATTATGTACACACCTACACATAAATATATGTTACTCAAGTTCTATGTGCTGTCCAAGTTCAATTTTTCAAATGAGGCTCTCAGTAGTTGTAAGTAATCCAGAGGAAGACAGAAGGACGTCCATTCACTGTTGAGATATGTCATTCTGGATGAAAGAGAAACTTTGTTGTGTTGCATCTTTTACGCCAGACAAATAAAATGTAAACCAAAAAAAACAAACAAACCTGAACCTTGTTTGGACATGCAAGTTGTAACTTTTTAAGTTACTTATGTCAAGTTTTTGAAAATTATCAAAGTAGCCCAAGCAGGTCCATTGTCATTTTTGTCACATGGAAACAATTCTGTTGTTTTTCTGTTGTGTTACTTTCAGTACAGTTCTGCACTTGGTTGGGTTTTGTACACTTGCAACATGGTTGTCTGTTGCATTTGTGTGGTCTTTTTATTTAGAGCTACAATAGGTAGGATTAAGAGTTGTGTGTCATTCGCAGGTTAAAATACCTATGTTTTTGGGATTGTAATTTCTATTCTGAGTAGGAGTGGGTGATATGATGATATTAGATCGCGAAAAATTAGAACGTGTTGACGATCTGCCAAAGCAGAGAGACTGTAGAATCATCTATAGGGCATGTTCTATGATGCTCATGCACAGACATGTCCGTTTTTTTGTTTTTCCTCTGCCACATCACACCATTTGCTAATCCAGTTCATGCTGACCCTCGAGAGAATGATTGTCCAATCATTCTGAATTATGGGCAGCCTCATGGATTCCTCATTCACGATGTTCCGAATCCTGGGGAGAGATCTGTGTCCTCTCTGCAGGGGGGCAGGGCTTACTCCTCACACAGCTTCACACAGAGACACAGTACAATCACAGTGGGGAAAGTTAAACATTCAAAAGTCTGGTTGTGTTTCACCAGAACTGATGCTGATAAAAGGACTGCAACAAGACTTGTGTTAACTTTCCTGCTTAGCTTATAGACTTTGGTCCGGATATACAGGGGAGATATTTCCTCCAGGACACAAGCTGCTTCAGGTTGACCCTCTTACTCCTAAAGGCTCCACAGTACTCTTACAGCACTTGTAAAGGTGTTGCTTACCTTTTAAATTAAAATATTTCATTTTAAATTAGGCAAAACAATCTGAGAGTGAGTTTACTTCAATTCTTACATCTTGCTAAATGTCCATTGTGCTTGGCACGATTTGGCAATTGACTGATTAAAATTTGTTTACAAATGTTGTTTGGCCTAAATGTCTAGTTATATATATAATATTTTCTTTTAGAACTATGTTTTGCAATTTACTGAAAAGTGCAACCAAACCATTTCCCTATGTTAAAAGAGTACAAAATCAATTGTTAAAAATCTATGTAAAAACAATTTTTATTGTGATTTGATTGTGAAAACATATTGATATGTTATTTTTGCCATATTGCCCAACCCTTGTTCTAAACTAATCTCATAAAATGAGCTCAGACAAGAAGCACTTGTTTCACCAGGGTTGTCAAACTCAAATGGCCAGACTGGAGAAATAAAAAGTGGGGAAAAACAACTCTTGGGCAATATGAGCTTAGAAACTTTTAACAAAATTCAATTCAATCATGATATCACAATAAAGGTATTCAATATGATCTTTCAAAACCTCAAATTAAAAGGAGTTCTTTTGATATGGAATGATATGAATGGTATACTTCACAGTAAACTAAAATAAATCTTACATCACTCTAGTAAAGTAAGATGGCTGCAACAGTTGGACCAAGGCTAAAAACAGCAGTCCTCCACAGAGGGCGATAGAGGTTTGGCACTTGAGCTTTAAATGAACATCACGAAGCACTTGCGAGCAATTCAGGTACTTGAAGAATGGAAAAATTCCCAATAACCATATAAAAAAATGGTGATAGCAGGTGTTATCCAATTTAAGGATAAGGAAGGCATTATTTTGGCTCTTGCACTGTAGAAATGATCAAATAATAGCTATTAATTGTTAATAGCGTTTCCAATAGTGTTTCCAGATTTAACACCGTTCCTATGGACATATTTTTAGTTTCTTCCCAAAGGATAAATTGCAGGAAGTGAGCATGAGAGAGTGAGAAAGCGGCGTGGGTCTCTTGTCCTACTTGAGTAGGAGGATTAAGGAGGAGAGTAAAAAATGGCTCCCTTGATGATTCCATCCATTTATTAAACAACAGAATTATTAAGTGAATAAACTATTATAATAAACTATTATTTACCACCTTAACATCCTGTCAATGCTGCCGTGTGCTTCTCTTCTGACGATCTCGTAATATTTTATCATTGCCCTCTGAAGCTGGGCTAAAAGCTCTCTGAAGATTAGATATCAGGCTTGTTTTTACTTCTGTACTTCTTCAATATCTGTCTTCATCTCCTGTCTTTCTCCTACCTCCTGTCTAGATTTCTTCACATTGATTTATTTCTACTTGTTCTTCCAGCCCTCTCACTCTTCTGCCTGTTCCCTCTGCAGCTCATCCAGCCTTTTCATGTCTTGCCCTTGGTTTGTTACATAAGCACTACTCTCCTCCTTTTATCTCCAATGTGCTCATTGTTTTCTACCGCCAATCTGCTACTGACATCACGGCAACAAGTTTAACATCTCTTAACAATATAATTAATCTCTGAGATTGATCCGCTGCTGGCAAGTCATGCAATTTATAGTGATTGCTAGCATATCACAGGGTATTTTATCTTCATTGCTTTGCTATTCATGCTCTCAGCTACTCAGTGCTTTGTGCATAATTTTTGCATTTCATATACTGCCATGAGCGCCGGGTTTAAGAGGATGCACTTGCATTAGTGCTTTGAAATATTTGTTTGGATCTTTGCCCCTCAAAAAAAAAAAAAAAAAAAAAGAAAAAGAAATGAAGAAAAGTGTGTCTTCCTCTAACATCAATACCCTTCACAGAGTGGCTGTGTGTGACGTTTAGTGTTTTCCTTTGAGCTAATCTCTCTTGGTGTTCAAAAGCTGAAGGCCCACTAACACCAGTCTTCTGACTCTCACTCCACTGTCTCCCAGCAGCCTGTTGCCATGGTTACCTCAGCTCAGTGGCAGGCCACTGCTGCAGCAGCAACAGCAGCAGCAGCAGCCTAATGTACGGTGCACCTTCTTTCACTAAACACTAGTGCTTTTGTTTAGTTGTCATAAGCCACCTCCCTGATGCCTTCTGCTCACCCCTCTACCTGTTTGTGGGGCTGCATCAGAGGTACAGGAAATTGCAGGTGGACGGCGTGGCGAAAATGGCATGTTTCACAATGCATCTGCAGTCTTGTGGAAGAGGCTTCAAGGGAGAAAATACCATCAATTCAGCTCGGCTTGACTTAATCAAATATACATGCCCTTGGCCAAGTGAGCATTTGAGGGCATGTGTTTGTTGTGTATAGATATGCTAGATTTATGCCAGTAGGAAGATAATATGAGTTGGTGCATGTATCCTTGGAGGGATGAATAGAGAAACTAAGGGCAGAAATGGAGGAAGTTGGTGGAGATAGGGGAGATGGTACAGGGGAAGCACCAGTGAGAAGAGAGCAAGGTGGTTTGACTTGGAGAATTGTTGATAGGATAAAACAGATAGAAATGCAATTTAGCTACTGTAACAGTTGGATTTTTCTGAATCCGTGTGTATTTTGAGGTGTTCACCTGCGCACAGAAAAAAAAAATCAAGACTTTGCAACTTGGCAATCAGAAAAATAAGCCACAGTAACTATTAGCTGTGTGGCTGCACTATGCCCAGTGGCCATTATCACAGGATTACTTTGATTCACAGGAAAGCAATAGGAAAATATGCAGCGTCCATGATTTTTGAGTGCATTTATGGACTTATTCCTCTTATGAATATTCGAGATAATGACATCCTTGGGAAATTTAAGTCGCACAGAAAATAAGGAACTAATTCACTCCATGAATGGTATGTCACGGTGTGACACAGACCACACTATAAGAACTTTAACGTCTTTGTTGTTTTTAGTATGCAGTTGTCCCTCTCGCCTCACCAAGGATTTTTTGCCTCAGGTCTCTAACGCTGCATCCTACCTTCAACTCGCCTCACAGTCTGAAAAATTCTGCTGTTAACAGTTAAATAGTCCCTTTTTGTGACAAATGATCGCTCATTTCTTGTTGGGGAACAAAACGCACAGATATTATGGGTTTTTCTTCCATTTCTAAGAATAAATCTGCAAAATGGCATCCGGGTTAAATGTTCTTTGGTTCAACATTTGGTTTGGTTTGTTTTCAAACTCTTTTCTATGTATGTCCATGCCAATATCTCAAGGCACACTCATAGTCAAATATGGCTATATAAATATAATAAATTGACCAAATAAAATTTGACGAATATGTATCCTTATAATAGTCAGTCCAGTTCTTCCAACTCTCCCCTGTTCAAGCCTTCAACCTTTCAATACATCAGTTCAATTTTCAGAAACATGTGGGACTATGTGTATGTGCACAGGAGAAGAATTGTTAACATGGTCAATGAGCGATCACAATAATCAATTTCCATTATGGCTGGACTGATATCAGATTGGATGGTGATGTTTTTATTCCCAAATAGTATCTTGTTCACAGAATTATATTGCTATAATAATTTACGGTTGTCACAAAACCCCCTGCACATCAGTGTACCATATGGGAATCACTGTACTAGAGGAACATTGTACCAAAGTGTTGCACTGCAATAATCTGTGCATAGCAACAAAAGAGGATATGAAATGTAAATACCAAAATCTAGTTAATTACATGCTAATTTATGTTTTCCCATCATTTGATAATGAGGTCTTGGTTTGTTTGGAGTCACTGCAATAGATGGAGAGGTAAAAAAAAAAAAAAAGAAATCCTGCAGAGGAGGAAAAAAACCTCAATGTCTCCCTCTCGCCCCAGGCTCATTGTCATCTCTAACAGTTTCATGTAATATTAACATGTCAGAACAGGGGAGCAGAGCAAATCACGCCACCTGTAATAATCACTGATGGTAAGGACTACTTCCTAGCACTGGTAGGAGGAGGGGCACGCTGAGAATATCCTGCCTTATCACCCAGTGGCCTAAATTCACAGACAGGTGGACCTCAGGCTTCCCACTCCCTCCCCACGTCTGATACAGTTTGTGTCACAATTGCACAGCTACGCTATTTCTGTCTGCCTCGAGCCCCATGGTGAGATATCATTGCCATAGTAATACTATGAAAACATCTCGTCTTACCATCAATTTAATTTGAGCTATTTACATGGCAAATGAATGCAGTTTTTTTTGCGCAGGTCTGATTATGTTTCTAACATCTTGAGTCTTTGAACGTTGTAGAGGATATTTGTCATTTGACTGTAGAATGCGTGAGAAAGACACATCATAGCCACCCACAGTCTGTAGCAACACAACAGCACAGCTTTGTTCATTTCCCAGCGCAACATGTCACACAGTCATCTCAAGTGTGATTTCAAGTTAATTTGTCCATGAAAGATGAGTCTTTTTTGAAACTCAAATTAATTGTAGAAAGGGTACAGAGGGAGGCTAAAATGAGTAAAAGTATGTAACACTGAGACAAACTAACTGGATAACTACAGGAAAATGCTTAGTGATTCCAGGTTGACATTCTTTCATGCAGAAGAAGCTTGATCAGGCAGCTGAACCCAAAAAAAAAAAACTAAAATATTCCTGTTGCTCTCTCAACTATTCAGCTCCACCAGGTGTGAGTTGACCTCTGAGTAATTTGCTGCTAAATTATGTGACAGCATTTATGAAGCATAATTACATTATCTCACTTGGCTTTGTGTCAATCACCACAATGTGTTACACCGGTTTAACAAGATGAGATGCTTGGAAATGTTAAAGGAAGATACGTTTTTTAAATGCTTTAAATGCACCTGAGGAAAAATGCACTTTCTGAAATGTCAAAGAACATATGAACCAATTTAAAAATCCTTTTCATTTCACCCTGCTCACTCAAGGAAGACTTTCTATTTGTTCTTGGATTTTTTTTTTAAATTAAAGGGTTGTATCATTTTCTCCATTGAACAACAACTGCAACTAAAGTCCCTCAGAGGTTTTAGAGTGGTGAAGCAGTATTGCAATCAATACGTCATGTAAACTGGTGCGGAGGTATAACACCCTGATGTCCAATCAATCTATACAGAGTTGAATTAAAAGTAAAACTTCCAGGTTAAATTCCAGGAGTAAGAAATCCTCACTCAGAACCACAGTGACACATTTACGGAGCAAACCTACAACAGCATGCTGTGTAGACCTGTTTTCAACTTACTTCTAACCATGGACAATGTTACCTTTGGACAACCCTCCTCATGTTGCACAGCAACATTTCTAAAGTCCACCAAGTCAACAGAATCAGCCCCGAGATGTCAACCAAGCAACGGACCAAAATGTGAGGCCAAACATCATAGGATTTGTTGTAGTGTTACAAAGACATTTTTGTGGAAAGGATGCTGCAACACCTAAAAAGTGATGTTTTCCTTAATCTAAGCAGGTGCTTCTTGTGCCTAAACCCAACCACAGATTGGTTACTTGCAGTGCTGTCACACCGTCAAAGTAAAGAAAAATACATGTAATAAGAAACAAAATAAGTTACATATAAAATATTCAACATATCTACCGCATAAGAAAACTTTGCAGAAATTGTTTTTTCTCTGGCGACTGCATTGTGTGCATTTTAGGTTGCACGGTATGCCAGCAGAGGTTAAAAGAGTAGTTAGATATGAATATACACTTTCCTGTTAAAAGTTAAATGAGATCTGTGCCACTCTTATGTTTATAAGACAGATAATAAAAGCAATAGCTGATTCATAAATACCAAATTTACCAACAATGCTCTCTGTACTGCCTATTTAGTGTGTTCTAACATATTGTCTTTCTATATTGGGTTATGTACCAAAGCAAATCTTTGTCTTGTGTAAAGCATGAGGAAGTTCGCATTTAACCTGTGCATTGAGCTGCTTAGTACATTTCCACCAACTCCTATGGAAAAGAAGCTCCAGTAAATTTTGAGGTTTTCCAAAAGGAAGCTATATATTTTTTGGATGTTCACAAATTTATTGCCATTCAAAACTGCTAAAGATGACTGTGAAATCTGCCTCTCTGCAGTTTCTGTCACCTCAAGGGAACTTTTTAGTCTTTCGGATCATTGTTTCCGTTTTACCAGCAGCAACTTCACTCTTCTCAATTACTCTCTCTGCTGCTCTTTTGTTTCCAAATGCAGCAGGCAGGTGACCTCGTGAAAATGTCTCTGAAACTAAAACTGTGCGCTTACTGCTCAGCTCAAACATGGAGGACAGTTTGTAAGGGTGAAAACACTTACCAGCCAAAAATAATTTCCCTCAGGAAAAGGTGGAAACTAAAACATTACTAAAAGTGGTATATACTGTATATAGTATTACAGCTGGTTATAAATTCAAATATGATAATATTCCTGATAAATCTTTGACTTATCTTCAGAAAGTCCTGATGACAGGCTTTTTATCTTACCACTTTCTGTCGTACTTTAACAAAAGCATAGCGAAAATTAGTGCATGCCTTTACAGGTATCCTGGCTAGACCAATTAGCCTATTTCTGGCACTCAAACTTGCATCAGTGGAAACTAAAGTGAAGCACTTATTTTGCAGTGGGGTTTACCTTCTTTTTTTTAAGTTTTTATTTTTATTTTTATTTTTTATTTTTTTTTTCCTGGCTTGTTAGACGTGTAGAAAAAAGTGAAGAACATTGATTTGGTGTCATGGGGAAATTCTTGCACCCGCAGGCTGAAGCACTATAAATGAGTGGCATGATTTCAGTGAATTAACTGAATAACTACATTGCTCGACTCTGTATCACAGAGCCATCAGTGTTTGCATTGTGGCTCTATCTTAGTATGGTTACATGATGTGTAAAATAACACGGTGATAAGTCCAGTTTGTTTCAGAACCGTGAAAATATAAATCACAGTGGTTAGATACATGAGTGTCTTGAGAGACTGAATCAGTTTCTCCTAAGTCTTTTGGCCTACATTCAGAAGCATTGAGGGCGCCATGACAACAGCTTTATTAATCACATCAATCATTGGTAACACCATGGCGACCAAAGGGAGCTTTAATCGCTTCTCGCCAAGCTGACTATTTCTTCCTGAGAGGCTCATTGCATTCTGCATTAACTTGATGTGTGTGAATGTGTGTTTGTGTGGTGGGAAAGCAACATGTTTGCCTGTCAGTGTATTCTTTGTATGTACTTATGGCATGGAGGGGAAGAAATTGTTTCCTTGAACCTGTTCATTACAGTTGCCCTCAAATTTTTGTATTCATCTTTCTTGAGAGGAAGAACTAAAAAAAATGGCTAGACATCATCTATACAACATGACCTACACACACCTTTCCTTTTGCTATATGGATTTTTATTTTTTTTTACTAAAATCCATATTGCAAGTGAATTTTTTTTACTAAGTGTTATTTGGAAGTGGTCCTCATGGATATATGGATGTATCCATGGTTGGATGGTCATAACCACGAACCCTTTGCATATCTTGACCTTTTCTGTGTAGCTAATTAAAAGCAGGCACTCTGATCAGTTTTAATATTTGAATTTAAATATGCCAGCACCAGAGATCTCCTAGGTCTATCACATGCCATAGTTTGTACAAAAAGACTTTTACTGCTCATATGCATTCCTGTGAGGGTGTAAGAGAAGTGGGAGTTTCACTCTGAAACATTAGTGGCGTGTATTTTGTTTTTATGTATGAAAACTGTGGGTGAATGCTACAGTCTGATTTATAGTGAAAATTCTCTGCTGCATAAAAGCAGGTGAAATCCAGGTACATGTTTGATTGCATGTGTTGGAAAGCAGTCATCACAAGATGAGCTGAGACGATTTTCAACAAAATCAAAACTCTGAATTTTTTGTTTCTTTTTCTGGGAAGGTGGCAACTCCATGATGGATAAAAGGATGTAAATGTGATTAGAGGATGCCTCTTCTCACATTTTTCTGTCCAAACAAAAAATAAATAAATAAATAAATCAATTCACTTAATTCCCTGTAAGCTAATGTTGCATTGAGTATGTTTTAATGGCAAGTAGATGTTACCATTGTTAATGCTTCTTTTGTTTATAGACACATGTAAATGACAATCAATGTGCACATAAACGTTTCTGCAGGCTGCAGTGGACTACAAATACTACTACAGTTAAATGAAGTGATGTGTGCTTATTATGCAATTTATAATCCAACGTCCAGCATGAAACATAAAAGAGGCACAGCATGTTCTATCTGCGATTGTGCAGCCTTATTTATCCCACAAATGTCTGTACATCTAGTCTTATTTAATCACAGATCAACTTTGGGAGAGACCAGTGTTTACAGTTACATACAATTATTCTTTTATCTGATGTGATTCCTTAGCCAAGCTTACCAAGCTTCATTAATTAAACATAACATGAGAGAGGTATCCCCCATATCGTATACAGCATCAGCTGAGCAGGCAGATGGTTCATGATTTCTTAATGGGCAGAGATACTTAACATGATATGCTGATTCTGTTGACAGATCAGTGGTAGTGGAAAGGTAAAATTAAGTGTATTTCATGCATTGTTTTCTAAACGGGGTTCTTTGTCAGAATGCCGTACCACTTGCACGGCATGTATTAAATAGTAAAAACTTCAAGCACTGGATCAAAGACAGGAGAGAGCGCGTCCTGTGAATAATGAAAATAGACTGCCTTGTTAAAGTTAATGCCCAAAGGAAGCTGAGTCAGATGAGAATTGGGTACGAATAGAAAAACTGTACACCCGTAATCGTTAGAAGACATCTCTTTGTTTCTCTGCTCAAAGGCTCTGATCAGAGTTCTGGGGACTGGCATGAAAACTGTGTAAACCAAAGCTATGGGCAAGACTCCATCAGAATGCTTGTGTTTGGTATTGGCACTATCTCACTGTTCCTTTGACTCTCATCGAGATCCCTGTGTAAATAAATTGCATTTTCAGAGAATATGTAGATCGCCTCACTTGCTGAGCTGTTGATTGTGCCATGTTACATTGACAAAAGTGGACAGGCACAACAACTTTGGTGACCCCCTGTGCTTCCTGCTTAGTTACTGTTGTAAAGATGCAGCTTTAGTAAGAAGCAGGTATGAACATTGGTACTTTTCCTCAGAGCCAGTGTTGTATTGTGTCATAATAAGCACCAGTGGGTGCTTTAAAACGTGATAGATATTGGAGAACACTATTTTCAGCAATTTTTTGGAAATAGAATAATGCACCTCCTTTGTTGTATAATTCTAGATTTTCCAGGGAAACCCCAATCCAGTAGCCAAACGAGTAATGCAATGATGGCAAGGTGTAGGCCTCTGAAATTGCACTTTGCAATAAGTCTAAAGGTCATAGTGACAAGTTTAAGGCTATTTATCTTTAATTTGGTACTTCCTACAAGTGTCTGGCAGCAGTTATGGCTTTGAGTTGTCTTGGGTAAGTCGTTAAAAGTTCTGCAGCTGTGTAACTTTATCCCTATCTCTGTGGCAGATCCTCTCAAATTTAGATTGGCTGGGAAATGTTTCATTTGGCAGGACCACTTGGGCTCAATCAGAGACTTGTCCTGAAAGTCCCCCTTTGTTTTCTTGTTGAAATAAACAGTTAACTGTGAAAACATGGCAAATGAAAAAAGTTCATGGATTGTGGTAAGTAAACTCAGAATGGCACTGGACATGCTACCAACTAACTGCCAACTAGGTCTGTGGCTGGGGCTGAGTATCAAATTTCAATACCTTTTGCGGTATCGACAAGTTATCTAAATTCCTCTATATATCCTAATATTAGAAATGTGTCGTCATTAGATATCAAATGTTGTCGCCTAAAGCGTTAATCTCTTGAAGGGGGGTGCAGGAAGTTACAACCAAAGATTGAGCTTATTCCTCAAAGGAGACAAAAAAGACAGGCTTAGACAGAGAGTTCACACACACACACACTAGAGACAGTTTTCCTTAATGATGGCTGCATACATGAAGCTGCACACAGTGCTTCACCATAGGGATTGTATTGTGCCTGGTGTTTGTCAAATATAGTTTTTGGAGGATTTGTTGCTGTGAACTAGAAAATAAAAAAGTTTTATTTATGCCCTCAGACTCCATGAGTGAGTCATAGACCATATAATCCATTGACAGTCTCAGAATAGTCCTTATTTTTTTCAAGTGTTAGTCCTTTTCAGAGATTTTGCTTTTGCCTGCTCAGTTGTCATTGTGCAGAAAAATCACCCCCAACTGAGTGAGATTTGTCACCAATGGCAACAACCTCTATCTTCTTCATCTGTACTCTTTCCTATTAAATGAGTTGACAATCTTTAGACATTTTATCTGTGAGGATTTCTCATTTGTTCTCCTCGAGGGTGGCTGTTTTTGGAATGCCATCTATGTTGATGGTGCATCTCCTGGATTGATTCTATGGGTATTCAGCTTTACTTGTCAGGTTGTTTTTAATAGAGGAGACATTTCCCACAATGGTGGACTGCAGTGGCCTCATACAATACACTCTGTTTGTCATCTAGCTCTACCTGGGTATACTATAAGCTGGTTTTTAAAACCTTTTAAATCCCTTCTCATGTCATTACATCCGTTAAGTTGAGTAGTGTTGGGGATCATATACTGTATAAAGCCTTTGAAGCTGGCTTCCTTGTAAAAACTCCTTTGCTTGTTTAAAATACTGGGTGCAACAATGTGAAACACAGTCCTTGTGACCTTTTTGTTTGCATGTTTCAAGTAACATTTACCTGCATCCAAATTAAATGTAACTGTGTAACACCAAGTTCCAACATACAGTACATCATCTAAAGGCACTTTTCATAGTCATGTCAAGAACTCACAATATAAAGATGGAAAAACAAAGCAAATACTTAGGCAAGCACTTGGCATCAGTGGAAAGAGAATGAACAACATTTTAACAGGAAGGAATCTGGGACAGAACCAGACTCAGAGATGAATGTACCCCTGAATTAACAAAGAAACAACTTTTATGGCTCCAATAAATGTGGATTGAATCAAGTGGTTAAAACAAAGTATCATCAGTAACATACAGTTCACAGATTCTCTGATGTTTCCTTCTGCATTGTATTACGTGTCATATTACACAATAACTGCCAACGTTTATATAGAACCTGAAGCACATCACACAATGATTACTGAAATACAGGAAAACAAAACAGAGCTGAGCTGATCCAAAGTGTAAATACAGTGACTGCTGCAATTATCACCAAGTAAGTTTCACAAGGTTAGAATCATAGTGTGATTTTAGGTGAGTCATTTCTCTGTGGTATAGTTTTTTTTTTAATTCTTTTTTTGCTGTATTGATTATTGTTCTTCCAAAAGACTCACTGCATGAGGATGTAATGAAGTTTGATTCCTGCCCTGCACCTCATGTGCCCCTCTACACACCCACACACACACATTTCCATACCTCAGAGGACATGCATTCATTTCCTGGGGACTTCCTCTAACCTTAAGCAGAACTACTACTGGCCTAACCCTAAGCTTAACCATACAACATGTCTTCACCTTAAAATGTAATAATTTACGTTGTAGGGACTTTTGTCCCCACAGGGAAGACTAGTCATCCTATTGTGACTGTGTTAAAAGACCTAGGTCCCCACAACATGGGTAATGCCTGATAACACACAGAGAGAAAGAGAGAGAGAGAGATAGTAGACGACAAAGATTCATCATATTATATTTTGCATACCATGCCATAAGCATAAATATGTCACTGTCTTTTTCTTTCTTTGCTTTTTTTGTTGTTGCTGTTTAGTCTTCATTTCTCTTCTCTCACTCTTTTCTCTCTCCCCACTTTTGATTCTAACAGCTCTAATACCAGCCTTATCTCTGTTCCTCTGCTCAATTTGTCACAGTCTCAAGAACCACCTCCCCCCAAATTACACTGTCTGGCAAAGCTCTCTGAGACACGTTAATGAAGGTCAGTGGGTCACTCAACACTCGTGGCTCCTTCCACTGGGCTCTCATCCACCTGATACCCTCTTCACTTCCCCTCAACCCCTCACACAGGCCTCCTTGAAGGCTCTGTAATGACACCCTGCCTAACATTATCCTCTCAGGTTCATGTGAGATGCAGCTGCTGAGGAAGTCCTCAGCGCAATGCTAATGGCTTACGACACTATGATATGAAAGAGAAGTTTTTATGTCGGCTTTCGCTTCCCATTTGTCTTGGTCAAGATGTTGAGAGTGGAGATGTTCACTGAGCTAATGCTGTTAAAAAAAAACTTAAATGCTGGGCCAAACCGAAAAGAGCCTCCCAAAATAGCACAAATGTGAGCCTTCAATTGAACACGCTGCAAATTAAACTGAAAGATTACTGAATTAACTGATTAACTGCAGATTCCAGTACTACTAACTGTTAGTTAATGTTTTAAAAATCATCTAAATCATCATCTAAAAATCATGACATATCACAATTCAAATTTCCGCATCTCTAATGTTCACATAAATTGCCCTTGACTCTTTCTTTGTATGAAATTGGCTTCATCAGTTCAAGCAAATGCCAAACTCATACTTTCTGTGAGTCTGCAAAGGTCCACTATGGTCTGCATGATGTGCAGCCTAAATGTCATCCACCCATGTTCATATTGTTCATACTGTTCTTTTTAAATATACATTAATGTTTTATGAATGCATTTGTTTATGATTTAAGAATAAACTAAATTGAACCCAAAAAGCGGAAGTGTGAACAGCAAGGGAAGGTGAGTAAAAAGCTTATTAAACAAAAAAAAATCAAGCCAAAAAAGGAAACAAGTCCTGAGAGTCCAAAGGAAAAATCTAGGGAAGGAAACAAAACGAAGAATTAGGATGGCGAGTGCACATGACAAAAAGGAGATAATCATAGAGTGTTCTTTGATCAAAGGTTCATGTTGCAAATGAACGTGCCGGGGAATATTGAACAAAGATGGGTTGCAGGTGCTTTCTCAGGAACTCCGCCCAGCTGCCCAGCCAGACCTCTGTGAAACTAGAAAACAAAAAAAAACTACACAGGAAACAAAAGAATAACAAAATAAGAGACCGGAAACCAGACCCTGACAGCATTGTGTCACATCATGTCAATGAATCAGTTAGATGCACAAAATGAGCTTAATGCCATTGTTAATATGATTACAAATAAGAAATCAAACAAAATAAAATATCTTTGGCTTTTATGGATGTTAGTTTTTTCCTATCTGTGCCTTTGTTTGGAGCATTATATTAATAATTGTGACTACTTACAAAGCTTTACAGCTTTACTAATGCTTTGAACCCTAACCCCATACATGCTTTAGTGAAATCTGATTGTCTTCATTCTGTTGTAGTGGCTTAGATGTGGCAGAATCTCTTTGTACCCCTGATTGGGACAGTATAATGCAGATGCAAATGGAGATATGGGCAGTAATGACTCATCATTGGGTTAATGGTGTGTCACTGCTACTAACTTATTATCTAAGGGTTATTGGTAGGGGATGTCCACTTTATTATCTCTAACTGTGTCTGACTGGATAAAATAATAATCCTGTCCACTAACTGACTTCATTTCATTTTAAGGTATTGAGACTGAGATTTGTGAGCTATTAAAGCGGTCTCTGTTTCTTCCTACATTTCATGATATAGCCATGGTGACAACTCTGGATTCATGCACTATTTTGAATTTACTAAATGACTATAGATTGACTCAATTTGTATCATGTACCCCAGACTATCATGCTTTAGCCTGGGGCTACAGATACCTCCTCCTCTTCAACAAAGAAAGTAGCTCACTGGAGACTGAGGTAATTTGACGTGTTGTGCCTCGATACCTGAGTTATCAGCACCAAACAGACTCTTATTTTGTTAATTTTCACTGGGGTTTCATGTATTTGTCGAAGTGGTTTTGGTTGTTCCCAGGTGTGGAACATGGCGTCATCTCGAAATAAGAAAGATGAGAAAAGAGAAGAATTATATTAGCTAAACAAATCAATAGTGCATTACAGCCTCCAGAAGGCATCCTTAAAAAGAGTAATACTTCGAGGCAGAAAGCGTAGAGTCCCCAGCCAACTCTAAATCGCTCGCACAAACGTGTGTGCCGGGCAAATGCAAACCCACACACACACACACAAAAACAGATAGAAAATCATTCCTTGATGGTCCCACAGTAGCTGGCTGTGGAACCTACTGGCACAGTAAATTGAATGAAGTAGGGTATGTGCGTATGTGAAATGGAGGTGATCTGTTATTCCAGTGATAGGATATTTTATTACAGGAGTACAAAGGGCAACAGAAGCTGACGACTATGTTCAGTTTCCATATATGCTATTTACAAAAAGGAAAAAGGAAAGAGGGGTTTGAAATAAAGATAGCTGAACCCTCTTTGATTTCTAATCACATATGTCTGATTATGCAGAATTACCGTTATTTGTCTTGATGATTGCCGCTTAGAATGATTCTTAATTTGAATGCTGCATGAATGTATTATTCATCCAATCATGCTTTTTTAAAAAAAAAAAAAAAATCATAAATATTCAGCCTTTAATCAGACAAGTGGAATATGTAACGACTTAATTTTGGCAGTTCATTTGAAGACATAATTTCACTTCTCACATTTATGTGTTAGATTTGATACTCACTCCTCCACTGTTACATATTTGCACAGAAATCAGACCACGTGCAGCTGCTGTTGTCAATATACTGTAATGCACTTGCTGAATGTTTTAAAAGCAGGTAATTAAAACATCAACGGAAGCAATACCACATTCCCACAAGATGAAACATCAGTGCTCCCCAAACAGGTGAGGATAAACAGTTCATTAGGCTTACTAATGGACTGAACTAATGAACAAATGAACTGTTTGTGCTCATCATAAATTATTCTACATCTGAAGTGATTTTTTATTTTTTTTATTTTAGCTTGCCATGTCCAGTTTCCAACCCAGAGTAATGATGTTGGAAGAATCAAAGATGACTTAGTCCCTAAATTTCTTGCTTTCTGTGCACAGTTATATTGCAACTGAGGTCACAGAGAAAGTTTATAGTTGTGATTAATAATCTGTGCCCACTTTGGTAGCACTTTGCTTAAGTTACAGGAAGTCAGTGGGAACTTACACCTTGTTTCCACATCGATCTGTGACTGCATGCAAATCGATCAGAAGTGGAAACTCCTCCAGGTCTGTGTTTTCTGTCTGGAAATTTGCTTAATGTGTATTTACTGTACAATGCAATGGACTTTAGACACACCAGAATTTCCATCACAGGAAGTATCATAATAGCAAATTAGCCGAGAAGCTTTTTTTTAGTAAAATTTTTGGTGGACCTTTCCACGTGGAGTTTGCATGTTCTCCACGTGTGCATGGATTTCCCCCCGATACTCCGGTTTCCTTCCACAGTCCAAAACCATACAGAGGTTAAGAGAACACTCTAAATTGTGCGTAGGTGTGAGTGTGTGAGTGAGTGTCAGCTAGGATTGGCTCCAGTGACCCGCGACCCTCGTACGGATAAAAGCTGTAGACAGTGATAGAATGGATGGTTTACAGATTACAGTGTCTTGAATAAACGTGAATCTGCACACGTTCTCCTTAAAGAACTGATCTCTTTAAAATACTGTATGAGTGAGCCTTTGGTTTGTGCAAAAGATCCCAACATAGTAACACAACATTGTGTGTCCTGAAAATTAAAATATCCCCCCCCCCCCCCATGACAAAATATTTTGAGTTTCTTGAAATCCCTCTTATTTACACTACACACAAAACAATCAGATGAGTCCTACCACAAAAAACAGGGCCGTTTGTGATGCAGTATCATGAATATTGAAATAGTAACAAGACACTCATGAGTTGCTCTTTGTTGTTTACTGTGGTATGACTCTGACGTGTGGATGGATGAATAAGTGGAAAGAGAATGAAACCTCCAGAGGATCTGTTTTAAGTAGTGATGATTTCCCCCACAAGTGTTTTCTGTTGTTTTATTCTGCTTGTTTACAGTAAATATGTTGTACTCTGGCACCAGGAAATAAGACTGAACATTTAAATTTAGAGGACACTTAAAACTCTGCTTCAATTTTGGGTAAGGTTTGCTTTGCTCATGGAAAAGTTGCTGCAGTGAGCTAATTGTGTTTTTTTGGCCCATATCTCTGCCAGGCACCTGCATAAAATATTCAATTCTAAACATATAGTGCACCTGAGCATTGTCATTTAACTTAACCCCCTGGTGAAACACCAGCAGTGTTTCTTCTCATCTAAAAATCCCAACCACTTGAGTTATTCTTGACTTGATGATGATTTGTGTTTCGTAACAGTGTCAACACATTTTCACCACACATGTTGTCCATGCTTGAGTGGGGTTTGATTGTTACAAACAGGCCTAATTTTTCAGGGATGCTGCCACTCCTGATTTGTGACAGTCTCCTCAGCACTCCTTTATGTCAACACTCTAACTCTCTCTCCTGCTCAGCCGCAGGTCGACTCTTTCTATGGCCACTGACATTCCCACTCCATAGGAAAGTGCTCTACACTTGTGTAATTACCCAGGACTTTTTTTCTATGCTCCTCTGTCTGTCTCAAGAGGTCTCCTTCTGTAGCAAAAGGAACAATTAATTTTGGGTCACCACTGTAGGGAATTTGGAAATTAAAACTGACGCGCTTGGATTATTCCTGCTTTAATAAAGCAGCTTGATTATTCCCGAAAGAATTTTTTTTTGCCCTTCTCATTTCCCTAACCTCTAGTAGCCTTGATAATGGATGACCAACGCTTTGATAAGTATCCTCTATTTACAGTGTCCTGAGAAAGAACTACTAAAACCCTATAGTGCCATTATTTCACTATATTAACTATTCAACATTAACTTGTTGAAAGACAAGACTTTCGGTGGCTGTAAATTCATGTGGTAATAAATAACTATACATAAATTTTGCAGAATTGTATATAGTAAAGATCTGAGGTAGAAATAATGCAAATAGCATAGACCTCACAGAGTTCTTCATTTTGATTTTTAAGAATGCACAAATACAGATTTCATATATTTTATTCAATGCGCCATACATTTTCTGTCCTTTTTTGTAAAATCAATTTGACAAGTTAAGCCTAAATTAAAGAAAGAACATGTGCAGAAAAATATGCTTCCTTGTAAAAAAGCAACACAAGACTCTTAGCTATAATGCATTTGTTTGGTCATTTTTCAGCACAGACAGACACTTTTGTGTATTTGTTGATGAAATACTCATAGAGGTGCTTCACTTGTTGAATATTTAATACAAAAAACCAAAAGTAGGAGTGAAACTCTATATGTTGCAGTGTTTTATCGCAGCATATAGGTCACTGTCACACACAAATCACTGCTCTCTCACAGTGGCTTGATGAAAGTGATGAGCAACTCGTGGATCATCAGTTGTACACAGACCTGGGTGCAGCTGTCTAATAGGTTCAGACACACTGACAAAAGGATGGACACTTTTGACCAAATGGCCACTCTAAGCCATTAGTTGACGATCTGCTCTGGGACAAAACAGCCTCAAATCATTTTGGATCCATTCTCCCCTCAACTATCAGACAGGTTCCTCTTTGTCTTTTTCCTTCATCATCTTTGGAAAAGTATGATATACAGCCCCCCCCATCATCTTCCCCCATTTAATTAGATGGATCCTGATGGAAAAGACATGCTCTGAATTCTATTAACCTCGTCAGAGAAGTGGGAAGAAATTCTGTACAACCCTGATGAAATATTTACTGGTGAGATTTACATGTAGGCGTCAGGAGAAGTGTATGTCGTAGGGGGAAGGAGAATCTGATGGAATCTTGAGGATCACCCGGGGGGGGGGGGGGGGGGGGGGGGGGGTTCTTTGGGCAGGTGGGGTGGGGGGGGGGGGGGGGGGGGGGGGGGGGGGGGGGGGGGTGGTGTACTTGCAGTCATCGTCTTTTGCACACATGGGAATAATGAGGATGGATGATGAATAAATATATGGACTGGTGAGATGATGCTCAGATTTGTCAGTGTCAGCCGATATTCAGTTTGTTGCTGGCCCTTCCTCAGTTACACTAATTCACAGGATCACTCTCATTATAATTATTAAAACACTTTTTGCAACAAATGGAAATGTTTGATAGTTAGACTCATGGCTCTGCTCTTAAATGCACCCTGGGTTGTCCAAGCAGCATGCAAAGCCATACAGGGAGTGCAATGGAAGAAGCCCTTGTACAAGAGTGTGAACCATAGCAAGACACTGAATAGCATTTTAAACTTTTAAGCCTGTGAGTCTCTGATTTATCAGGGTGGAGGTGAAGCTCGTAGCAACAGTGTGGTGTAGCAATAAATAAGTGAGGGAGGGTTATTTATTTTTATTTATGTTTTATTTTTGGCCTTTCGGCTGCTCCCTCTCTATCCATAGTGGATGATCTGCACATTTTATTTTACAGAGATCTTTTTTACACCGGATACCCCTCCTGACTCAAACCTCCCATTTATCCAGACTTGTGACCGCCACAAGGAGTACACTTGATGTAGCCCCCCTATTGGCTGGGGTCAATTTCGAGTGTCCAATTAACAATTAGCAATGAGGATTGGTTGCTCAGGGGTACCCCAGCCATTGAACTGGCAGATACTCGAAACAGCAACCCTTCGGTCACAAGCCAAGTTCTCTTTCCTCCTGTCCCACTCAGCTGACACACGGAAGGCCTCATTATTCAACAATACAGACCTCAGTTTTTATCTATGCAAAGGATATGTATCATAAAAATGTTGAAACTGTTTTATAAAGGCTAAATGTCATCTAAAACACATATCTTGTAAAATGAAGTATTAAAGGTTATTTTCATGACTGTGATTGAATCTGTGATCAGTCAAGATAATAAGATAGTATGACATGTAAAAAGACTTTCCAGTACAGCTGACTTTTTTATAATGGAGATTTCCTTGTGTCCTTGCCCCAAAGGAACAAATAAAAACAAGCAGCAAAACTGTATCAGTATCAGCTAACAGCCAAATTGTTGTTTTGGACTTCAGTATCATTCCAGACTTTTTATCAGGCACATACTGTAAACTGTAGACTCTACATGTTGTGATTATAGTTGGCATATTAAGGCATATGTACCATTGAGTGTGACATAATTTGAACAATTTCCACATAAATCAGAACAAATATGAAGGCGTATGGAGGCGTAACTTAAACTTTATATGTTAAGTTGATCATCTGAACATTAGTAACATTAGCCTTCTCTAACATTAGGTTAAGGTAGGGCTGAAACAATTACTAATTGCCAAATTAAACAACCAATAATCAATTAATTGGTTTGAAGTAAAACAATGAGCAGACAAGTGGACAAAACATGACATTTGAGAACATCATCATTTTGAGGTTTGGGAAACACTGATCAACATTTTCTGACATTTTATGGACCAAATAATCAATTTCAATTATGAAAGGGTTAGGGTTATGTTAAGAGCTGATGTAGAGTAAATAGGCCTTGGACTGCCCTCTGTACATGTCTCACCAAAGGTAACAACATGTTGGCCGAGCTTGGTAACAACATGAAGATGTCATTGTTTTTTTTTTCCCAGGTTCAGTGATAACAAAGAGGGCCTCTTCAAGCATGGAGAGATGCAGTTTATTTGACTCTTTTGGGATTACAAAGAGGTGCTTTGAGCATTTAATTTCCTCATGGTAGCAGCAGGCATCCTCTCTAAAGAGAGTATTAAAGTGCTGTCACATGAGGTGAAATCTTGACACGTTGACGGTGGTTGAGACAAAGATAATGGAATTTGAGCTCAAAGGGGAAACCAAGAAAAACCCCGAGATAAGTATTCCAATTTAGCAATCACATTTTAATTAAAATTTCCCTTTTTGATCGTGGAGATGAATTTGTGCCTTAAATGAGGGTAAGTTGCTGAACAAGGTCAGTCTCAATGTTGAAGACCCATCACAAAAATCTCATTATAGAAGCATTTGTATTTGGGGAGGATGTCTCTTACCCAAAGGAGGTGAACTACATGTTTTGAGGGATAATGATTAGATTCTCTGTGGGGGTTAAGGCTTCAGCTCTGTGTATGTGTGTATGAGTTTAGTGTCTGACCGATGGTCTTGTGGGATGCATATGTTTGTTTAAAGACTGCCATATGAGGGTTATTTAAACTTGTGACCACCGGATTACAGGGTTACCACACCTTGGTTGACATGGACTTTCCAGGACCAATTTCCTAAAACTGAAGGACTGAATGTGCTGTCACAGCTTACGATGATAGGGAAATTTGTAAGAGCTGTCTTTGGCCTTTTGGTCTGTGTTAGTTTACTTACATCAAGGAATGTGGGGCTCATGAAATAGTAGGTGGTGTCACAATAAACAAGGGCACATTTGCAGTGGGAGACATTTACCTACGCATCAATGTAACTTCTTTCTTGCACAGAATCCAAGCACTTTTAGTGACCCATGTCTATTTAGGGCCATTTTCAAAAACTTTCAAGTGCCTTGAAATTTTATTTTCAAATTCCCATGGGAACCCTAACTTTAGCATCATGAATATCATTTACATTTTTTGGAGCAAAAATGCCACCTTTTTACAACCCAAATTCCGAGTCGGGACACTGTGTAAGATATAGTAATAACAGAATACACTACCAGTCAAAGGTTTGGACACACTTTCTCATTGAATTCAACGAGAAAGTACTTTTGAAAATGCCTGGCAGCATAATCCTCCTTTTTGTAAGATTGTCCCCCTTTTCCCTACTTGCACTTCAATGGAGTGTCAACCCACTTGAAGACAAACAGATGTGGAGGGAGCTGTATACTGTGGGAGGGTAGAACGGCTGGATGCACCACTTTCGGTCATCAGTAGGAAAACAGCCATCAACATTTGTTCATCCAGCTGTTGGTGTTCCCCTATAAATGCACATCCTCCAATCATTAAAGGGATACTTTAGTGTTTTTTAAGTGTGGTTCTGTAATGTACTGAAACATTATCAACACTGACCTTGTTGTAATGTGCTGCTGCCTCTGTCAACCCGCCTGGGATTTGGATTCTCATTCTCACTGATAACCTTGGTGCTTACAGGGACAGAGGAAAAAACTAATTTTAGCCACTGGACGAAAGGCTCACCTAATAAAGTCTACAACAGAGTAAGTCTGCAATATTATAAGATTAAGTTCACCACTTTTTCCTCCCTGTTAGTCAGCCTATTCTGGCAGCATCCTGTTTGTAAACTGGTCCCTACCCACACCAAACTTCATTGATGGCACACACTTTTTAATCCACTGCTGCCTCCAGCACTATTGAAATACCAGTTCAAATATATAAACGTGTAATGTCAGTGTTTGAAATCCTTTGTGTGGATTTACCTAATTAACACGAAGGTGTCAGTAGAACAGCAGCTACTGTGTTCCCACAAACAAAAACAGTTTTTCCTTCTGTCCCAGCAGGCAGCCATGTTATCACTGCGAGCTAGTGTCCAGCATATGGTAAGGTCATCATTCATAATCTTTGAATGTCTCATATAACCTCACTTCAAAAAGCTGAACTATCCCTTTAAACACGTTGATGTGATATGCGCTGTAACCTTTGCTGACACATTTATATATATGTATATATACAGTATATGATGATGCGAAGGCAGATTGCTCTGCATTCATTTTGTTGTTTTGAATTAGCAACCTATCAGCCAATCAGAAAATAGTATTTCTTGTTGAAGTCGGAAAAAGAGGTTTCTGCTACAAGTACTCATTCCACAAATGTACGAATGCTGTGAATGCGTCACAGGTTTTTCTGCTCATCAACACTCCCTCATGTCACTCCACGCTAAGTTCCAAACTTGAGAGGCCTGGTGATCACTTAAGATGAAGTTAGTAGAAACGACAAAATGTTTCAAAAATATGGGACCACTACAAACTATACTAAGAAACAAACATAGTACACAATACAGAATGTCCCAGTTTTTTTATCTGATTACTTGATTAATCGCCAGAATAATCTATAGATTACTTGATTACTAAAATAACTGATAGCCGCAGCCCTAATATATATAAGCCATCATTTAAAAAAAAAAAACTGTAAAACACATGTAAGTTATAATTGCAAATTAGTTGCTTCTTGTTTCCACCCACTGACTCTGTCGTATCCCAGTGTCCTTTTGGGGCATCTGAATCTGGTGAACAATGCTGCTCACGCAGTTCCCAATGTGATACTGGGTTTGAAACAAAGTAGCTACTTATACATCTTTGTCTTCCATAGGGTTAGAAAAGCTGTGCCCCCTTGGCTTAGAGCACTACATGGTGAAAACAAGGCTTATATGGAACCAATATGTTTAGTTTATTATTTAATATATTTGTGAATTTACGAAATGTTTTGCACCAGCTACCAGCTAATTTCCATTTGTAGTCCCCGGGCAGGTTCACAGACGCAATAAAACGCAGAGCATTCACACAAACACACAAAGTAGCACACTGAATAAAGCCAGGGATATTAAGCATAGGTATATCAAAATATAAATTATATGTATCCAGCGTTATAAATACAGGTGCAAAGTGTCAAGTGAATACTGACAAGATTGATTATTCAAAATCAAATTGTTTCACTTCTCAGGAAAATGTTTGGAAATCTGTGCACACTTTCTGATTAACAAGATTGTTATCCCATTCTTTGACTTTGTCTTAAAACAGTAGGCTAATGTTCAAAGGCAGAGTAACTGTGGACAAAGTCATTTTCTCTTGACATTACACTGCAAAATTAGTAAACCACCACAATGAAAAGTCAAATTTGCATTTCAGCTTTACATGAATATTCTGGTTCCAGCATCACATAGCATTTAGAAACCCTCATCAGCTCAGAACGGCAAAACAAACAAGAAGTAACCACATATGATTTGCAAAAATATAGTTGAAATATTGAAAAAATGGGCTCATTATAGTCTCCACCTTCAGATCTTGCCGCTCTACTTTCTGGCATTCGTGTTTCACCCTAATGATTCTTCTGCTCCCAGCAGGCACAGTCCCACCTGTTCAACCACTACTGTCTAATTGACACTGACTGGATGTTGTCACCCAGCAAGGGACTATTAATGAACAAACTGCTGTTAGGCCACTAACTATGCTAAGCCAGTTCAGTACTTGGAAGCAGTGAAGGGCAGGCACCTCGAGCTGTTTTCCCTCCCATCTCTCAGCTCTCCTGGGGTGGAAGCCAGGCCTTTCATCCCCGCCCAGGCCTCCTGCCAACAAAAGAGTGAATAATTCACCACCTTCTGGATGGATCTGCTCTAACATAGTCCCTGCTTATTCAAGCAGTGATGGCTACATGTAAAAAAAAATCCAAATTTCTGTTTATAAGGAAAAGACATGTCCTCAGAAAAGAGTGTACCAATAAACGTCAAGTCCAAATTGCATTTGAAAAGCAAATGAGCAAACCAACGGTGTTGTTTGAAGATTTCCCTTGTGTGGTTTATCCACAAAAATAGTCATCCCACATTCCATGTGCATCTACTCTCGCTGTCACACTTGAATTTATCACCTTTGCTCCACGAATAATGGTTACAAGAAAACAAAACAATATTGAGAATTAAAAATGATAAAATTGTCTCCTGCTTTCTTTATAGGTTTGCTGGAAGTGGATCAGTGTTTACTAGTCTCTACTGGCTGCAGCCTTTTCCGAAGATTTGCAAATCGTGCAAATGTTTTTGACTCTTACTTTCACCATGAATACTTGTCATGGTGTATTAAATATAAATCATTAGATTAAAAAAAAGCCAGTGAGCTGACATAAAATATGAGGATGTAAATATGCATAATTACTATGTCAGCACATAGCCGTATGTTCCTTGGCAGCATAATGAAGACACTCCAGAGGGAGAGAGAGAGAGAGAGGACGTGGGTAAACATGATGAGCCACAACAGTGTTAAGAATATGTGAGCAATAAAGTCAAGATGTCAGAGTCGCAATACCAAAACAGTAATTGTAGAACACGGTGGAAAATGTATTTGCATGTTTTATTTAATTATAAATGACTAAAGGGTGCAACATTCTGCCTCAAAAGGTGTAAGAAAACAATATTAAAAACGGAAGTACGTAGACCACAACTCATGTTTTGAGCAGAGAGCGACATCACACTGCTCCTTCTAACCAGTCAGGGTGTTGTGATTGAGTACTACAACAACAGGACCTTCTTCACGCTGCTTTCTAATGGAGTTGGTTGCTGTGTTCACAAGACACTCCTTTACTCCTAAGGTTTTTTTTAAAGGTCAGAGTTCAGAATGTTAAACACAATAGACGCACAGCAAGACGAGGAGAGTAGTGGCAAAAAGTGGGTCAGTTTGTCCAACAGAAGGTGACTCTCTGGATGAGGCTCTTTCTTTGGCTAAAAATGCTTTAAATAAGAAGAGAAATAAATGTCGGGTTATTTTTGGTCTGTCAGTTGTATAATTCAACTACAAAATGAGAGCTTGTCCTTCTCCCCCTGGAGAAACTTGATGCATGCTTATGTTACATGTCTGTTCTCATTGGTGATGGGCTAGAACAGGCACAATAGCTTACTGATGTTGTCTAATCATCCTCTGGGCTTTAGGGATTGCAGCTCTGTCGTGACACCCTCCCACCAGATGAGCATGGACAGGCACATATGCTTCGTATGCAATAAATAATGTGAGGCAATTCCCCCATCTCTAACTGAAACACTGCTCCTATATTTACATGGATTTTAATTAATTGCCTTTATTAGTCCAGCTTTCTTTTAAGCCCAGGACATACTGGTCATACTATGTTTGGATGTCAGGCAGTCGGTGTCCGTCCATGGCCCTCGTAGGTGTGGTATATGCGTCACTGTTGGACCTTGTCAGCTTTATAGTGGATCCTGCATGTTGAATCACTGTTGCTGTGAGAGAGATCACTGGGATTGGCTGTTCAGCACTAGCCAATCAAGAAAAAGAGACGTGGAAATGATGAAGCAAGCAAAAGACTTGCACACATTATTGAACCATCTTCCAGACCTTCTGAATTTAAAGCGGAACTTTGTGAATCTGGTCTGTCTTTCACCTTTTCTCTATGGAGCCCTGCAGTTCTGAAGTATATATTTTTTTACGACACCATCGTAAAAAAGCATCCATCCATCCATCCGTCATCTACTCACTGTTGAAAAAACTCACTACAGATGCCCCCCCCCCAGCCATGGGCATTTGTTTTCAATAGAGCAGCCCACTTGCATGTGTCTGTGTTCTTCAGTTCTCATTTTTTAATTGTCTGCTTCTATTTTTGCCGGCTCTGCCATGATGAACATCTACATTAAAGCTATGGTAGGAGTGGAGAAAGCCCCTGTAACAAGACATTTATCCACCGATGTCCCCAAAGCTGTTATGGGTAAAAATCCTGCATAGTTCTGCTTTTTTGTGGACAATTGGATGCAAATAGAATGACAACATGGCCAAGAGGAGTGAACATCTATGTGATCACTTAGTGAAACAAACACCGCAGTTTACATATGCCACCGCCAAACAGCACTTCCATTTTTGTTCCACTGGTAAGGAAGTAATTTAATCTCCCACAGGTGCAGAATGTAAATGCTAGTATCCTGACTGCTGTAGATGATGTATTGCGTGCAAATTTTTCACCAATACTTGCCAACTGAGGTAGCAACAGTGTGTCCTTGATGTTAGACTCTTTGCAGAGTAACAGTTGTCACAAATGTTTTAGTAGCCAAATTCCACTGAGCGATGTGTAAACAAAGCAGCATTGTAGAAAAGCCAGAAGAAGAGCCCTTTGTATCTGAAATGGCATATGATGCAAAGTGGATACATTTGTTATGTAACTCCTGTGGGTGGTATCAGTTATTCAGGAATGTGGATCATTTTAATTATCAAAGAACAGCCACTTGTGTTAATTATGAAAAAAAATAGTGTAGTAATGTTTGGGTCATGTCAAAGGAGTAGTGAGGGGAGTGAACTTTATTCAGACCCACAGAAGGAGTGAATAATGACATACAAATTGAATTTGTGAGCTGATAGTTTGCTCTATGTGAGCAGCGTGTTTTGTTGTGCGCTTTGGCTCATCGTGAAGTTGGCTTCTCCCTCTTTTGGGGGTCACCACAGCGGATCATCTTTCTGTATATTCGTTTTGGCAGAGATTTTGCACCAGATGCCCTTCCTGGTGTAAACTTCCCATGTTATCCATGCTTGAGAAAGGATGGGATTCCAAGTGCCTTTTCCAATCCAACTGACCACTATTCATTCCTGTCTAGGGTCTGTGGTGGTGGAGATTCCTTTT
This sequence comes from Brachirus orientalis, assembly GCA_016785285.1. NCBI lineage: Eukaryota > Metazoa > Chordata > Actinopteri > Pleuronectiformes > Soleidae > Brachirus > Brachirus orientalis. The sequence continues at coordinate 2,496,327 of JAFBJR010000138.1, forward strand.
TTATGGATTGTAGACATTAGAGACTGGAATAAGTCCTTGAGTCGATTTAAAGTGCCTAGTTGTTGCACTGTGCAGCAATTTGTGTCCCTTATACAGTATAACACAGTGCTGGAGGAGGAAGGGTTCAATAATGTCTCATTTGCCTGTGAATAGTGGTGAAGACCTCATAAACCAAGAGCCAAACTATCAGATAAATCAGCACCTAAATGTTAATACGGCCTTTGGGAGGTACACTTATGTGTATAAATCCCACTCACTCACTTTGTCTGTAACTCTGTCTGTCTTTCTTTCTCCTACACTTCATTTGAAATGTTTCAGTGAATGAAGCATATGAAGGTTTTTGGTTTCACAGACTGCTTTGATTTTAATCCACCTGTCTATACAGCTGTACCATTCTGTCCATTTTCCTTACTCCTTTTTTTCCAACTGAAGTGACATTTTATTTCATAGTTTTGGATTCTTAAAAAAGTCAGATCACCTCTCCTTGAATCTCACATTGCTCCAAGTTGTTGAGTGACAGGAGCATGAATTTATGGATCCGTCTTCATTTCATATTTATAAAAAAAGGTGCCGGCCTTAAGCAGCCTTATATCATTTCTACATTCTTCAGCTTGGATTAACAATTTATTGCTTCATCTTTTAGGTCACGGTATTATATGTGTATTCAGGGAAGCTATGACCTTTGCTGCCATATGTAGTTCTTTGCACAAGGTGGTGACACTTAGAGGTTCTGTATATACACTAATGTCCGAGAGCCACATTCTTAGATGTAGATTTCTGTGGTAAAAGGATGTCTTAACATATTTTTCACAGCTGTCATAGCTGTATTATTATTATTATTATTATAGCTGTATTATTATTGTACGGGACAAGCTTTACATATAATTATGAAGACTTGTTACATGATAGCTTTTGTTGTCTGTCTTTTTGGCTCATCTTGGGATGTAAATGTGAATTTGTCAATGTGTGGATGTGCTGCTGGTATTAAATAGCTGGCTCTGCTCAGATCAGCCTGCAGCTTTGGTGTCTTACTGCAAATATATGTAAAGGTTGGTAAAGGTCGGGGCCATGAGCCACTTTTCTTTGCTGAAAACAAATGATGTTTTAAAATGATGCCCTGGACCTATTTCTGCATTAAATAAAGCCTGTAACCTGATCAATATCAACATCAAGTGCTAATGCACTGTATCAGGCATCAAGCTGTCTTTAAATGGGCTAAAAAATGTAAATGATCTTTTGCTTTTAACTGTTTTAAACAGAAGAAGTTAAAACTTGCAGACCCTGGTTTTGTGCATTTGAACATGTGTTGCATACAGTTTAAGGACATAAACCCTGTGGTTGTATCTGTGCGCTGGAGGAGTCCTGACTGCTCAGCCAACAGAATTTTCCCCAGATGGATTGCCTGAGGCTGGGGAAAGAAAGAGATGCAACCTTGGCTTGGCTGAAAGACTTTTCTTATTTTTATTGTCTGCACACACTTAGTAATGTGATAAACCATTTCAATGCTTGCATAAGTATTCATACAGACAGAGGAGGTTTACACCATGGTGAAATTGTATTAATATTCATAGAAGTTAATGTCTCTGGAAGGAGCCATTTATTTGTGCTGTATGTGTGAGGAGAAGCTTGGAGCATGTGGTGACACTGGCTCACCAGATAAGGAAATTTAGCTTTTATTCAATGACCTCAAGAAATATTTGATGCAATGTACTGTATGTGTAATGTATGTCACTTACGTATCATGTTACAATATTTAAATTGTAAATGATGGAATTAAACGCCTAATCTTTTGGTCGAGACAAGTGCACAGAGTATAAATAAGCCTTAAGAGAAAACAAGTGCCATGATTGAATAATAATAATTTATGATACATCTTTCAGCTTCAAGTTTGGAACAGAATTTGAATCAAAACCCACTCTACATACAGTATGACATGACATGAATCCCAATGGTTGAGAAGTCATTTCACTTACACACTACTCATTGCTGATCATGGTAATGTTGTTAGTGTACACTTAATCAGCAGCGATTGTTGTTGGCTAAGATGATGTCTGGAGAATTTAATCTTATTCTTTCCTTCACTCTGCCTTTTGTCACCCCCCCCCCCCCCAGTATTATTTGGCCTGCCATTCCTATCTCGCGGTGTTTGCTATTTTTCCTCCTGTAATCAGACACACAGATTCATCTCTGTCGCCCTCAGACACCACCTAAATCAATTTCCCAGCACTCTCTCGTCTCAGAGGGCCGCTGTCAGAGTTGGCACCTTGCAGTTTGGGACACACCTATATGCATGCACACACACACACACATGCAACCCCATACCTGTGATTCACCACATCACTGTTCTCTAATGTCTTACTTGCTTCATCTTTGCAACATCCATTTGTCACCGCTGACAGGTTGTGGCAGCAGCATCTATCCACCCTGCCTTTATCCTCACCACATCAGCCCACACTCTGTTTCTCTCAACCCCCAACCCTCTCCCCACTCCTGCAGGCTCTCTTTTCAAACTTAGGAGGAAGAAGACATGATGGCATACCATCAGCAACCATATTGATGCAGGGTCATGTCTTGAGATGATACCAGCCGGCAATTTTTTTGTCCTAACATGAGTTTTTGGGTTTAGCAGCCAACCAATCCGGTCAGCTGTGATGGTGGTGTCAACGAGAGCAAGTGATGCATTAGCAGGTTGGACTCAGGGAGTTCAGTCTGGCATCTTGTGGAGAATCACTTAGACATGGTGTCATGGTTTGAATGTGTGTGGCTGATAAGTCGCTCTTGTGGAATTGTATCATTAGCAAATGGTAAATGCTGACATCCTTATGCTAACAGCATCATAAGTATATAGGTAGGCTCTTAGAAAAGTGTAGGGCAGTCATGCTTTACTCAGTGACGTATGAATTCTATATAATTTTATTACTTGACCTGCTCCACCACTGAACCACAACTGCCCCAATTTGTTCTATTGTTGTGAAACAGCAGAAATGAGGACCCTGTGCCAAAAATGAAAACTTACATAGGTGAAAAAAAAAAGACTCAAGGGAAAAATATCTGGAACATGGAGAGACAAAGGACAGGAAAGCAAAACAGACAAATTGACAAAGAAGACAGCATGCAGAGAGCACAGAGACAACGGGGAGGCATAGATAATTGATAATTGAACACATCAGGGAGGAGCAGGAGCGAAACTAGTTTAAATACACAAAGAAATCATCAAAAAAGTATTACAAAAGATAAGTAATACAAAAGAAACTAAATTAGTGAACACAAAATCCAAAAATTCATGCAAGTACAAAGTCCAAACAAAAACAACAGAAAACAAAACCAATAAAAACAACAGAAAACAAAGTTAATGTTTAGTTTAATGGCAGATATAGAATGAAATTACATGGTGATATGTATAGACTGTGATCCAAATGAACATACAGCGTCCACAGGTGGTCAGGAACACATCATATAAAAGAAAATGTCTTCTGAAATGATTATGTAGCAGATAGGCAACTAGAAGCCATTAGCCAGTATACAAGTAAACAAACACATTAACACTGTCTCACAGATGGCAACCATCATTTATTCATGTTCTACATTTCTTCTTGTTTCTCGAAGCTGTGCAAATGAGAAGGTCATGTGACAGAGCGATCTGAGCGACATCAGTGTTACAGCCAGAGAAAGGCTATAATGTGATCAGTTTTAAACGACACAACCTGGATGTAAACCAGGTTGTAATGGCATTTGTAAATCGAGTCTAAGTTGTGTGTGCTTCAGTGAGGATGTTTACTGAGAGGTTTCTCTGTGTCCAGTCCAATCCAAACCACTTTATTTATAGAGCACATTTAGCCAAAGTGCTATACAGTAACATTAAAATACCATAAAACACAAGTAAAATAAATACTAAGTAACATACATAAAAAAAAAAAAAAAAACAGACAAAAACAGAAGTTCTGCAAGTATGCATGTTGTATCAAAGACCAAGGAGAAGAGGTTTGTCTTAAGACGAACTTTAAAAACAGGAAGTGAAGGGGCCTGTCTAATGTTGATTGGCAGCTCGTTCCAGAGTTTGGGAGCTATGGCCGTGAAAGCCGGGTCCCCTATGAGCTTCAGCCTAGTTTTAAGTACAGTCAGAATCAGCTGATCAGTAGATCTGAGAGACCGCAATGGGGCATAGTACGTAAGTCGGAGAGGTATGGTGGAGCAAGTAAAAGCAAATAAACGGATTTTAAAATAAATCCTGTAAAAAACCGGGAGCCAGTGAAGAGTGGCCAAAATGGGAATTATGTGCTCATGCCTGGGTGAACTGGTTAACAGGCGAGCAGCAGCATTCAGAACCAGCTGCAGGCGGGAGAGAGAAGTCTGGCTTACCCCAACATATAGGACTTTAAGACGAATATCATTCATGCCTTTAGGACGAAGGCATGAATGACTCTCTCTGTGTGTGTTTATAGCCACAGTTTATTCATTTTTAAAAAAAATATTAATAATTCAAGTATTATATTTAGGAGACCACCACCACCCCCATTGACAATGTCCTCTATTTTTCAAGCACCTTGGTGAATAAATTTGCATCTTAATGAGTAGAAAATAGTGTTTATGAAATGGCTTGCAGTGCTTTACAGCACTGAGTCCACATGTTACAAAAGTCATTTAAGTTGCACATTTCTTAATGTATTATATGGCTGTATGAATGTACTTATTAGCATAATTGGTAAGGGGTCCTATTATACTCATTATGCTATTATACTCTTTAATTGGTTCACTACACCCAATGAGTAAATGTTTAAATTGAGGTGCTCGGTCCTGGAGAAAACATTGCACTGAAGGAATTTGTTAAGTTTCTGATTAAAGCTGCAGGATGTAACTTTTGGTGATATATATATATATATTTTTTTAATGTTGATTCTATCTCTGTTTGTTACATTATTTTTTATTCAATTTCAATTCAGTTTTATTTATATAGTGCCAAATCATAACAAACATTATCTCAAGACGCTGTAGGAAGGAAGGCCAAAACCTTTACAACCTTTTTTATGCTGCATTCTACATCTAAAAACAGTTCTTTCAAGACTGACAATACTGTCAGACCTGAGTGAGGGATTACTTGCGTGTATACACCGGCAGCACAGGGGTGGTAGGGCATAAGATGCATTTGTCCTGTCAAACTGTTGAATTATTTTTAGAAGTAGAATTAACTTCTGAATTTTTTCATGAATGCCTTTTTGTGTTTTTACTCAACCTGTTTGCACCTGTACTTGGTATTACTTATGTTGTGGGGACCTAAGTCTGTTTACACAGTCACATGATGGAGACTTGTCTTCCTTATGTGACCAGAAGTCCTCGTAACTTAAATTACTACATTTTGAGGTGACGACATTTTCAAAGTTAGACTGAGGTTATGGTTAGAGCCAGGAAATGAATGTAAATCATTGCAGTGTCCTCTGAAGTCATGTAAACCAGCATGCGTGTGTGTGTGTGTGCGCACATGTGTGTTTATCAATGCAAGGCTTCAGAAGGCTACTCTTAATCAAATATTGATCTGCAAATCAGGCATGGAGGCCTAGCTCCCTCCCCATAAGGCAACAGCAAATGATTTTTTTTTCTTTTTTGTTCTTGTTTTTCTTTTTATACCCACAAGCAGGACAATACATATCATGCACTACAAGCCTTAATTCCTTGTCCTGATTAATTGCAATTCACTCGCCACACAATCTTCTGTGTTTTGCAACAGTAGTATCAGTCACATAGTATTATCATGACCACAAATGTCGCTGCCTGACCATTGGGTAACAAATTATACATGACTGAGGGATGTGGATATACTATGAGTTAGCCAGAAAGCTCTTGGACTTTCCATGCTGACCTCTTTATGAGCAACAGGGTGGATTTAGATTGATGCCAGCACATTTGTAGCTAGATTTATAAACTTTTTAGACACTCTTTGAGACAAAATCAAGCACACACCTTCAGTAGAAGGGAGTCAACAACAGCCTTATGAAAGTAAGGTTGCTCTTTCCACTTCAGGCACACCTTGCTATGAACTGTCTTTACTTGCATTGCTAAATGTGCTGACCTACTTTTCCATTTCACTTGTTTGTCTCATTTTTTATTCATTTGGGTTTATTGGTGCCTGACTGTGTCATGCTCTTCTGTGATGCCTCCTCCTGGCTGCCTCACTCGGATGTAAATATCAGCTACACTAACAAGTGAATTTGCAGATTTGCTCAGTACTTTGTCACCTGGTTTAGAACGGCGCGCTCATAAGCAAAGTTTAGTTTGTGTGGGTCCGGTCCTCCATTTTATTTCCATTTTGCTCATAGTGCCCTCTGCTTGATCACACAGTAATTACTTCAGATGGTCTCTGGTGCTTCTAGGCTTGAATAGCTTTTAAAGGTTCAAGTTTGAATGGATACCCAAGTTCCAGATAACTGACTGACAGCCCTAGCGTGCTGCAATTGTTTTTTATGTTAAAACCTTTTTTTTCACACTTTGTTTCATAGATTTTATCTTAGCTATTTCATTTTATTGCGTGGAAATGGAATATTCATTTATGCATATTTTGCTCATGTAGCTAAAATCAAGGAGCCACAAAAGCTATGCCACAGCTACACTGAAAGTGATCAACTTCTTCCAAAATATAAAGGCAAGTAAACATTTGATTGTTGACAGTGACGACATATTCAAAGATGTTCAAATAGTATAGGATCTAGTGACATGTAGTGAGTCTTTGAGAAATCTTCCACTAGAACCTTATGTTTACAACAGATTCTGTACATTAACTATATACTGTTTAGGCATAAACCTTTAAGCTGGCTTTAAGTTGGCTTTAACTGATGTTTGTTATACTATTAACCATATAATATCGTTTGTGGTTTTGTTTAGTGCCATGTCAAAGTCTTTGGCAAACATTGTTTACATGGATTTAGTGTCGTAGCCTCATTTCCAACAGCCTTGTAGTGTTCTGGGTATGTGGCGTCAGAATATCCTTCAATGGGTCGGTGAGTCATCAGTGTGTGCTCAGTGAAATCTGTCAGCTTGACTTTTCAGGTTTGCTCACACTCATATTGCTTGTCAATGCAATATGACTGTAAGGCATTTAACTGAGAAGCCTTGCTTTCTCCCAGCAGCAGAAGGATAAGATGTAGTCTTTCTGAACAACTTCTGCTCACACATCACAGCACAGCACAGCACAGCACAGCACAGCACAGCACAGCCCCAATAGAGTAGGAGATGTTTGTGTAACATTGGGATTAATTGTGCACCTTTAACTTTAAGAAGGAATCAAACTCTGATTTGATATGATGGGAGGAAAAATCTCATAGAAAGCAATGGCCAGTAATTTTGTTTACAGTGACCGATAAAGCACGAAGGATCACATAAATCATATATGACAGCTGTCATGGAACATGGCTATAAAACAAGAACACGTGGACGCATTTTTCATTCTCAGATTCTGTTATTGGATAGTAAAAAAAAAAAAAAAGATCCTATAATCCAGTGAGCCTTTACAGCACCATTCGGCTGGAGTTTTAAAGAGGTAATCTCTCCATCAAGCAGTGTGGTGTTTTTGCTTGTTTTTCAGTGACTGAACAAACTGAAATGTTCTTAGAGTGTCAGTTCTTAGAGTGTCAGATCTAACTGTACCTGCTACACACACAAAAGGGTTGTGGCCCAAGATAATCACCCCTTATTTTTTAGGGGTGTTGCTTTGTTCACACTGTGCTTTCAACAACACTGTAATACGTAGTAGAGTTTGTCAAACCACAGGCAAAAGTGTTATTAACCATGCCAGCCAAATTTGAATACAATTATCATCAGGCATACTCATTAAGGTTTCAAAGTCATAAAAATATTGTGTTCCTGTTGTTTGGCTTTACAAAAGCCTGTAAATTATGAGCACACATGGAGTCTTGATGGACATTTACTGCTGATGATCAAGCCAGATATTAGTGGGATGAGAGGATGAAGGTCAGGAAAGAAGAGTTTGACATGTTTTAATGTACCGTCCTGCCCTTTATGTGTTTTCAGCAATTATCTTTATAACACATTTAATTAAATATCATTATGATATTAAAATAGACTTCATAGCACTTCAGGTGGGGACATGGGTAGAGGAAATGCTTTCAAATGACTATTACAACTACTACAATTCATACATATACATACCAACTGTGTGGTTGCTTCATGAAAACCACTCGGTACATGTCATGAAAGCACTGTACTAAGAATGAATTTAAAAAGTCCAAATCTATATTTCAAATAAAGATTTTTTTTTTTACATTTCCATTTGCCTTAAAATGTAACGCAAATGTGAATTTTGAAACATGGCCATGGCCATTTTATGAACATGGGTGAAATAGCATGTCAAGTTCAATTTAATGGCTCTCCATGATACAAATGCATTTATGTGTCCGTCATGCACTGTCAAGCATGGTGATGTAGGTATCTCCACTCCACACGCTTTTTTCACCGGCAATTTAAAAAGCATATATTCATCCTTGTTGTGTATGTCTGAGAGCTTCAGGTGATTGAAAGGCATATTCCTGTGTGTGTGCGTGTGTATGTGTGTGTGGGTGTGTCAGGCCTCTTGTGAGTAAGACAGATATACTTTTATCCCTGTTCTTAATGTAGCAACAAGATTAAAGAGCACTGCAGTGTACTTAAGGCTCAGCATTCCAGTGCAGTCTATTTCCCCTCCTTGTTTTTGAAGATAAAAAAAAAACCCTCACCAAACCACATTCTGGCTTACAATACTCTCTTCCCCTGTAATGCAAAATTCTGGAACAGTGATCAAGATAAGTATGGCAATTTTACACAGCAACACTCCAGTCAAGCTACAGGGAAAATTCATTTTTAAATGTGGGCCCTGCAGTAGACTTGTCCATAGTGTTCATTAAGACCCTTTTCAGATCTGGGCTTAAAGGTCACATTTTTTTGATGTCTACTTAGATAAATTAAATAATATTTATGGTCAAAAACCTCATAGTCTCTTCAGATTAAGCCACTTATATTGTTGCTTTCTGCCAGCCTCTGAACAGGCACTCTGAGCACTGAGTCTCTTGTGATTGGCCACCTACCAAGTGCTTTCCCACTCGCTTGTTATTGGCCAGCTACCAGCTGACTGACTGCTCCGCAGTGCTTCTTCTTCTTCAGGTTGAATGTTCACACCCATGACCGGGAGTAGCTGTTGGGGGAGGGTTTGTTGCACGGCAAATGTGCTAGTTAAGTAACTAAACTCGACTTTTCCAAACCGCTTGCTCAAACGCAGGTAAACAGAGAAGCCCTTCTTTCTCAGAAGTGGCTGAAGTGTTTATTGTGACACTTTAGTGATGTTTAGATACGGGGGACACACCAAAAAACATCAGAAATTTGATTTTCCAGTGAATGTCCTCTTTAAATGTGACCACAATAGCCGTCCAGCAGCTTGATGTTTGAGAAATCAGCTGTGAAGACGACCTGTAGTTCTCCAAATAATCACACAAACACATGGCTGTGTCCACTCCGTTCCTGCATGTCCTCTTTAACACCTAAGATCATACTAATTACAGGTCTGAACACTCTCAGCCGGTCCTGAACACAATACCACATATAGATGTGTCCACGTTCCTGAGCTGCATGAATTCAATCCCTCCGCAGCTTACGTCATCTGATTTGCAGCAGTTTCAGGTTTTTTTACACTAATCAGAGAGGTCATACATTCATTTAGGGCTATTGCCACAATGTTAACACATTTTTTAAATATTTTTATTTCTTTTATCAGCTTGAGTAGTCCTTTGATTCAGACAGCTTCTCTTTGCTCTTTCTCTCTCGCCATCTCTCTCTATCTCTCTGTATGTCTTTTTCTCTCTGACAGTGGACACATCTGTACAGTCAGACTGGGTAAAATGCGATTTTGTTGTTGCAAACAGACATGATGTCAGTGTGTATTTAACAACAGGGCAGGGATGCAAGACCTGATCATTTATGGCCACATAAATGATGGATGGATGTTGTCAATTTTGCTATCAAAGAGCTCATGTTTTATGAAAAAGTAGTCATTTATTTACAGCATTGCTTGTCTAAGCGTTTTCAAGTTTGTTACACCCAGCAAAAGGACATGATAGAGGTGCATCAAGTCACACAGGATTTATTGTTAAAGATATTAAATGTACAATCAACTTTAATAGTGTGACAAGCATCTTTTGCAGCTTGTTACACATTTCCAGAGGTGACCTTGATGGAAAAGTGATGCATCACTATTGTGGCTGGTGTCATTTAAAGGGCTACAAAATGTTTTACTGCCTCAACCTGCAACTGTCTCATGAGAACCCTCTCCTCAAAACTAGATGTTGAAAAGCTGCTGTTGCTTGGCAATAGTTGTTCATGGGTAATTTCACACCATCATAAAAATGTTAATCTACAATAATAATACTGCGAATGGAGTTCAATAATTTCATGTGGCACGATAAAATGTCTTTGCCTGTGCAGTCTTTCCTTGCTTTGCAGTTGCTTCCTTCTCTGTCTTTTTTCCTGCCTTACCATGTGGATTATAAATTCCTAACATAAAAATTCAGGTGCAGAGACCAGTGTCATGCATGAAATTGCATTAGTTATAACTGTACCTTACTGGCTGCAGCTACGCTTTAGAGGCTTTTAGGCAGGGCAACTTTCAGACGGCTGGTTCAGGTCACAGGGTCTGTGGAATTGACTGCTCAGTGAAGCCATTCTCTCAGGTGGCCAGAATATGCCCATGTAATCCAGCTCCCATCGGCGATAAATGTATTCAGGCACGGTGGTTTCAGGGCAGTCCGTGTGTAACCAGGTTTAAGAGGAGGGTTGGGGTAATAGTCATGTCAAGGTCAGTGAGATGAATAAAAGACTCCACTTCCATTCCACTGAATGCATTTCATGACTGAACACTTGGTGCCATACACCTTTTTTTACATATTTACAGCAGGTCCCCCTCCTTCAGTAGCCTGATGCAGTGCTCTACTGTCACCCATGTCCGTAATTGCGCACTAAATTAATGTAAAATGCTTGCAATGATGTCACCTGTAGTCTGGTCTCTAAATATATTTGTTCGGTGCTGAATATGTGGCTGCAAGTTATTGTTATAATCACCATTAATTTTCTGTACAGTATCTAATTAAATTGTAAATCTGGAAACCTCTGTGTGAATAAACAACAATTATTCACACAGCCATATACACTGCACTGCGAGCGTATTTGATTTCAAAGTTGCGTACAGCAGGTCGGAGCTAGCATGAGATTTGAACATGCGCTATGCCAACGTCCATATTGATAAATGCTGATCATTTCGTAACATGAATTAATGTGGTATTTCATGAATTTATTATACACAGAGGAGGAATCCTATGAACTTGGCTGATGCTCTACCACTTTTGGTGCTCCATTCCAATCAGATCACTTATACATTTATTTACTTTTCTCTTTAACGCCTATTTATAACCCTGAAAACCTAAGAACTTACCCATCAGCCTCAGCTGTACCATATTGTATGTGGAGCAAAATATCAAGCATTAACTACTACGATGCTAAAGCACTATATGGTGCTTTAAGGTGTGTCGGTAATTCACATACTGTATGTTGAATTCTGAGCCAAAGTGGCTGTGCCATTAGTTAAAGGTTGTGTTTGTTGGCTGCGACTTTTGTTGCAGTTTTTGCCTCTAGTGATCAAACTACTGCTACTGAACTGGAACAGTAAATATGTGTACATGACCCCAGCTCTCACCCGTACACAACCTTAATCCAAACACTTCATTTTGGAGTTGGAATATAAACTGAGCACAATAGAAATGATACAGTGAGTTCACTGAAGTGTATGGGTTAAAAAATACACTATTTGTTCCCAGCATTGGTAAGTTAATTGAATGTGTCGCTCAGGGAGAGGCATCGAGAGAAAAAATGAACAGCACCTGTACTGATTTCCACTGGACAGCTTGACAAAACTAAGTTACTTAAGGAAATCGGTCCTCCTACTGCTAGGTATTTGTGAGTAGAGTTGTTTATGATTAGTGCAGGAGCATTACAAGGCAGCAACACATTATGTGGCCTAATAGTCATTCAATAGTATCACCAGCCTAGTCATTATTGGCTGCATGCATGGGTTTGGGGGTCAACAAAGTGCTGGACGGTGGGAGAGAGGAGGGAGACGACCAAATGGAGTTCCCCATTAAAATCACATTGTTTATGGTCACTAAGTATAGCAACACAAGGAAGCTGTCTTAAAGCATTAAAAATACGTTCCTATTTATGCCACACATTTCTTAACTTAAGCATGAATATAAGCAAAGATAAACTCATGGAAACCAGGGGGAGCTGGAGCTGCTCTGCAGTCCATACATGATAAATGAACACAAATACATGCCATACATTCAGAGCTGCCCTCGAGATGAAAAGAAAAAGATGCATCATTGACGAGTTTGACTGGTACATTAGAGCACTGATTCACACTCAGCTTGAGGAATTGTTCCAAGTCATTATCTCACTGACAGTCCTGTGTATTTAGTAATGAACAACCCAAAGCAGTCGGTACAATGTTAATCAGTGAGATAAGAAGAGATTTTGTTTCGACTCCTGTAGTTTTCTACAGGGAAACATCCATTAGTGGGTCAACTAAAACATTATTTTTACGTTTTCTACAAGGAAAATTAAGGGAGACGTTTAAGATTTTGATTTATGTCCAACTTTAAATTTGCTACAAAAAGAGACAATATTGGATATTTTAATTAAATTTCAAGAAATGTGTGATAATGATTGTTTTCACATATGGAATCAGAACAGACTGTGTTGAGTAGAATGAACAGGATTTATAACTAAAATAGAGCAGGTGGGTAGACCAGAGTAATTAATAGTACAGAATATGTGTTTTGTAATTGGTTTGTAATTGTCACAAAAAAATTGTTCAATGTAGGGTTTGATGATTTGATCCCATGGTCCCATTCTTAAACAGATTATTTTAGCAATATTATGTCTTCCTCTGCCTTTATGCTTATTTTTATCTGTATTAATATCTTTTTTCCCTATTTTGCCATTAATTGAAGAATTAATGAGTTTGAAGAAATTAGTAAGTTGAAAAAAGAGGAAATTTTAACATAACTTCAACTGAGCGGACAAAATGAGTTCAAGAAAAGAATTCAGGATTTCATTATTATTATTGTATACGAATTCAAGAAAGTAATGGTCAAGTCAGGAAAAGGAGTTTGTCAGTGCATCCAACAAATGATATAGGTTCATTGCACAACAAATTGAAAATTCTACAGGTGCATGACATGAAAAGATGCCTCAAGGCAGACAGCCAGACAGATACAGTGATAGATAAAGGTACATGGGAAACATGAGGGGAAATAAGTCTTGCCCAAAACCATGATATACAAAAATATATGCGGGCTCCTGTGGAACCATTACTTTCAGACTCCAGTGAGATCTAGCCTCATTCTGTTAAGATATTTTTGCTCTACAGTAGGTGTTGAGTAGCAGCACAGATTATGGCCCTGCCGCAGAAGCCTGGCCACAAAGATTTGGCAGACTTTACCGTTATAATTTTCTCAAAGTTTTCTGCGGGTGTGTGGGTGAGCCTGCAAGTGACTGGACTGGAATCCTTCTGACTGGCCAAAGTACTATATGACAAACAAAGACTGGCCACAAGACACCAAGTTCTTTTCCTTCTACAGTTATAGTGTGGTCTCTTAATGAAAGCTTCTCCAGAAGTTCTGGACATTTTTGGAGTCATGCGTGTGTGGCACTTGTGCAGTTGAGTACAGAAGACTAATAACTTCAAGTGAATTAAGCTTTATTGTCTTAAAGCAAACCAGGAGTAGGATGGAGATCGACATCATGGAAAATTATATACAAATATGATTGATGAGGGGGAGGGATGAAGGACATGTAAAGATAAGATGTAATTTCACCTCCTTCAGGTAAATGCCAGAGTCTTGTAGAGGAGATGGGAAGCTGCAGGGTTAAAGAGGTAAGAAGTCCCCCATAGTGACAGGAGGGTGGCCATTATCCCGCAACAGCCATGGGTATTAAATTGAGTTATTTCTGCCACATCCAGCTGCCAGCTGGAGATAAGCATTGTTTGGCTAAACCTGTGAACTTACTAGCATCTCTTATAACTGTTAAGTTTGATTTTAAGAGGAAATGTCTCAAATCACAAAGAATCAGGTTTGCATGGTAATCATATTTAGGTCCCCTTTTTGTTGTATTTATTCATTTCCATTTATCAGTTGCCTTCATTTGACAATGTATGTGCAAGTTATAGACCTGCTATGTTTGCATTCACTCAGTAGTTAAGACAATAAATAAATGCCAATAAATTAAAAGCATGTACAAATATAAGATTAATATCCATGCATTGCACCTTTTGTGTAGAGTCCCAACTAAAACTGTATACACACAATTTTATTTGTCAGGTTTATGAAGAAATAACATACGGTTCACTGTCAGTCACTGTAGACGTGGGCACACACACACACACAGAAATCATATCCTCTTCCACAGTTTGCGATGAATGAATGTAGAAATGTCTTAAACCTCAGTTTGTATGTCAATACTTTTGCCAGCTCTACCATACACCAGACCTGTCAGAGTTAGGAAAGATGCAATATGCACCATTCTTCCTGACAAGATACCAGGAAGCAGATGTTTTCAGCACATGATGATGTCATGCTTTTTTTTAGTGGGTCCTCTGTTTTGGTCGCCGGACCAGGTGTAGCATTTGAGTATAGCAGGAAACCAAGACACTATATATAAATATGTGATGTTCACTAGGAAAAAAGTCCTTTGAAAGCTTCCCTGTCTTATTCAAGACCTGTCAAAGTTTTCTGAAATCTTCCAGTTCAAGGTGTCCTGTGTATACAATGTGAATGTGAACACAGTAATAGAAACAGTGAGTGAGGAGCTGCACTGTGGTGGCAGAAAATAGGTCAAGGTGTTCAGCTGAAGGCGAATTCTGGATTTACTTGCTAAAAAAGACCTCAGACAAGTGGAGAGCTGAGACCAGGGTTAATATTATTCTGGTATTTTGCAATAAATATCTATACAAGATAATTCAGCCCTTTTCCCCTGGACTTGTACGGAACTTGATGCATATGTTTTGTGGCTGTTTTCACTGGTGACCCCCTAGAACAGGGACAATAAATTGCCGGCATTAGCTGTCATGATCACGTTTCGATTGGTGTGATATACGGTATATGCTCAACTGCCATGACTAGTATTGCATTTTTAACCTTGAAATGAAAAGTGTTGTTAATCTGTATGTTACACAGCTGAGGATATTTATAACAACTGTACCACATACGTACAACATTTCATTCACCATTACTAAACTCCTGAAGGGTAATTATTGATAAATATACTGTGATTAATTAATCAGGCTTTATAAACCCAGCTACTTCACACCTGAAGATGAAACCCTGGCAATAACTTTGCACTCCCACAGGAGGACCATGCCCCAGTTTGAAAACCACTGATTTAGGGCCCATTCACACAAATATAGCAGTGACAATCCTTCACCTTCCATTCACCTCCGTTCTGAGCCAGCAAGAGAGTGAATAAACATTAGCTTCCTGTGGTGAAATTAAGCCGCAGTGTGTTTTTGCATCAAAGTCAAATCTGCTTAACTCTGACAGGTGAAGTCACAACTTCTACCAGTGTCAATGACATTTGTGTGGTTGACTTCACTTGGTTGTGATAGGCTGTTGATAGTGAGCCAAGATGAAGGTGACCCTGACAGTACTCTGACCCGTTTTGCTTTCACATTTGACCTGGGTGATTCTGTCATGTCCAGATCGTGCTAAGTACAGATCTGAGTGTCCCCAATCTGTCCAATGAATCAGTATTCAAGTCTGATAAAAAAATGACAAATTACTGAATGGCAGAAATGCAATCTGTCCTCACAATGATGAATTACTGATCAGTGCTCATCACCGTGATATTAACACTGATTTTTCCACATGATTTCTCTTTTTCTAATATTTAAACATAAACATGAGAGGAGCTTTGATTCAATTGATGTTCTCTAGTGCCTTTTCTCTCGCAAACACACATCATTTCGCTTTCATTCTTGCAAACAGCCATGACGTCAGTGTGTGTTTGAATAAAGGGCAGGGATGCCAGATCCAATCATAAGTGTAGAAGTATTCAGGAAGCCAGCTGTTAACATTCCTACTGAAGGCAGTCCACATAAGGTTGGAACATGCGAACGTATGTTAATACCAGGTCTGAATGAGGACTGTATGATGTCGAACACGACATTTATTAACTGCCCCATAAAAGAGAGTCTGTGCCAAACAGACTTGAGACCACAAACCTGATCTCAGTGCGCATCACATCACATGCACAAACTGAACACGACAAGTGATGATTCGTAATTTGCTTTGGCAGGTGACCATTAAAGCCTCCTCTGCCCCTTTAGCAGAAGTTGTTTAGTTAATCCACCAATCTGTAAATCGAGCATAGACCTCACAGCTGTTTCCTTCAACTGCATCTGCTAAAACACTATTGTTCCCACAGTTTTTTTCTTTGTCATGTCATGCCAGTCTTTCTTACAATTCCCAGATCCGGTGACCTGAATCAATTTGGACTGACTCAGTTCTAGCACTTTATAGACATGAATCACTGGAGTCACCACATGTAGGCCACAGTAGCACCCAGGGTTTCTGCTGATCCATATGACACAGCCTCAGGATACTAATGAGAGGAGAGAGATAGAGATACCACTTAACAGTAATTATTCATGTAATGATATAAGTAGTATTAATGAGATGGCAATGGCAATAGCATTGATTTCACTGATGCTGGATATGAAAAAGGAATGGCAGTTTTTAGATGTGAACAAAACATATTTCATAATCAATGACACCTGTTTTAGACTCTGACCCTCCGTCTAACAAATGCCTATGGGCTTTGATTTCTTCAAAGGATGTGCTGCTTTACAATGCAGTGAGGTATTAATAATTTCTTTCCTGTTTTAGTGCTGCATTTCAGTGAATTATTTTGCACTTGATTATAAAAGAGCCTCTTGTTAAAAAAAAAACAAAAAACTATGGGTTTTTTTTTTAACCTCGATTCCTTGTTGTCAGGCTTAGAGGACAGACATCACAGAAACTGTTTCATTTTTAATTTCCATTACATCAGCCACCCTGCTGATTGTCTCTGTGAAACCCGCAATTACAACCATAGCTTCAAATGCCATTAACTGCTTCATGCTCAGCAGCATAACCAGTACGAGTGGTTGAGAGGAAACATTTGGCTGGAAAAATTCTAAAATATGACTTGTCACAACAGAAATTTTGTATTTTATTTATGTTACTTTCATGAGGGAGGCTGTGCTTTCATTGTTTTGAAGGCGGAACATGGTTAATCCTTGTGATATGTGCTTGTAAAAAAAGATAAAGTCAAATCAAGACTGAGAATTTGCTTTGGAGCAGAGCAATGGGCGAGTGGGTCCCTAAAATTATATATAATGATCCAAGGGTTTGTGCAGTAAAATCCTTAACATAAGCAATATTACATTTACTCATGGCCTGTCATCAAAAACAGTGCAGGGCTTAATAAGATTCACCTGCTAATTGTAGCCCACAGGCCTGTTTCCTCATTTCTTTCCTCTGCACTCGGATAATACACCGATAAAACGCAAGACACTCTCTTGACCTTGATAAGGCAACCAGCCATGATGAGGGACTAGGAGGAACATCAACTCATCTTAAGAGCAAATGGCTGACGGCGTGAGGACAGAGATAGAGAAAAACAATGAAGAAGCAAAGAGAGATAAAAAAAATGAGTAAGGAGGAGAAAGAACAAAGGGGACAACACTTGCTTGAGCGATTCTTAGTCACTAAACCTAAATCTTAAAAGGTATTCTGAGTCCCTTATAATATACTGCACTTTTGTTGGCTGGTTCAGAGCACATAACAAATAACTGCCTTTGAGGAAGGAACACATTTTAACTTTTTCAAGTGGAACAAATATAATACAGTCACACCCCAGACAGTGATCATCTGGCCTTACCCCAGTAGGAACTGGAAGAATGAGACCATACAATCGACCCTGGTCAATATAGATTTTTTTTTTTTTTTTTTTTTTGTCGGAGATATGGATCATGAAAGCACAGGTCATCTTTTTATGAATCTCAAATGCTACAAGTTAATGGGCTGATGAACAAGGGATTGCACTTTCAGAAGAAGTGCATGAGAAGAAGAGATGTTCCTATGAGCAGTGACCTTAGAGAAGTGTTGTGAACAAGGGCACCAGACAGAGCTACCACCAATAGTATTTGCAGGTAATTGCAAATACTATTAGTTTATATGACACACTCCTCAAAGAATCACATTAAGGGACCTCCTGGTTTCTCACATGCAGTATGTATCCATCAGCATTGTTCAGATACTTGATTATGATCTTTATGATTATGATTTTTAATGTTGCAGGGGATATGTCTAAAACCCTTAAATTGTACTCCAGTAGCAGCCACTGACTTCATGAACAAGGGGATGTCCCAGCAGGGTCATGATGATGGTCCATGCTGGTTTACTCCCAACAGGAACAGTATTTATGCCAAACTGGAATTCTGGTTTAAGTGTCTAATCACACCTAAATGCTTCAAATATGTGCTACCAACATCAAATCAAATGGCCACATGAAAGTCACTTAGAAACACTCTAATCATAGCTGTCACTCCTGGTGCAGCAGTGGCTTCAGCACACATTTGGTGTGCAAAACCTAGGGAAGTAGCCAAACATTAAATGGTTTTATCCCTTGAAAATTAAAGAGGTGGAAAGTCTCTGTGCCTGGGAACCACTGATACACAATCAGCATGATTTTCAAGTGTATCTTAGTAAACCAGTCTGCCAGAGTCTTATGTTCTCTTATTAAAGGGCAGTAGCAAATCATTGTCTCTTTGCAGCAGCATCTAAATTTCCTGAACGACAGCACAATGTCCTCATGAAAGTAAATAGAGGACTCTGGAAAGCTAATTTTGTGCTGGAAACCGTAAGGCAGGCAAGCAGTCTGCTTTGGGAATAAGGCTGGAAGTCCCTGATTTCCTTTCCTCCTTCACCATCATTCCCAGTGGATTAAATAATCTCTGGGGGATTAGAGTGAAATGAAGTACTGCTGTGTGTAGTAACTGATGACCCTCTCAAACCAGAGTGTTCAAGAGAAGGAAGGCTGCAAGAAATAGTGATTACATCTGTAATACTCCATTCCCACTGGTCAAGAAACCTGCTTAATGATGGGTTTAAAAGGGTTTTTCCCAATGGGAATGTGTTTCCTTGGCATTCTCTTACGGGTCAAATGAGTCTGCAATTCACATGGTTCTTTTTTTTACGATTTGGTTACTGCAAGTCCCAGGTGAATGCACTGATTTCTTCTTAGTTGCTCTGTTTTGCCAGAGATGCACCATTTCCGACACAGTGCTATACACATCTTCATCTTGCTGCTGTTAGTCTCGCTATTAGCATAGCCATTAGCATTAATGTTTGTGGTGATGCTTGCATATTAAATCTTGGGACAGCATTCAGTGACATTTATTTCCTCAGTCAGTTCATTGACTGTGAAAGACTAATTTAAGGAAAGACCAAAGTAAAAGATGCAAAATAATAACCACCATTACATTATTTGAAGGCTATGGTGGTGCTGCTGTGTTTCTCCCCATCACAATTCAGGCCAAAGGGAAGAACAACCAATGGCAATGAGAATGGCTTTAATCACATTCTTTTTCGGCTTCACCCCAGTTTGAAAATCCCAGGTATCTCTGCTAAAGCAGCGTCAAAGAGGCTAAGCACTGCCCATGTGGGCATGGACCAAAGACCACAAACTGTACCCCTTAAGAAAATGAGGATGCCACTGCGTTTATTCTTTTTCACTCCACTGTATGCATTGTTTTGTATCTATTTGCTTAAATACACAAGCACTAAACCCTTAACTTTGGCATGCAATAATGATTGACTAAATCAAAGCAGAAACACTAAGGCTGCAATATGTAATGCCAGGATTCCCATTAAGAAATTAATAGTCCTGCTTTCAGCCTCATTACTTTATGTTAGCTAACAAATGATTTAGAGATGCATGCATAATTCATGGAGTTGGAATCTTAAGCCATGAGAGCCGCAAACACATGGATAAAATCATGCTTATCCAAAATCCACCAAGGATCCTCTTCACCTCTGCAAAGACCATATCCAGCAGCATGACCATAATTTTTAGGAAACACAACACTGAGTGAGATAAACAAAAAGACATTAATCCATGCCTGGATCAGCACCAAAATCAAATAATTTCTTCCTTGGGCCAAATATATATGTAGTATATACTGTCAGAATTGAGTCCTCAACTTTTTGAGTTATGCTGCTTGCAGACATACAAATAAAGATGGCCAAAAACATAACATCCTTGGAATGAATGTAATAGTAACTCTCAAATTCTATACAATGCTGCAATTTACCTACCAGCCTGATGTTTTACACCCCAACAGGCATATTAATTTAGAAAAAAAATTGCTTCAGGGCTTTGGGGGAAGAAACATTGTAATTAAACCAGCATTACTCAGAATGAATTTGTCACTTCTGAAGATGAACAATGCTAAGGGTATACTGTGCATTACTTAGGTAAATATGGGAAATATTTGACATTGCTGCAGCAAAAAGGCAAGAATCAAAACTCCAAGGCTTTGTGAAAGATAATAAATCTTTCGTTTTTCCTTCCCTGAAAGAAACACATTTTTATCAGTCAGGCCCAAATTACTAGTAAACATTCATCCATCACTTTAGGGGCTGGCCTGCATTATCAAAATGCTTATAGAGGAGGAATGAAAGAAACATAAAAGAATACGTTTGCAGAGAGGCAATAATAGCATGAGAATCTATAACTACTGGCCAAACTCACAGTAACACCTGCTGCGAATCATCATGCAACATACAATGAGGCAAACAGTTTTATTGCAGCAAAATTGTTGTTATAGCTTCAGGATATGAGCAATGAAAGAATCCCGGATCCATAAACAGCCTGAAACACAGTTGTGCTGTACACCAGCAGCTGCAGAAAGAGAATATCTTTTCTTCAACCAGATTTTTCCCTCATGATTGTGCTTTTCTTTGTGTTTGTTTTCATATCACACACACACACACTTGTACACACCAACCAATGCATATGCATTATTATGTTTCTATTGTCTCATGTGACAGTGAGTTATGCATTAAATATTTCCAAGGAAATAGGAAATGTGGCGCTCATTTTCCCCACCCTCTGCTCTCATAACTTCCCCTGGATTGTGATGCTTGTCCTCTGATGCCCAGCTGAGCTTATCCATATCTAGTGTTCATCCAAACCGTATATGTAGCAGTGACACCAACCCCCAGGAGAAAAGGTGATAAAACATCCCCACTCAGCAGCTTAAAAGAGAACTGTGGTTTCCATAGGAACAGGTCTGAAAGCAATTAGCTATGACATGCAGGATGCTGCTTGATAAGCCATCATTTAGGAATGGCCCTCAAAATTCCATCTTTGACATTCAGAACCCTAGATTTAATTTTCCTCTTCTCCTTGCATGTGTTTCCTCTGTCTCTCCTTCCCACTCTTCACCAGATGCTGGTTTAAAACACGCATTCTGCAGCAAATCTCATCTTTGCATCGTGAGGGCCTTATTTATCTTCTGATCAGTCACTATGTCTTCAATGACACACTTGTTTTTCAAAAGGATGACGGACATAATGAGGATGGGCTTTTAGTAGCAAAGGATGGGTTCAATAGGAGGAGATCGTTTGGTAAGGTAAGACCTTAGTAAGATGATTAAAATTAAGAAGAGGAAGGTAAGGACAGACAAACTGGACAACAAGGAGGACAGAAAGAAGGTGGGGATTGACAAAGAGAAAAAAAAGAAGTAGATATAGTGATTGGTGACCCTTCTTAGAAGCTGCTGTCCATGCTACATCAAGGCTCATCTACATAATGTTTCTCCTGGCCTCATTAAAGATGAACAGTGATGCCAGAAATATCCTGCCAAGTAACACATGTGATAGCACCCCCTCAAACCACCTTCCCCTGGTTTTCTCCGTCACTGCCATCAGTCTTCACTCTTCAGTCCTCCCACCCTCCTCTTGTCCGACCTTCCTTCACACTGCGTATCAAAATCGCATAAGAGAGTTAAAGGGAACATCTGACAGTCTGCAACCTCTCCTCCTCTCATTCATCATACATAAATGCTTCCCTCCCCTCCATTGCTGAGCTGCCGCCCCCTACTCATTTGTTGGTGCATGTGCTGACTCCCTTTCTCTTCCTCCCGGCATACTGTATCTCTGCTTGTTCTGAACTAAAGCATGACTATAAGTCAGCGGCACTTTAGCAATATATACATCTTCCCAGGGAGAAATGAATGAATTTCATCTCTATTTTTGCTCCATGCGTAACTATCAGACATAACACAGAGTGACACCAGCTCTGGTGCCAGTGTTAGTCACTGGTAATAAAATGAAAAAAAAAAATCTTCAATTTTCCAGTCTTATTTTGTTTGGTTGGGTTTTTTTCCTGCAGAAATTAATATGAGTCATCAACACGAGCACCAACCAATACAAATCAATAGCTCCCCAGAGAAGAAATACAAAATCACCTCAAATACCATCCATCACATCCCCCTTCTCTACTCTCTTGACATCGAAAATAATGCTTGCTGTGTCAATCAATAGATTTCCTCACAACTAGTGTCATGCTCTGTTCTGCTCTCTCCCACACACCTCCTGACTTGTTGAGAGACAGCTCAGCACAGACTTTTTTTTCTCATTTACTGCTGAAACACTCCATTTGTTTTTACATCTTTGTACTTCTCTCCATCTCTGATCTCTTTCTGCTCTCCTCTGTTGCCCTCCTATCCCTCCATCTCTAACAGCTGTTGTGCTGTCTATGCAGCCTACGCCTTATCTGGGCATGAATTCATTTAGCTGCCATTAGATGCCTCTCCACACACCCTGCCCAGAGCTCTTCTAAAGCAGTGAACCCATTTAAACAGCATCATTCATAACACAGAGAACAGTGATGCAGTACAGTACAGAGTAATGTGCTTTAATGCTACAGTAACAACTGTTAGTAAACAAACAGTTGGACACTAATAACCCTATAAATACACGTGGGTGAGTAAGTAAATCATCCACTGTAAATCACCCACACATAATTTACGCAGACCATGCGTTTCTGACATCAAAGTATTCCCCCAGAAAAAAAGGCTCATTCCATGGGATTTAAGATGAGATGTGCAATCTTATTTTGCTCCCACTGTCTGTTTATGCAAATTCTGCTCAACTTTTAAACCTTCTATCCAACTTCCCTGGATTCCCTAGCACTCATACTTGCCATCAGCATATTTCAGCACCTAACCAGCTTCGTGGCACCATATGTCCACAACTCATGCCTGTTTCAGACTTAATCCAATATCTTCTACTACATCTTTTCTTTCTGTCTCTCTCCATATTACAGAACAGACAGGAAAACTGGTTAATCCTGTGGCTAAGCTATAAATACAAAACAGGGACCACTGTGTGCCAATTCTCAGTTAAATATTTGAGTGCATACAATCACAGAGGAGTACCTCAAGGTTCCATTATTGGACCTCTTATGTTCTCTATCCTCCTGTACTCCGTAGAATAAAAAACATACTGTAGATTGTTATATTTCTGTGGAGAGAACAATTTCAGTGTTACGAAGATGCTGGCCATGCTTTCTGCAGAGCCTGTCCTTTTTCTTTTTTCTATGTCTTGCTTGCAGAGTGAATTGCATGTGGTTTGTGTGCTTTATGTGATGGGAAAGCCATCACTTAAAGCTAAAAGCAAAAGAGAAATTCCCATTATCCAGCTTTCTTCTTACATCAAAGCCCCGTGTCAGACAGTTGGGTTTTTGTGGCTGCTCCATCTGATGCATTTTCCACTCATGTTTCCTCCACTGATTCATCTGATTATTAATTAAATTAACATAAAGCCAAAGTACGGGGAACAGTCTATGAACATGTTTCTCCATACTTCTAGCATAGTTCATAATTATGCATTGCATAATGCACGAAACTATCGTAAGCTGGATTGCTAGAAAAATTGTTTCTGAATTGGATTGAGTTGGAGACACACTAGTTTCAGGCAATTGCTTCAGCTTACAAACTCTCCTATATTATTCCTACAAGTTTTATTGCATTTATAGTCTCATTCACAACAAAGGAAGATGTTATAAATGGTTGAGTAGCAATTATTCACTGCAGGAATGTGTTTAAGATCACTTAATTTACAGTAACCTGAAATGTTGTTGTGGAATTATTGATCACTTATGCCAGTAATACCTTCCTGTGAGAATGACTAATAGTTGACTAATGACTAAGGTCGAATCTTGAGGTATTATCTCTCATTTCATGGGCCAAATTGGAATTGATTTGCTAAGGCATATATAGTATAAACAGTTGTCTTCATTTACTGATTTGGACATCAAACATGACCATGGCTGAGTCTGGCTCAGTCTTACAACAAAACATGCTCACATTCCACATAGAAAAGATTTTTCCAGTGCTAAGATTTTATCATAAATAGAAATAGTGATTATACTTAGTAGTATTGTGTTTAGATTCATCACGTTTTCTCCCTCTGAATATATTCTACCAGTTAAGAGCGGCAGGCCTGAGGTTATGGCCTCACTTCTGGTTTTATTCAGTAAATTTCTGAACATTTATGAGACTCTGTGTTAATGGGACACAGTTAAAGATCCATGGTTTTTGGGTCTTTTCTTTGGGTTTTATCAAAGTCCTTCAGATTCTTTTCATTTATCCCAGTGTCATTCTCTGTCCTTTTTTCCTCTCAGGCCTTCTAACTCCTGTGTGAACATTTTTGATTTTGCTTAAAACCAGCTTCTTTGCCATGACTAAATGATTATTTATGAAACATAAAAAGAGGATGTAGGAAAGCAGTGCACAGATGTAAAAAAGAGGAAACTCAGTGCTTCCCTTAAAAAAAATCCAATGCACTTATTAACATGCAAAAAGGAAGAGAAGAGTTATTATACCTGCTGATCACTGGTGAGATTATGACCAGTATGACTCTTCCTCACATACATCTACTCATACATATTCATTAGGATTCTCCCACCCCCATCACTTTTACAGAAGTATTAATGTTAATCCATTAACCTGTTAACGACCAGCATATTGTAATGACCAATTAACCTACAATATATATGCATTTATTCAAATGTTGTTGAGGAGTTCAAACATCACAGAAGAGCATAAAATCAGAGTCCTAAAACTAAATAATGATTACGGTGCATATAAAATATATTAATATATTAAAATATTGTTTGACTGTGTGTGTGATGCGTTTGTCTGGTGCATCCCTACAGTTAACACAACACTTTTCCATTCCTTGGGAAAAGCTAAAGATGATCCTGTTCTCTTGGCTTAGATCTGTCCCTGCTTGCTGTTGTTGTTATTGCTTCAAACTGCCGGGTCATTACTGCGCCACAAGCAGCTTGGTTTAATGTCTGAACTGCTAACACTAATGACTGACTCTGCATCTGTCCCTGCAGGGATGAGAGCGGGCAAGAGCACCACGACAAGTCGCGCTAACTTTTATTTGCTACAATTAAAGCGGTGATTTTGGTTTCATGGGTTTACTTAAAAGAATTTCCTGGAGGATGTTTCGGCTTTTCATGTGGATCTTAACAAACATGTGATTTCCCATCGGAAAGGAAAGGAAAGGAAAGGAAAGGAAAGGAAAGGAAAGGAAAGGAAAGGAAAGGAAAGAATCTTGAGGATAAGGTGATCCAAGCAAAGGAGAAGATATTACATTAAAATAAAATGAAATAGAATGAATTGAAACAAAATGGAAGGAAAAGGAAGTGTAGGAGAATAGATGATGTGAGGTGAAAGGAAAGACAACCATATGAAGTAAAGGAAAAGGAGGAAATGAAGAAGTAGGAGAGGGAAAACAGGGATTTCACTGTCTTTCTGCACTTCCTTCCTTTCTGTATCCCTCCCCTTCCTTCCTCTTCCACCATTCTTTCCCCCACTCTATGTACTTTGTTGGATAAACCATGCATATTTAACATAGCTGCATCTTCAAAGCTATGAACTTAGTCATTAGCATTTAGAGTGCTAATGAAAGCACGGAGTTCTAGCACCCTCGCTGCTTCCCCACACCTCATCTCAACTCCCCTCATCCAATCCCACACCACCCACTTGCACTGTGTGCTATATACAGCACCTGCCCAAGTCCCCACTGTCTTCCCATCCCTCCACCTTTTGGTGTATTCCACACAGAATCCAATTACATATGGATGGACTTAAAACTAAAAACAAGAAATGGTGAGTGGTAGAGCTGAACCCCACAGGGTTTTTCTGTCTGTCTTCATCCGCCACCATCACTTCCACTCACTGTGGCTCTATTCATGTCTGACCCATCTCTGTCTTCCTCATTTCTACCTCTCTCCCTGTTGTAGCCCGACTAGGATGGAGGACGAGTTCCCCATTGTCTCAAGGTTAGGTGGTCATTCCTTCGTAGTCTCTCTGCTGCATAAACTCTCATATCATGAGATGATACATGAGATTGGAAAGAAGTGAAATTGTTGTGTTAGTTCATCTACAACCGGACTTATAAAATACTTGTAAACACGTTAGTCCAACTGAAATTGTACTAAACTGAATTTCTCATAGCTGGACAATTACTGCTGCATGTACATGTATAATCAGACTCAAGATGGTTTGGGTGCTCTGGGCATGCCCCACATTCACCACCCCAAAACCCCAAAGAATACAAAGACGATGAACAGCGAGGAAAAACATGGCGGAATGCAAGCTGCTACATTTTTCTAGCAATGAAAATTGAATACATAAAAGTTCATGGATGGTAGGAAGACTAGAAATGCAAATTAAGTTATAAAGCACCTAAGACTAACAAGGTGAAAGAGGATATCTCGCCACCTAGTGAATTGGAGGTAGACGCACTTTATTCAATAAATCAAGTCCCCACTAGTATTCTTCAACTGGGACAAGGGCAGCAGTCCAATTAAATGGCATAATCAAGCTTTTAACGTAGCTTGAATTAACTGTGCATGTAAACATGATGCTCTCTCTCTCTCTCTCTCTCTCTCTGTCTCTCTCTCTCACACACACATACAGTACATGCACACACCCATATACACAGTGAATGGACTGGAAGCAGCTGGAATCCCAACTAATTGGAGAGGGAATGTTCTCTCCTGTTTACTTCCACACTGTGAATGGTGTGAAAAGTTGGCGCCTTTTGTCACCATGACCCAGGCTGAAAGAAGTCTACTCTTTCTCTTTTCTCAGCTTGTCGCCTCAGTTTCCATCCGCCCTGTCTCTGTCACAATGGCACTTCCTGGAGAGCGAGAGGAGCCTTTGAAAGAGAAATAATGCACTGGAAACAGAAGCTGAATCTCTTCCCTGTTTCAACCACTACAGATTCATTCCTTCTCCCACACAAGCACACAAATGGACAGGAGCCCATGCAGGTAAACTGACTGACAGACAGCAATAGGAGGAATATAGAAGTGTCTGGGGGCATAATGAAGGAGGAGGAGGAGGAGGCAGAGGTGGAAAGGAAAAGAGACGATGGAGATAGTGGGTGTTTTGGAGGAGCGAGAGGTGTGGAATGAGAGAGTTAATCTCCAGAGGAACAGATTGGCTTCCCATCCCTCCCTCCCTGTCCTTCAAAGAAAGCACAACTTCAGCACTCTGACACACACAGATTCTCACAACTATCCTTTTGAGGATGTGCAGTGACTTTCATTCATCTGGACAGATTAAACGTTATCCCTAAACTCAACCATGAACAGTTAATACCTAACCTTACTCGACCTAGCCACATTTCAGATCTTAGTCCTAAACTTAACCAGTTCCTCTGAAATAACATTCTATCTCGTCAGGACCAGGTTTCCAGGACTGGAAGTTGAATTACGACTGCATATATAACTGACCTACAGTATAGGTGCTCTATACATCCTCCACAGTTCCCACTCCCACTATTTGGCACAGGAAATAAAAGAATAAGCCAGGGCACAGATTAAGACAGCAACAGCAAGAAATTGGAACAGTACATTTTTGGACTGATGAGGAAACCAAATTTATGTTCTGCTAATTATTTTTTCAAATAAAAGTTTGGACAGGAGAATGGCCCTTGATTTGCTACCAACTAGACAGCAGCTAATGTCATTTTGTGACATAACAGGTCATAACAGGTCAGCTGGAAAACACCATTCTAACCTTATTCCATCCATTGACAGTAGTCAAGTCAAGCTGCATAGTCAAGCTGCAATCGTAAATAAGTCGAAAGCTAAACCATAGCTTGACTTAACCGTGCATGGAAATATGCATGGATGTGCACGTGCAAAACTTACAAGACACTAACAGCCAAAGAAGTTATTTCAGCTCCATTGCTAACATAAACAGGTGAATGCATGCACAGGCTAAACATTGAATGGTCCATTGTCTCTCTTCCATTTTTGGCACTAACACACTTGAGATGACCAGAGAATGGTGTTGGCAATTTAAAAGATATGGGTCAATAAAACACAAGGGACATTTTAGCTCAAAGGGAAATTGATTTCTTAGTGGCCAGAGCATACTGTGACCTTCACAAACCTCGGCAAGCCCTTTTCGTGTGACTTTATGAGCACTGAGCAACATTTTGATCACTCGTTTGTGTCCAACAAATCCCACAGCTGACACTGTGCTCCCCTCAGAATCAGCACATAGGACCTTAGTTAATTTTACTGTAGCCTAAACCATTTGTAATATTTCACAAAGCTACAAAATCATTATTGAATATTTTCATAGCTTTATCATGAGGTCAAAGCACCAGGTATTGACTAATAAAGTGTACGAATGGAACAAGTTATTGCTAACAACATTTGTAATTCTGATAAAGTAGCTCAAGTAATCAGGCTAAACCAAACGTGCTGATGAGCCTTTTTTTTTCTTTTTTTTTAATCAAACATGTATTTCACAAGGAAGTCAAACTCTGTTAAAACCTCTTTTTCAAGAGAGACCAAGAGACAAGGTCAGTTAGTTGCATCAAACTTATTCATGTCCTCTTGTATGTTAAACACATAATGCACATTATAAATAAAGAATTAAGATGTTATTATATATGCATAGCTTTAGTAATTAATTAAAAGCAACTTTATAGAGTATAGTACTTTTTTTCACATTAAAAAATATTAAAAGGACAAAATTTGTAAGTATGGCTTTGGAATGAAGACTGATCCAGAACAAGGGACAAGGGCTAAGGGCTTGCTCCATTTATTTAAAAATAATACATGGATAGGTAGATAAACTACATAGAGTATATGACATAAAAAGTGTGCATGCGTGTGGTGTACATGCATGTCCATGTGTGTGCATGTTCTCTATACTTCTGCTAATCTTTGCTGAAATGTTTACTCTGCCTGTTGGTGATTTTTTTTATTTTTTTTCTGAATGACAGGGTTTCATACATGCAAAAATGTCTGCAATTCTTTTGTTTGACTTAAGGAGTGCACTTTCCTTCTGTGGCTACTCCACCACTTCCTAGTTGACATTCTTCCCCTGTGCTTTTTAGGACTCATTGTCTTCTCTCTCTCTCTCTCTGGAACCATTGAGTCACTTGAACTGAATCAGGTGGTGATTGAGGTCATTAGATCTGCTGATTTAATGAGTTCCCAGCACCCAGTGCAGCTGCTGCACTCAAGGTCTGCACTGCTGACATAAACATACACACACGCACATGCACACACTTAAATGTTTAAATTGATTGGGCCAGCGCTGATTTCCCTGGGCCAATATGTGATGCGTGGTTCCATTCACAGGATGCGGCTGGTAGCTCCGTCATACCAGTGTCAATACAACTAACACACGAGCCACGATGAGCACTGCATGTGAGGGCAAAAGAGAGAGAGAGAGAGGGAGAGAGAGAGATAGAGAAAAAGAGGTTATTAAAACCAGCTACAAAGGTTTCAGGGGGATTTCATGATTAGAAAATTAATTAAATTGCATTTTTTCCTTTTTTAATGATCTTTTAACCAAATAGAGGCGTTTCCCACTGTCTCAATAACAGTTTCAACACTACACTTCTCTCCCTCCTTCTGGCTAAATGGCAAGATTAGTACGATCATAAACGATCATAAGCAGTCACTTTCACATGTATTTTAAAATAGTTCATGGATTAACAGTAAGATTGGCAGCTCGAGGTCCTGTTAATCATTAATTTTCCTTTGACAGTTTTTGTTAGCATGTCTCATTTGGTTTGACCCTGTTAACCATGTAGAAAATTAATTTGTTTCGACTGATCCTAAATCCTTGTTAGCATAGGGCAGGACATTTGTGAGGAGAAATGGCAGCTTGATATTCAAAATAATGAGATAGTGACACACTCAGGTAATGTATCAATTTGCGCCTCACAAATTCACCATTGTAGTAACGCATTTACATGCCATATCTCCTTGCCAACATTCCCAAATATGCTAAATCTAATAAAAGGAGAAACTATTTTGCTTACATGTCTGAAGTGGGATTAAAAGCTGGGAAAAAATCTGTGGCCACGTGATGATGTGGCAGTGATGATGATGGGCTACAGTCAACCTGAGCGCTGTAAGATGCCCTGGCAGGCACTTGCATTCAAAGATATGGAACCCAACCTTGAACACAGAACCTATGGTGTTTTATGGCAGTTGGCATATGTAAGGTTACATTATAGCCATCTTCTTCTCTGCTTTGCCTCCTCGTCTTCCTCTTAGGAAGCAAAGCAAAGCAATAGTGTTCAGTCAAAAGATTAAACTTGCTTGTTTGGACAATACAAAGAGATGGATTGCTGGAAACCATACATTGCCGTATCACTCAGAGATATAGTTTTGCAGTGGGTGCAGCAGCGCAGTAAGGCGGGGAAAGGTTTGGACGATTGCAAGGGCCCAGCACTGAAAGGGGGTACGAGAGAGCATTATTATGATTACCAGTAATGTAATAATCAAGAAGTAGATATATTAAGACAATTATTTTAACACGTATATTTATATTTATTTTTATTGGATCTTTACAAAGTAAAAGGACAGCCTTGTCACCTCAATGAACCCAGTAAATGGTTCTCTCCTGACAAGACTGATTGTCTTTAGGCCAATCTGCTCAAACTGTCTGTACGACACTCAACCATCTCTACTAAATATTGGCTACCTCTGCCTCTTCACCAAGTGTCCTCACAGAAAACATTGTTTTATACTATACAGTATATACTACTACTGCAAAAATACTACTCTGCAAAAACATTTTTTAAAAAATAATTTACAAAGTGAGCTAAAAGAAGAAAGTTATAGACTTCATATTAATAGATAAAAAATAAGCTATGTTTACTTATAAAAAAAGTATATGTATTATTTATGGATGGATGGATGGATGGATGGATGGATAGATGACAGACAGACAGACAGACAGACAGACAGACAGACAGACAGACAGACAGACAGACAGATAGATAGATAGATAGATAGATAGATAGATAGATAGATAGATAGATAGATAGATAGATAGATAGATAGATAGATAGATAGATAGATAGATGTACTGGAGGTCTAGTATTAAATTCTTTCTTTCCTGGGGCACAACATTTCTAGAAGTGCCTAACACTCTGAGTGGGTGTTTGAGGTACACAGAGAGGCACCAAAGTTATTGAGTGAATTATTATTATTTTTACTTGCAACCAGACATCTTTCTATAAGCATATACCTTATTGTGTTACCATGAGGTACTGTACATGGTATATGTTAAGCACAGAACCTGCACTACTTATAGTAGATAGGAAATTTGATTGTTTGTGTCACTTATTTGTGAACTTGTTTTTTATTGTTCACATTTTGACGTAATATTACATAGTCTGAACAGCATAGAAATATCTAGGGCTGGATTCATTTTTACAATTAATAGTTTACATGTCACTGTGATTCCACTATATACACTAACATGGTACAATGTGGCACCATCTAGGAGTATACAGTATTGGCTTATGGGTTTTGTACTAATTCAGCAACAGTTGAGGCAAATACAATTTCAGTGGTATTATTATGGGACACATTGAGTCTAAGGCAGATGCAGAATGCATCAAAGAGCATATATTCAAGCACTGTGCCGTTGTTGAATGTTGTTATTTGGCATCTGTAGTAACTTGAAGCTCATAAGATGTGATGCAGTGCTTTATATTAAATGCCAACTGCATGAATAAATAAGTCAATGGAACATCATTAAGTGCTTCACAAAAAGAAACATAAATAGAGAATTCAGGAGAGTAACAATATGATATAATAGGAATAAGATGCAAATAAATGCCAAAAAACAAAGCAACAGTTGAAAAATAATAACAAAACATTATATTGTATGTTGTGACAAAGGTATGGTTAGGTTTGGTTTGCTTTTCAGTAAGTACTTGGGTGTTTGGTGTTTGTCATAAAGGATGACTTTAGTTACATAGTAAGCTTTCACTTCAAAGAACAGAAATGCATTCCCTCTATTTCCATTCAGGCTGCTGTGGAAACATGGCAGCACAAGATGCCAGCATATTTAGAGCAAGGCCTAAAGTCCATATAAAAGACTTATTCTAAGGCAATGAAGTACACTTATAAAAACATATGCTACTTTTGGGTGTATTCACTTCCTGCCAGTAATCCCTCCTTACTGTTACACACTGCCCTTTAAATAACATGGTTAAATGATACTGTCAATTGAAACCATTATCATTAAACTCAGACCTCATCCATGTACAGATACAGTCACCTGACCTCCTCCCTTGTCCCCTTAGACATGACCACAGCCACTATAGGACTTTGATACTCCAACATAAACATGTACAGTAATTCTGGGTCATTAAAAGAAGGATGTTGTACCACATGACCTCTATGTCACTGAGCAATAAAGCCTGTATGGGTTGGTAATAAGCTGTTTACACGATGGGGCCGTTTGTTATGAGAAGACAATTTCTTCTGTGTTGTCCACACGATCTGTAGTCACCTCCGAAGAATGCTCTCCGGCAGTTTTTACACCCAAAGTGAAAAAATATAAACCCTGGTTGGATGACTTCAGAGAGCCTCTGATGACAAAGGTCAGCAGTAGCCCTCTGATGATCGTACAGAGCTAACTGATCACAAGAACCTTGGGTTGAATTTGAATTGACTGAGATGCCACTGAAAGGAAGATCAGTGTCACATCAGCCTTTTGAAAAGACCTCATTAAAACCTCTGCTACTGCACTTTTTTCATCGCTTTGAGCTACAGCCTTAAAAATCCAGCTTCGACACATAAATAATTCATAATGTGTCACTTGGAAAGGGCCACTTTTTATTGGGAGGTTTTTCTACATTTTAGATTGCAGCACATTATGCCTCTTGTCACAATGCTAATGTATAAACCGGTTTCACAACTGTAAAAGTGTATTGTGTGAGCGCCAACCTTTACTGAGTCACTAGGTAATACTACTCTGTCTCTGTCAACTGATAATTTAACCCTGTTGACCTAATTAGATTAATTTATGTTAGGCCAATTTGTTTATTTACAGTAGCATGTGATTGATGACACTTTATACGTGATTCTTTATGTTTTGTCACAGTGTGATTTCAAAACATACCACATACTGCCAAGTGTTTTGAGTTATCTTCATAAAATATAATTGCACGTAACTGCCTGTTATAAAAGATGACCTTTAAGTTTCTCTATTTCTCATTTAATGTGCTTCATGAGCAAACATGTACTACTGATGTGGGTTTACTTGACTGTTCCTTATAGCACAGAGTCAGACACCAGGGTTTTTACAGTTATACCCTGTCTTCACACTGAATTACTGTCATGACTGTTCAACACGTGACCAATCCAGTTTTTCCTCAGAGCTCAGAGATTTGTTCCTGTCTCCAAATTTCTACACATTTGAGAGACAGCGTGACTAACAGCTAATCATGTCACAAAAATATTCTTTTGTAACATGTCTGGTTGATCATTTACTTCCCTTTCATTCACATAGAAAATCCACCCTAGTTATGAATTTCCTCTTTTTCCACCTACACTTGTGTCTCTAGAACTAGACAATGCACACAACACCCTATTGTACAACTCTAAGTCCCCCATGGGTTCATAGGTATTCACAATATTTCCATTTCCCCCAGAGGGAATAAATCATGATGCGGGCCATTATAAATTGTTCGCTGATATTTGTCATGTTTGTGTGCGGCGATGCTCGGTGTTCTGGAACCACACAAGCATCGACTCCATCAATCAGTATTACCACAGTAACATTGTGAGAGCTCCACTTCTCCTGCGGCCAGTGGAGGGGAAAGGCAATTAGGCGATGCAGGTAGCATATGAGGGAGAGGGAGCTAGAGAGAGAGAGAGAGAGACAGAGAGAGATAGAGAGAGAGAATATGAAGAGCAGTAAAAGGACATAACACGGACACAAAGTTGTTTATTCCCCAAGCCACCTAATATTCTTCTCTTTAAATAGTATGCATGTTTGATAATAAATATTGCCTGATTGACTTGTCTCTGAACATAAACAGCTTCCCTCCCTGGGTATGAGATCCTGAATAATACAGATATTTAGTGAAACCATCTGCTACACCTTTTTCATAATTTGTCTTCTATAAAACATGCCATATGGTAGAGTGTGGGCTAAAGGACTATGCTATATAATATGCTATTTGATACCATATATTCTCCTTTTTAGCATATTATACTGTAGCTTTAAAAATAAGTATGGATAGATAGATAGATAGATAGATAGATAGATAGATAGATAGATAGATAGATAGATAGATAGATAGATAGATAGATAGATAGATATAGATAGATAGATAGATAGATAGATAGATAGATAGATAGATAGATAGATAGATAGATAGATAGATACCTTCTCTTTAAACACATGGTAAGTGAAAACTTAAGGACTACATTTCCAAAAGTACCAATCTTCTCCCCACTTCTAAAAGGAACACACATTTCCTCTCTGAGTAGACCTGCTTAATCAATTATGGGTGCAACTTATTAAGCTACTTGTCAATACCTCATCCCAATTAAAGTAGACAGTAGAAATCAGGCATGTACTGAGTCCATGCCGGTCTTCTTATTGATTCTGTGCTAACGCCAGGCATTTGTCCAAGGATGCTGCTGCTGCTGTATCTCCACTGTGTCTGTCAGCAGTCAACAAGTGCTGTAATCAAGTCGGCAGACAAAGCGGGTAACAAGCCAAAACTGTCAGAATACATTACTGATTTCTGTGTATGACATTAAGATTGATCAGTGCTGTACTGCTAGATCACATTGGGAGGGATGGAAGGGCAATTTTCACTGTTGCTTTATAAATTGTATTTTGCTGTGCTTCTTGTCCTTTGTTAGAATGATGAGAAATAATAGTGTACTTGATTGTTCTGGTCTGCCTTTTTTGTGAGAATTTTATGCAGGAAAATGGACTAGGAAAATCTCATAAGATTTGAGAATTTTTCAATAAAAGCATGAAGGGATTTTGCTTTGCGTTTGAACTATGAAAAAGCTTTTTTTTTTTACATTTGTTTTGTCACTCAGTTAAAAAAAAAAAGAAGGCGTTAGTAACTTTGCATCAGAGCTGGAATCGTATTAGCTTATAATCTGCTTTTGTGAGGGCTCATAAAATATTCATATTTAAGCTGTTCAAGTTTAGACATCTTCACTTCAGCTTTTTCCCGCCACAAGAATGTCATTTCTGGGAGAGTGAAAAAAAAATGTGGCAGTGTTAGTGCCGGCCATTCAAATCACATTTACTGTGTGTGTTTCAGCTCAAACACTGCACTTTCCAGACGGAGCTTTCGGACAAGGCTGTTCTCCCAGGTGTCAGCGTTATTGTCAGACATGGTGTATTCAGCAACGGCGGATATTACGTTGTTGTCTTTGCAGCTTTAGTGAATCCTGCGAAGTCTACCATGTGAGACACTGCTCTGCTAACTGCTGATTGCACCTAACTGTCAGCCCAGCATCACTCGATAAAGCGTTGTGTACCTGTGAGTGTGTAGCTTTGTTTCAGCTTGGACTGTTGTTGGTATGTAGCATACTGTAGGCCTATATTTTTCAGACTTGTTGTTTTTTGTGATAGGTAAAAGGAGAGCGGTTGCAAGTCTGGTTGCTTTTCTGCCTTTTCCTCTATGGAGCTCCCCCTACAGTTTCAGAGTATGTATGACAGCACCACCGTAAACATCCATCCATTATCTACCGTTTTATCCTCACTGTCATAAACCCTCACCGCTTGATCTCACCTGACTAGGGTGTGTATGTATAATGCAATGAATTAATTTGCGTTTCTCACGAGGTCAGAGAATTTGCATGACCGAGGATTCAAAAGTGTGGAGTGGAGACAGCCCCCCGATCTCCCTGCAACAAGCCATTTAACCATCATAATGAATTCACATTCGTTAAATTAGGGTAAAAATCCTGCATAGTTCTGCTGTAATGATACAGAAAACAAAGATAATGTAAAACCAGCACAAGTTTAACAAAAGGCTCTGTAGACCTGTACAGTTGGTTGTTAGCCTATTCGTAAAATCTCTACTTTTGACACCTAGGTTTTTTTGTTTAGAGCCAAAACATGATGAATTTAGGTTGACTAAGATACACAATCAAATACGACAGAATTTTTAACTGTTTTATTTTTTGTCTAACAATCTGAGTGTGCCTGTTGTTTTTCCTTCCTCCTGTCAATAGTTCCTGTTGTCCGCGGAGAGCCCATTATATTGCACCTCCACCTCTACTCCTGTTTGACATATTTTGTACCGTTGTCACCTCTGCAACGCTTGCTCCCAGCAGTATGACGTACACAAGTATTCGTGACAGCACACATGCGGTTGCTCAAGTACAGCAATAATATGCAAAGGGTTTTATTTTTTGTGCCTTTTTCTCTCCTCAGTCAAACCAGGGTTAAACTATCAGATTTTGATGGATTGACCTCATTATAATCTTTGCATAGACTTCTATTAAAAACCTTCAGACACTCACATTATAAGCAATGACAGAGACATTTTTTTTGTAATAAAAGACACAAGATTTCCTTTCTGTCTGATACTAATTCAGTCTGATGGTGATGATATTTTTATCTTGGAACACCATCCAATTGTATTTGTGGTTGTTTTTCTGCACTATAGAATATTAAGCAATTGTTACTAAGGCTAGTAACCCCTGAATCCAAACACTGGAAAATCTTAGATCAAGGGTCCCGTCACACACAAAAAATACAATGCATTATTGTAATGAGAGCCTGCATAAGCTAACCTCACATAATTTTTAACAAAGGTGTGCTAAACTGGTCATTCTGCTTGTATCCATCATTCATAAATTAGATAATCGTTTATCTCCTGCATTTCTATTGCTCGAGAAAATCACTGCAGCCACAGGTTATTTTTTATATCAGAAGTGTTTCTGTTTAATTAGAAAATTTGGAAATCTAATTCAGAATAAGCCTCTAATCATATAAACTTCATTCTCTTGGAGAAAAGTGTTAATTCCTGCCTTCATATGGTGGAAACAATGAGTGTGGAAAGTGATTTTAATGAAAGAAAGTACTCTGTCATCGTCTGATAAATAAGCTCATCCCTAATCCTAATTGTGTCAAAGACAGGATTTACCACTTCATTTTTTAAACAAGCACAGGGGCATCACACCGTAGTGTGATTTGCTATCAATCTCATGTGAATATCGCCAGTGTTAGTTAATTTCGCTGTGTGTACAATAGCAGGGTGGGATGTACCTTTCTCTCCAGGAAATAATTGGCTGTAGCTGCCAGTAAATACATGGTTTAAATCATAACCCCCCCTTATCAGCTGTTCACCAGTCCTGTCTTGTGTGTGAGAGGGGGAGATTGCAAAAGCAACACTCCTCATTCATTTTCTGTATTCTCAAATTTCATATTAACTAAGGCAGTTTAAGAAATGAATCTTGGCATTATTAAGCCAATTTTCCAGAGTGTGCTCTTTTTCTTTTTTTTTTTTTTTTTGCTGCAGTTCAAATTGCTTTGTGCTTTCAGCTCTGTGTGATTGAGAACAGATTTCTCCAGTGACAAAGAAAGAACACTAATACCTGCTGGATATGTTTCCATCCAGGCAGTCATTCATCTATTGCGTTTATTTCATAATTCTTTAATCCACGCAAAGGCAAGACTGAGTCATTTTCATATTAAGACATCTAATCATTCTTTGCTGAAACTGCATGACTTGAAACCAAGTGCAGATTTCACAAACAAGGTACACATATTTGGTCTGTGCTGAAGACTACCTGCACATCTTGTATTTTATTTTTTTAATTGCTGAAATAATATTGTATCATAACATAATACATAAATAGCTAAACAGACATTGGATTTTAAGTGATATTCCTAAATGTATCTTTAAGTCCCTGCAGATGTACAACATACATTTTCTTCATGGATTTTGCAAAAAAGGGGTGAACATGTTCTTAAGCTATTGTAGACTTAGGCTGACATAGGTTATATTAAGTAAACCTTTAGCCAAGTGGCTACACTCTGTTTTCTTTGTGCCCCTGTTTGCAGCCATGTTTTCAGTGAGAGAATGAGCATCCGTGAAGTCCATGCTGACAACGTGGCATGGACCACACGTCCGAAAACCCAAACTATCACTTCAAAATCTCCCAAACACTCTCTTTCCCTACCACTTTCATAACCACAACTTATTTAAACAAATGCCTGCTACATACCAGTCACTGTCATCCAGGTTCATACGACACACTCTGTTTCACGGTGCAGGAGTGTTTACCAATTGTGTTGCAACATTCCCCGTGCTGCACACAGGAAATGATTCAGTTTATGTCAAGGCAGACTGAGGCAACAGCAACATCGCACTAGTAAAGTGAGACGGCTGCAAACAGGTTGGAGTATGACTGAAAACACAAAGAAGTTCTCACAGAAATTGTAGAAGTGAATTCTGCTGCTCAAAAAAAAAAAAGAGTAGCTTGACAGGATAATGCAGCACTGGTGCTGTATACACACACAAACACTCCCTCAGTCAGCTCCTTATTCATTTATTTATTTATTTCTCTGTTAATCTGATCCCCATTATCCCCCGGGTTCACACACATTAAAAACAAAGACACAGAATAAAACATACAGTATATATATATAAAATCCCATTAAAAGAACTTAAAAATCATGCAACACTCAAGGAAGCAAGAATAAACAAAGGAAAAGAGGGAACAAAACAAAAAAACAAAAATGTTTGCATTATCATGCATATATTTTGAAATCTTTCTAAAACGTAGCTCACTGGGTG
Organism: Brachirus orientalis; assembly: GCA_016785285.1. Taxonomy (NCBI): domain Eukaryota; kingdom Metazoa; phylum Chordata; class Actinopteri; order Pleuronectiformes; family Soleidae; genus Brachirus; species Brachirus orientalis. The sequence continues at coordinate 2,535,602 of JAFBJR010000138.1, forward strand.
CTTCAACGATCATAGTGTGGAACTTATTCCACATTTTGATGGCTCTATAATTGCAGATCTGTACACCGCATCAGTTCTATGCAGTCTTTGTTTTACCAAATCTCCTCTGGTAGCCTGCCTGGTAATATGATTATGTTGCAGCTTTATTTTGAGCTAATTGAAGCTTGAACAGATGTTCTTTAGCAGCACCAGACCAAACTAGTGAGCAACAGAGCAGTGGTCAGGCTGTGTCAATACTAGTGTCTAATAATATTGGTTACCAGGCCTATTTAGGATGCAGGATTCAAATAATGTCACATCATTTCTGTTCCTGAAGGCTAAAGACAGATACAGAACAACAACAGAAAATCAACAAATGTTACACACTGGAGCTTTAATTATTATTATTTTCTTTACTGAAAAAGACTTTAAGGTTAAGGACTGCAGGAGAGACTGGTTTGGAGGGAACATTGCAGTATTGAGATTTAGAAATGTAGAAAAAAACAACTCATGGGAAAACAGATTGAGATGATGAGAAAAATCACCACAGGTGATGCATGGCAGCTCTAAACCAAATGACTCATGTTTAACCTAAAATCAAATCTGAGGATGAAGGATAATTTCGACTTTAGAAAAAAAATATTGTCCTCAGAACAGCCTGCAGATTCTCTCTGTCACACACACACAGCATACAGAATATACTCTTTCTCTTGTAACCATCAAATCAAATACTTGCTTTAGTTTATAACTGAAGGTAAACTTTGCACCACATTTTACCATGGATTTCGCAAAACAAAATATTGTACAGGCACGTGTTCAATTACATGTGGGGTGTGGGATTTATCAGAGTGCGTGAGGACATTATAAATACAGTATAGCACGGATTTGTGGGCTTTTTGTGCCAGCAGTGTTGTGACTGAGCTTCCGTGAAAACCCGTGCGATTTGTGCGGGACCTGTGAGAGCGTTGTGGGGGCGCACACTGCAAAAAATACAGTGATGTAGTGATTCTTTTCCCCGACGCCCTTCATTACGTACAAGGTGAGACAAGACTATTTTTCTTTTTGTCTTCCCTTTGGAATATTGTCACTAGAAATAGTGACAAGTTTGCGCTGACGCTTGTGTCTGTTTTTAACAGGTGTTTTGTTTTGTTTTGTTTTTTGTTTTAACCTCCGAGCAGCAAACAAGTGAAACCACATCGCCACGTTGAGGAAGACTGATTTTATAATCAACACAGGCTCAACAGCTTGTTGAGAGGTGCGCATTTTTTGCAGCGCGGCTCCTGCTGAAGTCATTCTCCGTCTCGTGCAACAGCAGCCAAGGACAAGAGAGCATCAGCAGAGAGAGAGAGAGAGAGAGAAGAGAGAGACGAGAGAAGAGAGGAACCAGCCTCCCCTCGCTATTGCGATAATTGTCTCGCCGCTGCTGAATCGATGCCGGAGTAAATTCTGCTCTAACGGGAGGCGATCGCACGAGAAGCGGGGGATTTAACTTCACGCACACGGACGCGCGGACAAACCTATGCGTGGATTTCGGCTCTTCTCTTCCCTTTCGCCAATGCAAAAGGAAATATGCAGCGAAGCTTCAGCATCCTCTACACCAGTTTACTGGGGGTGTGCTTGGGTTCGAGCTCAAGTTTCCCAAGTAACATCAATATAGGTGAGAATGACGCGCCGCATCTCCAGCATCTACTTCCACTTTCGCCTTTTCCATCCGTATCATTTTCAACATCATTAATTGTGCGTGTGTGTGTTTCCATCATCAACTCCTGCTTCTTTGCTGCTCAACAGGAGGATTGTTCCCAACCGAATCGCACGAATATGAGGTCTTTCGCTTCGCCCTCTCGCACCACCAGGACATCCCCAAACTGGTGCCGCAGGTGGATATGGTCAAGATGGGGAACAGCTTCTCCATGACATATGCCTGTAAGTGCTACAATTCACAGAGAAACACATGATTCTCTTTCTCTGTGTGTCTCTGCTGTTGCCATATCCTGTGGGTCCAGGCTGTTCCACCTCCTCTCAGTCTGTTGATGCTCTCATGCGCAAGAGCGCATTGAACTCTATATAAGTATAAATGTATATTCGATTATATGCTGCGCATGTAAAGGCCTGACACTGCAAAACGCATCAATATTTCATTAGATTAGACCATTAACTTTTGCGTGGGACTTATTTTCCTTCCTCTGCATGATTGCAGCGTGATTTTGTTTTGTTTTTTTTGCGCTCCGAGCACGCCACGGGGATTTCAAAGCAGCAGCAGAAGCAGTAGAGGATATTCATGTAACAAAAGGTTCTGTGAATGGTAACCACCACTGCCACTGGCTCCAGTGCGTGTCTCCTTATTTAAACCGAGGTACAAAAAAACAACAGAGGCAGAGCCAGGAATCTCCAGCGATGTGAACAAAGACAGAAAATAAATGCATTTCTAATTAGCCGTGCATCACAATCCGATTATCTCCCTTTTTTCTGGAAGAACAAACACTAATGATAAATCCTCGCCTCAGTCCTCACTCAGTATTCACCGTCAGAAAGGTTCCAACTTTTAGGGCTGAGTTGCCCATTATTTGTCAATGACTATGACAGATTCATTGTATAATAATAATGAATTGATGTGAGGTGAGGTAGTGAGTTTATTATTATTATTATGGGTCACTGATCGGAGCAGTGTATCCTAAAACCTGAGCTCTGACTTGTTACTTCTTTGTTAATTCTGCAGTCATAGAGCCACAACAATCAATTAGTTGCAGGCAAAGTTGCAGGAAAACTGAATATGTTTGGTTTATGGACAAAACAAGGCATTTGTTTTATTATTTGACACTATTGTCTGCAAGGAATAGACAAAACAACAAATTGATAAACTGAGAAAATAACCGACAGATCAATCAACTGTAAATAATAATTGATAGCTGCAAGCCAACACTCATCCCTCCCAGATTTTATCACCCTTGAGAATCTCAAGCCACACATTTCTGAGTCTATCTGTGGCTCGCTCACACACATTTCCGTGAAGTTGCAGACTTCAAGGAGAAACCCTCTGACAACACTGCCTTCCTGTCTCTTTGCCAGCTGTGTGACGTTGCCTCAGTGGTGGACGTTTAGTTACTTCTGTCCGACACTTTGAAGCCTGTCTGGAATTCAAATAACTTTATCTTTGCTTCATCTGTACTGGCTCGTGTGTGTAGTCACAGATTGTAGTCATGGCTCGCAGATTAAATAAAAATAACTGACTAAAAAACACGATTTGCACAGTGTATGGGGGAAATGGCATTCTGAGTCAGAGTTTTCATGCATTGTGGCTGCCGCTGAATATTCAACACTATCAATAAAAGAAAATTCAATCTCATTATCGGTGCAAAGCAGATTCCCTTGCACTTCACATCCAGCTTCTTAAACCTGTTCATAAAGCCAGACTTGGTAAAGTTGCTCTTGTTCAGATTTGTGGCTTTATGGAGGGCATTAGTTTGCAGAGATGACTTTATAATCGCTGTGAAAAATATTTGGAATATTTGGAAACGCTTTTTTTTGTACCTCCACAGTCTACTTGGGCTGAGGAATCCTGCAGAGCTGTGTAATGAAATGTAAAAACCCTCAATAATGTGATGGTCATCTGCTCAGAAGGCAGTGTGACATGAATCCCAGTGTTCGGCTATGGCTGGACATTTCCACTGGAATCACCAGTGGATCAAACCGGGGGGGGGGGTATTAACGTCTCAGTCACAGTGTGCGCCCATGTGGAGAGACAACAGCTTAAACAGAGGACAATAGTGACACAATGGTGCATCTTATCTTGACAGCCTTTCCCTTTTTGTGATTAATCTGATTCTCAGTTCAAAACTCCACTAAAGTATTAGGTTAAGATTATCTTTTCCAAAAGAGATGCTTTAAATGTTTACAAACCTGATCATGAAAAAGTCCTGAAAATGATTTGAATATTCAGAACCTAGCGTTCCATCTTGACATTAATAAAAAGCACCGATAGCTGTTGATATGAGATAACGTTTTGTTGCTGCTTCAAATCATTATTGAAGTAATATTTGCCTTTTCCGTTAAGTGGAGGAATGTTGTGAAAGGAAATGTGAAAGCAGAGAAGACGTTTCCGTCAGGTGATTTCAAAACAGCCTCTTTTATTTGCAGTTATAATATCCATTGTGCTCTTTTGCATCCACATTTTATGGCATTTCTTTGTGCAAATGCACATAAAAACAGGCTGATGGAAACATACGTACAGTACCTACTGCCAGTATTGGGGGATTTTTTTTTTTTTCCTAGATCTTGTCACTATCACCGCCCCTCTGTCTTTGTCCTTGGACTGATGCCATCAAATCTGACATCTTTTCTTCATCCTTTCACTCATGTCACTGCAGTCCAAAGGTATGATGGCAGGCGGTACTGTATGCGTGTCAGAAAGATTCACAGTGGAGGGGGGAAAACAACACCTCACCCTGCCCAGTGTCACTTGCTCTGGAAGAGTGTTTGGCTCTGGAGCCCATGGAGATATATTCGTGAGGAATAAAGCAGAGCTCCAGGGCATGTTTATAAAGAGGCAGATGAGAAAAACAGCCTTGTCCTGTTGTTTTATTTAGTAAACTTCCATGACTGTGTGTACATCTGGGTGCCCACTCTGTCATCTGCGTAGGATGTCTTGAGCGAGTGACAGTTCACCTCTGTAAGTGCGTGTGAGTGTGACTCTTGGGGCACACGAGTGTGAAAGGCAGCGGGTGAATGGGCCCTTGTGCACAGAGATGAATGGAGCTTCCGGATGAGGGTGATACTCATCAGCTGGCTCTTATGAACCAGCCACTTCCTCCTGAAGCAAGGCCTCCCACTACGCACACACACATCCTGCCCAAAAAGCGATAGATAGATAGATAGATAGATAGATAGATAGATAGATAGATAGATAGATAGATAGATAGATAGTAGAACTGCTGTATTATTATGGAAAATGTTTCTTTTCCTATATGTGCCAGTGATCTTTTGCAGGACTGGCTCTCTTTTTTTTACATTTCTAGTGGTTAAAAATAACCACCAGGGTGTGTACAAAGAGAATATTAGTCACTGTTCCCCTTAGTTAGATATCACATTACCATAATCTGCTATTGACTGGGTTTATAATAAGGATGTGGTTGAGTCGCAAGCTTCATGTCAAATCCCCTGCAGGCTCACGCCTACAAAATCTCCTTTTCTCTTTGATATCCTACACGTGTATGATCAACAAAAAAAACCTCACTTAATTTTAGCTATTTTAATTTTTTTATGATTATTATTTTAAGAAACTGCGTAGGATATTGAACTTGGCTACAAAATTTACCATTTCAGACATGGGGATTTGAAATTAGATTCCAATTTATCTTTTCAATTCCATAACTCACGTTTGATTTTCTGTCCAGTTCAGCTGTTCTGACTCTAAGCCTTTCATTAGGACTAATGAGTGTTCATGAAAAAGACGATTTGTGTTGTCAGTGTGATGTAGGTGGCAGCATTTCCTCAGGTCTCTGAGGGTCAGTTAAAGGAAGCTAGTAGAGGATCTATGAGGCAGCCATGATCAGTGAAGTAAGCACCGAATGGAGGTCTGCTCAGCTGATCAATACGGCACAGATGAGAGGAGGATGGCGGTGGGGGGCTGCTTCCCTCCAGGCAGACCTGGAAGACAGATATGAATTACTTTCGGATGATGCGATGTCACAGACAGTGTATAGGTAGAGGTCAAGTCCAGGGGTGGTCAATGTTGGAGGTAAATCAAATCCTGCATTGTTGGATTTAAGTTGTAAAATCAAGAATGCCAAAGGGTAAAAACAAACATTTTAGCTATGCTGTTGAGGTATTGGTATTTATTTCAGGGAGTGCATTTGAGTCTGCAGAGACAGTGTGAAGAGTGATCAGTTACATCAAACAAATCATGCATTCACTTACTGTATATATACATTATAATGTCTGTGCCTCCTGGGTAATATTTAGGTCCAATTTAAGGGTGTTTTTCTTTGCCGCAGAAGTTTGGTGCATGTGTTCTGGAACAAACAAATGATCAGATGCTTTCTCAATCACTTACAACACCACTAGCAGATGACTGTGACATGAATTAAGGGAGGTGAAGGAGAGAAATGGTAAGGTCCGGTCATGATGTGTACACTTTTATAATGCTATTGAAGATGTTGGATGTAAATGTAAATTTCATTGTTTTATAACTTAAGTATAATGGTTTGCTTAACTTTTAGGGCTATTTTAAAACAATTTGTTCTTTTCTATGCAAATACAGTCTTTGAAGTTTTTATCCCCCTCATCACTTTAGAATGACTCAGTCTTTCAGACTTGACTCACTTAATATTGCAAGTTATATCAGAACTGTATGACAGCATGACATAATATTGGAAAGTCACGTTTTTGCAGCATCATTCATCTTATAACTTACATGCCGTATGTCTGCTGGGATAAGGCACCAGCGCCCCCTGTGACCCTCATGTGGAGGATAAAGTGGTAGAAGAGTGAGAGTTTGCACTGGAGGCAGGCATATGAATGCAATGACTTCACATTGTTGAATTCTTCATGGGGCATCAGCTTCAAAGCCAACTACTTTAATATTATATAAATAAACATCAGCCATGTATGTATGGTGTTAAGAGCTATGAGTTTGTAAATTATGACTTTTTGGCTTTTTTCCCCCTCAAATTGAGCAACATCTACTGCAGTACGTCATCACTGCTTTTATTATGTGGTGAATCAGTGATGGACATTTTTTTCCTAGTTCTATTTGAACAGTCAGAAGAGGTCAAACTCACACAAAAGAAAAAATAGTTCAAGGGAACAGTTAGGGAACAGTTGTATTGATGTATTAAATTTTTTGAGAAACATTTTTATATTTTCCCATATCATCTGTGGTGCTGCATTTTGTGTCAAAAACCATAGATAATTCCTAGTAATAAACCAAAACCACAATTTTACATGCATGAAAAAAACAGCTACAGCTACATCAGCGTGCCCCAACTTTTCTTTATTGGTCCTGTTTCATGACCTGGCTTCTAAATCTAACATGTGGGTGTAAGCATGGAAAACCACACAATCACGCTCTAACACACACACAGAGAGAGAGAGAGAGCTTGAGCTGATGTATTTAATGTATTATTTAATGCATCACATCCAAACCTTTCACTCCATGTGGCCGTGAGCATAAATATGTAATAATATCCCCACAGGGGAAAAAAGAGAGAATTGAACTGCCTCTGCTAAGCACTGTAAGGCATAAAAGGTACTCAGTACTCAGAGAAACTATACAGGAAACATATTTCTGTCTGTTTTCATTTTTCCATCAAAGTACCTAATTTGCTCTACTTTTTTCCCCGTTCGCCTCCCGGTGCTCAAGTGTTAAAAGGGACAAGGTGGGTACAGACTAAAGTGCAACAATAGACCTAGGATTTGGTGTCAGTTGTATTTGACTGCAGGTACTGTGTCAGTCATTGAAATAAAGCTGGGGTATTTGACTTCCACAGTGCATGTTCGGAGGGATTACCATGGGCTTAGTGTGTTTATGGAAAAGTCAGACCAATAGTCATTTGTCAAGGAGAAAACAAAGGGAATCATGTCAAGAAAAAAGGAGGAGGAACTGATGGTAGTTCTCTTGGGCTGCAGTCTGGCAGGTGCTGTTTGATGTATTAGAAGGCTCAGATATTTTTTTTTTTCTTTTTTTTTGGTGCCAGGGACAGAGAATGGCCCACAGCAATCAATGCAGATCAGCCAAAACTACTCTCCCAACAGGAGAAATAGAGTATGGAGCATAAGAGAGACAGAGATTGACTTGTGTGTGTTGTGTGCACTTTTATGTTTTGCAAATGAAAGAAAGAGGTGTCACAAGCATAAAATTAGGTTGGAGGAAAAGATAAAGGAGATACATGGAAGAGGAAATTAAGCAACCTGTCATTAAATCTCCTGACCTTGTGATGTGACCATGTTTAAGAGCCACTTAAAGGTCCAGGGTTTAACATTTTGAAGGGTTTATTGGCAGAAGTTCAATATATTGTGTGCAACCTCTAAAACAAAATAAAAACAAAGTGGTTTTCATAGCCACAGAATAAGCCTTTAGTTTGTACTAAGGTAAGGGTCTTCCTTTACAGAAGTTGCCATCTTGTGACACCATGTTTCTACAGAACCCCAAATGGACAAACCAGCCAGATCATTTTCTTTCTCACATTTTGAAACGTGTAACTTGTTATCTTTCATGTTGCGCAAAAGTCACCATAGGTACCTGATGCAGGTAGGGAAAGGGAGCCACGAGCAGAGAAGTCTTACCATTAGATATTACTAATTCTTACACAACAAAATCTTTAAAGGTTACATAGAATGGTCTTTTTGAACCAAAATCGAGATTACTGATGTCTACTTAAAATTATAAATTAAATAATATTTATGGTCAAAAACCTCATAGTGTCTTCAGATTAAGCCAGTTTATTGCTGCCTTCAGCACACAAACACCTGTAGTTCTCCAAATAATCACACAAACATATGGCTGTGTCCACTCCGTTCCTGTTTGTTTTTATTGTATTCCTAAGCCTCCTCTGATTTCTTCTATATTCACGCAGGCTCCACAAGAACTTAAAAGATCTGTCATCTCTGGAGGTAATGACAATTGGGATGTTTGAGGTCTGAGCTGAGACTTGTGGGGCTGGCAATTAGAAAACGATGTGTTTGAGAACGAGGCCCAGGATTCGTGCTGCAGGGTAGAGGGACGATTACTGGATGATGGCAGCTGTCATGTTTTTTCAGTAGAGACAGCAGCCGAGTCCCTTTTTGTCATACAGTACATCTCAGGAGTGCCTGTGTACTTTAATGAGGAACACTGCCTACAAGCATATTAAACAGTGTGACATAGCGCAATTGCTCTTACAATGACAACAAAGACTGTTGTTGTACACACACAGCTGTGCAGATGCTCACAGTATAGAAAGACAACCAACCTGCAACAGTTACTTAAAATTGAGAGCCAAACAGGACATAGAAAACAAAGAGAAAACAATAATAACCTCAAAAAGGAAAAACATACAAACCTGTTTACAAGTTATCCCGCGGTGGTTAGCTGTAGAACTAACCCTGTGGTCAAAATTGGAATTGGAATAGACTGTATTATGGCTCGAGATGCAAACAGTGCATTTGTGTCAACCACTGTCAGTGACCCACAGTCTATACAGCATCTATTTGCATCACTCACTCAAGTTCCAATCAGTGGACAGAAGATGGAGGATGAAAGGCATTTTTTGCCAGTTGAGGGGCATTACTCATGCAAATAAAGCGAGTAAACACAAATTATCCCGCAGACAAAGTTGCAACCTAAATTCACTTCACGTTTGGTGTGACTGCAGCATTAGTGCTGGTTGGATATTATTTTGATGTAACTGCAAATGGAGGTGCATTTGCAACCAATATTCTTCATTTCTGCTGAAAACTCTATTGACACAACCCAAGTTCAATCCTCCAAGCGAAAACTATTATCTGCAATAAATTCCACCTCGGAAATAAAAGTAAGCTAGTGTGCATAGATTTTTCCACATGGGTTGTCATAATTTAACTTAAAACAGCACGTCATAAATGCAGCATTTACAGTCGCTCATGGATTGTAAGTCTGGAAACTAAATTAAAAACACTGTAAATTAGATGCTCTTTGGCTCAGCAAGTAACACCTGCATTATAAGGTGGCAAGATAAGTGGTAACAACTAAATCAGTTTTTTGTACTTTTGTTCACAGTTTCTTACATTTCTAAAATGATTTCCCTATGTGTTTTCTGCATCATTATAGTGTATAGTTAATATATACTGTGAAATGGGTTGATTAAAAAAACCTGTCTTGGTCTCCCTTGTAAATTTGGTTTTAATCTCAGTGTGACTCCCTAGTAAAATAAAGGTTTATTAATGGTGGAATAGGTGCTTGGGCCTTACTAAAATATAATATATCTGTGTTTCCACATGATGGATTGATGGCTAACATCTTCGTCTCACAGCTGGAAGGTCACAGATATAAATAATGCTTCAAGCAAACCTAAATGAAGATTCATATTAGAATAAGAATTAATTATTTTTGGACTGGCCACAGGCTTCCACTGGCTTCCTGCAACCTGTCACCTGCACATGGTATGAGCATGTGTACTCCAGCTTCCTCACACTGTCCAAAGACATGCAAATTGGGAATTTGGTTAATAGATGATTCTAAATTGACCATAGGTGTGAATGGTTGTTTGTCTCTGTATGTTGGCTGATGGTGTAACCCTGCCTTTGGCCCAGTGTCAGCTGGAGGTAAATGAATGAATAGAATATATCTAGTGAAAAAACGAGGGCCACATGTTTGGTGTAGTGGTTGGCGCTGTTGCCTGTGCGGCAAAAAGACTTGGGTTTGCAACGCGGTCAGAACGGGGGGCTTTCTTCATGGATTTTTATGTTCTCCCTGTGTGTGCTTGGGTTTTCTCCGGGTTCTTCAGCTTTCTCCCACAGTCCATGGTCCACAGTGTACCCCACCTTATGTCAGCTGGGATTGACACCAATGGCCCTACAACCCTCATGTAGAGGATGAAGCAATAGTTGATGAATCTAAAAAAGGAGTATTTTATCTATAGGTATTTCCACAATAGCATAGTAATGTGCTGCTCTTGAACTGATGTCAGTTTCAATTTTAAAGTTGTTTATCAAAAGGGATTGCTTTTGCTGGTTCCAGCTTCTCTAACAAGACAATATTCTGCTTTGGTATTTAAGGACATCATCAGGGTTTGGTTTTTGAAAATGTTAAAAAATAGTGGTTTTTGATTTTCTGGTCAGGTCAAAAAAAAAACACTTTATGTCCCAGTGACTTGGCTGGAATTTCTACCGCCGATCCTCATGAATTAGCATTCAGGTTGTGTGTCCGCCTCCTACTCCTCCACATATCAAGCTCCATCGCTTCCTCTGTCAGAGAAAAGAAAGCGTGTGAGCGGGATCGTCCCTCTGCACCTGTCGACACTGATGCGCAGATGGGGAGATAATTGTGAAGGGATGATTGTTAATGAGATAATTGGAATTTCCATACCCCCCCCCCCCCGAAAGGAATTGGTCTTGGCTGGGCTTTTGACCTGTTGCCCAGGTAAGCATTTATTCAGCATGTGGCTGTGCTCCTTGACAAATCAGATTGAAAGCATGGTGTGAAACAGTGAGGAGGAGGTGTGACAATAGCCTAGTGTGAGGGGGTTAGATTAGAGAGAGGGGTTAGGACGACAGAGAGAAAGAGAGATGTTCATAGCTGAGGGGAGTGTTCTCGCACCCTCGATTACCCATTTAATGAGGCGATACAGTGCCATTGTTTTATTACTTAGAGGAAATAGGAGAAATCTAGATTTCACCGTGTGGTCCCCGTTTCCCACTGCTAGTCTGGCATCTGTTCTCTTTGTGCGCAGCAGTCTTCCTATCATCTCCTCTCACAGGCACTAATGCTCTTGTTTCTTCTACTCACCCGCAACCGGCTTCGCCTTCTGTCTGCCCCCATCTACATTTTCAGGACACACTTGCTTTTTGGCTCATCCTTATTAACCTTCCATTACCCCATGTTTCAGCTAATGTAATCTCTCATGAGTATCCAACGCTCTCCAACATTAATCTGGGAAGGGTTGGCTGGTCATCTGTTCTCATCACTGCTGCTCCCAGTAGTGGGAGCTTAATTGTATATAGTGTCTTTCTGTCCACCTCCTTGAAACATTTTCCTTTTCTCATCTCATTTCCATCTTTGCCTCAACTTTTAGTTTTTACTTTTTATCAGTTCCTCTTCCTCCACATTCTCTATTATTGCTTCTCCTCTTTGCCACACACACTGGTGGCAACAGTGACATAAACTCAGTTTTATTGCGCTTTCACAGGCTCTAAATCTACTTTGAGCTGGAGGAGCTGAAGCTGTTTATACAGGAGAACAGCAAGTGCACCTCTCTGGAGCTCATCACTCCATGGGGCATATGGGTACTCAAAAGAAATGGGAAGGCAGTGAGGTGAAACCCAGTCAGAAAAATGTTTAAAACCTGTTTTGTATCTTTTCCTGAATATGCAACAAGGTCAAGCTTCAAGTTGCTCTGATTTGTGTTTTGGTTGGCCCGCCATTTGTTAGGTCCTTCAGCATGCTGTTGATTTTGGTTGCTCCAGCTGCCAGTCTGTATTTCCAACCAATCAGCTGATGTACCTGTCCCTTACCTTGACCCAGTCAACTGCGACTTCCTCCTGCTTTGAACACAGAAGCTGTGTCTCACTTGAGAGTCTGCATCCTTCTAAGTGTGGATTTGTTGTCCGGATGTTGTCAAAATGCATCACAGCACCGCACAGTGGGCTGTCCCCATTGCCACATGAATCATTTTATGCGGCCAACATTTGCTCGTTTTTGAAGGATACATTTGTCAGTGGATGCTATCCCAGAAATCTTTGCGTGCCAACAGCAAATATTTTTTTCAGCCACATGAGAACAGTAATTGTAATAATTGAAAACTAAACACAAATGGAAAAAGGGATAAATAAAAATAACTCCAAAATAATAACAATACAAAAATAAGTATATATTGAGGACCAAAGCCTCATAAAGCCTTTATTGGGGACCAAAGTTTGCAAATAACGCTGCAGAACAGAAAACTGGGGAGAAACTGTTTTTATTATTTGCGCCACAATTCTTTACTCCATAGCTGCAATTTGTTCACATTTTTAACCACTGTTTTCTGGCATGTAATATTTAGAATCTCTGCATTTGCTTTTCAAGGACTTTATTATAATCGACAAATGCATGTCCATTTGATGAATCTTTCAGTGGGATTTTGGTGCTGATCTGAAATGCTGTCTGGATACAGGAATGTTGTTATTGTTATATGCCGAAACACTCACTGCAAAGCCTGATCACATGACACACATGCAGCACTTAATTCAGTCCTGCCACCTTGCGGCAATTTAATGGTACTGCAGTTCATTATGTTTTGCCTGTCTGTCTGTTAGCACAATAACTCAAAAAGTTATGGACGGTTTTTTGATGACATTTTCAGGAAAGGAAAGGTGTAATAGGACTAGGAACAGATGATTCGATTTTACTGGTGATCCGGATCGCTGTCTGGATCCAGGAGTTTTTTGAAGGACTCTTTATCATTGCTTGGTGGAGGTCTGCACTCTCTAAATGCTTCTAGTTGAATATATTTTCCAGAGCAGATTATGGGTCATTTTTAAAAGATCCCAGAGAAAACTTCTCTCACAATAATAACCTCCTACTCACTCATGTATGGAGACATTCATGCAGATCTACGCTCGTGCTGTGTTTTCAGCCTCCTGGGCTTGTGTCCTCTGCACAGGAGATTGATTGCACTGTGTGAGTCATGTTGTGTTGGAGGGCTCATGGAGTGGGCCTCCCACACCCATCACCTGCGGGATTCTTCACAAGCACATGCTGTGTGTGAGACCCACTCTTGTCAAAATCAGTGAGACATTTTTTTTTTTGGAGTGGTGTTGAGAGTTGGTGTTGTTTGAGGTGTGCATCAAATCAGCCTTAAGGCCCAGGCTGCACTTGAAGTTATCAATAGCTTTCTTTAAACTGCTCATTAACATACAACTGATTAGCCCTCTGGAAGATGGATGGGACCAGTGGGACCACAGCATGCTCTCTGTTTTTATTACACACTTTACCTGACAGTTATTAGCCATGGGTGACTGAATGTAGGATCATTGTGCGTCTTCCAGTGTCTGGTGTCACATGTATATCTCCACTCAAAGTGCTCTGTGGTTGATTGAGCGACCCTTCACCCTTGCGGAGGTGGAGTATATTACTGCCTGATGTGACGGCAGCCTCTCTGCTCCTATCATACCTCTCATTATTTGGCATACCTGTAACTAAATATCCAGAAATATGAAGTCACCTGAATCACATACTTGTCTGCCAATTATAGAGGAGAACCAAAATTCAGTTATATACATGTACATTATTTACATACACATGTGTATCAGATAGTTATTTTCACTTGAGTGTGATTATAGCTATTTCCTGGTTATGAATTTTCCTGGTTACTAACCTGTGGACAGGTTTAGGGACCACACAGTGGTGCAGGCTAGCACTGTTGCCTCACAGCAAGAAGGTTATTTCTTCACAATCCAGTCTGGGACAAACAATATGCAGAGGTTATTTGGTCTAAATAGCTCGTAGGTGTGAGTGCGTGAGTGACTGGTTGTTTCACCCTATGTCAGCTGGGATTGGCACTGGCAACCTCGTGACCCTCATGTGGAAGATGCGTAAAGCAGTAGACGATGGATGGACTAATGCAAAAACCTAGTTAGTGTTCCGATCAGGGTTCTTCCTCATGGAATCAACATCCTCCTTATAAAGAAGAAAAAAAAAAATCATGCCTCAGCATTAAATACAGCAACATGGCCCCATAATAGCATGAAACCATGTCATGTTATAGTGTTAAAACATACTAGATATCCACATAATACTGATAAAATACACCATATAATTGCCATGACAACGGGTCTCAACTTGGTTTTGAACTTTTGTTAATTACCATTATCAACCCTCCAGTCTTTAATGCCAATTTTGTCCTCAAATAAATTAGAACTATGTCCCTTTACAAATTATGATGATCCACATAAAATACATTTTTTGGAAACAAAGTTTTGCTGAGAGACCATCATGGTCATGAAAAGTTCCAAAACATGGCAGTAAAGTAAACATGCAAGCCGGAGCTCTATTTTAATCACCCATACAGAGTTGTGCTGCGACACGTTGATGGGTTTTAATGGTGAAATCCTCTTGTACTGTAAGACTATAATCACCATGATAGAAGAGAGAAAAAAAGAGGAAAATAGCTGATGCAACAGAATAAAGTGAAAGTGGATTTTTGAAGTGGGGTTGAATAAGGTTGTAAAACATGGTCAGCATCTGACACACAGGTGACTGGGCAACAGGGACAAACTACATAATAGTAAAATGTACATCAGCTTTCATGTCTGCTGTCTTAAGAATGTGTTCACATTTTTAACGTGTTGTTACACAGCCTTACCTGACAGCAAACTGAAGGTTATGTCATGCTGTGAAGCATTCGCTCCCCCACATCAGAGTCAGTCGTCAAAAACAGCAGTTTGAGCACACAGGTCGGGTGTGGGGGTTGTTGGCTTTTCAGTTAGTGTTACATTACAAAGCAAATTGAGTTTGATTCCTCTGACATCAGTCTGAAAGCTGTGGCATTGTGTTGATAAGGTGACAGTGGACAGACATTATGATCCTAGGTGTGTATCGTATCAGTGCATGTGCAGAGAAGTGGTGTGTTACTCTGGGAATCTATTTGTCAGGGTCATGCTGAGGTGGAGGACAGCTATGCTGGTTTAGCTACTCACTCTTCCTTTGTAAAATCATTGTTCATCGATGCCAAAGAGAAAAACAACAGGATTTCATGCTGCTGGAGTTTGATGGAGAGAATACAGAATTGTGTGTATTTGATCAGTGGGTGAAATGATTGGCTTCATAATTGGATATCATATTTTGTGAAGTTGCTGGACATGCCAGTCCACAGTAGTGGGGCTTTATTAAAAAAATAAAAGAAAAATCCTTTATGGATGACTGAACAAAAACCATCCAATCAGTATGCTCCCTCCAGCTGATCCCAGCTTCCTGCTGCTGCAAAAATTCCCTCTGTACTGCTGACCTTAATGTTGTAGGATAATAGCATGTGAGTCCCAGAGGACAAAAATAGTAGAAAGGTTCTATTCCTTCTATGTGGTTTGTGTGTATGTGTGGTGGAACATATTGTGTGTAGTGTCTCTGAAGTATTCATGTAATCACATGAGTCTATGGGTCTGGAATACATGTGTTTACTGAGTGTATTTGTATTGATTCTGACTCACCAGCTTGTGTGTCTCCTCAAAGGTGCATTTGAAAAAAATATGTCTTTGTTACAATTCAGTCAACTGCATTTTTTTAAAATTTATATATATAATATATATATATTTTTTTTTTACATTTGAAGCATCACAGAGCTATTGAGAATAGCATCACTGATTCAAGCAAAAGAGCTGCCTTGTAATACCTCTGTCCTATAGACAGGATGAGCAGCTCCAGTGGAGCAGCAGGGAAGCAGCACCAAGCACAAGGGCACCTTGACAGCATTTCCCACTATATCAGACAGACATTGATATTTAATCAAATAGTCTTACTTTAATATCAGAATGTTTTCCATCCACATATTTAAAACATCTTTGGTCTCCAGTCAATTTTAATTCTGAAAAATCAAACAAATATATCAAATGTCAGCTTTATTATTGATAATGAATTTAAACTCAGATCTTTAAAAGACCAAATCAGTGTGTGGTTTTATTAATTTCTGTGTTTATTTTACTGGGCTTTTTAAGCATCCATAGCTGGTAGGAAGCGTGCAGAATTGCCTCCCACCTTCTAGCAGCCCTCCCATCATCTACAACTCCAGATTCAGGAGCAGCTGTCATAGAAACACACTATGTGCAGCCGACGCAGACAAGTCTGTCATTTGATATTTGGCTCATGCTAAACAGAGGAACAGCTGCAGGGCACAGGAAACATAGAACAGGGAAGACAGTGGGTGCATGATTTGTTTCTGACAGCTCCTCCTGTTGTGTTAGTTTCACTCCCTTTAGGATTTGAGTTTTTATTCCCTCTTTTACTGCTGACCAAAGGTTTTGAATGAGTTAATTTGCATCTGGCCTCAAATGCAAATCCATTCACTGTTCACTCATAGGAAAAGTTTAGAACTCAAAAGACATTCCCGGTGAGCCTCCCTACATCTATATGCATATGCTGAAGTGTTGACTTTTGGAAATAGATTTTGGTTTATTTTGAGCATAAATAAGAATGTGGTGCAGCAGAGGTGTGCTACAAATCGTTCAAAATTTCCGATATTATCTGAGGATTTTGCAAAGCTGAGTAGTTTTGCAAATTAGCCGATTCCTCAAGGGGGAAAAATAATTATGACAGAAAATGTCCAAACACTCACACAATTCCCTGTCCTTTTAAAAGTCGTTTAGCAGCTGTGAGCAACTGTAATCCCTGCTGTTGCCTGGGCAACCTCAGTCCTGCCACCATAGCAGCTGTAACTATGGCAAGAGACACAAAGTGCCGGGGTGGACAGGTGTTGCTGAGGTCTTCGAGGTCACTTAAGATGCCCCTGTCCTGCCTAGAATGTCGTTACACATGTGGAGTATTGCTAACAAGCTGCTGATACACACAAACGCACACAACCAACATATCGCTCTTTCATTCTGCTGTGTGAGCTCAGACTGCTGAGTTACAGTAATATTCTGTCACGCTCATGTCAAACCAGACAAGCACCAGGTTCTCTTGCCGGCTTGGAGCAGGTGGTCTGTGCCACATGGCTTTGTTCCTTCCTATTAAGTCAGTCAGACACAGTGAAGGTATGAGAAATTACTCATTCACAATGAAATGTGGTAACCTGCTGTAGGCCAGTGTAATGGGACACTGCACAAAAAGTCAAACAAGCTCTCATTACCTTTTATCCAAGCAGAACATGGGGACCACTGCACGGAAATTGGCCCTAGAAAATGGTTAACAGAGATATACTGTGTGCTGGTGGAGAGGAATAGCTGAGAGAGTGTCCATTTACTAGCGAGAGCGTGTGCAGACCATGAAAGCAAGATAGTTCTGTTACCGAGCCAGTGTGGCTGAGCGCAAAATGTCTATTTCCGTGCTTTTCTAAGTGGGGTGAGTCACCAGGCTTTTGGAGCACTAAAGGCTGCATGTGTGTGCATGTGTGTTGGCACGCGCACGTGCACACATGTATATTTATGTGATACCACTCTCACTCTCCATTTGTCTTCGTCATACACACACGTGTCTGCCTGGAGGGTGCAGGTCTGTGACAGGTTAGGCATTTTGGGTGAGGGCCATTCTCTCTCTCTCTCTGTCTTTCCCTCAGCTCCTAGCAGCGAGCTGGCCCGCACACCAGGGACAGGCAGCGACTTCAATCTGTTTGGGAAATACTGAGGCGTGTAAGGCCCACCCATCACCACAGCAGAAAAACGAGCGTGCCGGTAGCACACTAGGCTAAAAACACAGGGAGGACATGCCTCTGATAATAATGCAGTGACGCTATTTTGAGATATTAGAGGGTGTGACAGAATTGAGAGTGTGAGGAATAGCAGGCGGAAAATGATGGGAAGGAGAAATTGACAGACTGGGGTAGAAAAGCTAATGAAAGATGGTAGCTGCCTCCTGCTGCCAGTAAAATGTCAGTGGAACCCTGGGAATGCATTGATTACCTCTCTACTCCTAAGCTGCTTTCACCTCCTCTACCTCTTAGTGAAAGCAAACAAACAGAGTGCTGTTACACAGATGGACCAACAGGCTACCTTTGCATAAAAATGTCACTGAGCCTTTGAAAACACATGGCCATTAAAATGGTTTTTGGCTGACAATATTGAATTGGATTGTACTTTATAGGTTTATTATAATTCAAATGTAGTGCATAACTTTTAAATATGATCTCCTCCACTGTATACACACAACACGTTAACAAAGATTAAACAAAAGTAGTATAACTAAAAAAAAAATCACCAAAAGTTACGTACCGCAGCTTTAATCCAATTGTTTGTTTGTTTGTTCGTTTTTTTTAAGTCAACTAATTATTTGATCTTGATTATTTTAATGTGGGCCAGGAAAAAGCTTCATATTTACACAACCAAGAACCTGGGGTCAATCATCTCATCTCATCTCATCTCATCTCATCTCATCTCATCTCATCTCATCTCATCTCATCTCATCTCATCTCTCACTCAACACGTTTGACTCTTCCACGCACGGTAATCTATTTAAATCAACATTTATATTATATAGGAACAAACATAAATTGGCTAATGCTGTGGAATCAGTTGTGCGATGTTTAAAATTAACATTGTCAACAAAATTAATGCTACAATCACGGTTTCTAATGAACATAAATTTGGTGTGCACCAGAGGAGCAAGTGACCATTTGATGGAATGGGATTCAATTCATTATAATTTCCATTTTCCATTTGCATTACATTACATTCTTGAATTAATACAAATATTTCATAATTCTTTAACAATTTTAATGATGAACATATAAGGAGTCACCTTTCTCCTATACCACTTAAAAATTGTCTTATGTATGTAATCTCCTGTGCAGTAATTAATCACCGTGACAATATGATTATTACATTTTACAGATACCTGCGACTAGTATGTAATAAAGTCATTCATAAATAACAATGAATTACATGAAAATGCATGACTTATATCAGAAGAACAAATGTAAATTGAACACTTGATTTGACATTACAAAGATGTCTTCTTAGGTTGTGTAGATGCCACGGTAAGAGGAGGAGAAGGGAATCATTTTGGATATACAGTATACAATAGACAGCTTCACAATATCCAGGTTTAACAGGGTGACTTGATTTCTCTTCAAGAACCTTTCTACAAAATTCATGTTAGCATACCTTAAATATGTAAATATTCTGATGTTCATTTATTGATTTATCGGTTGCCCCGTTGAAGGCTTTGATGGCTGAAATGCAAATTCCTGCACCTCTGCTTCTTCACAAACTACACACTTGTACATATTGTACACATTTGTTGATAAGTTTGCTGTTTACTGGTATATCTTTATTTACAAAGCAAGTATTGTACTGCCATCCTACCTCTCTAATCTGTATTTCAGCCTTACTGGTTATCAATTACTGAGCTCCAATTTATTGCTCTTCACTGTCCCCCGCATTTTTACAGACATTGGCAAATAATCAGTTTCCTATAATGCACCTTGGACTTATTAAATGAAGGTGAAATAATTATCTGGTGGTACTTGGAATAATAATAATAAAAAGGTTCTATTCTATTCTATTCTATCTGCGTATTTAATCTGCAATCCTGTGCAGAAAGTCCAGAGTCTAACTTTCCTTCTTCTCTCTTCTCTTGCTTACAGTTTGCTCCCAGTTCTCTAAGGGTGTGTACGCCATCATTGGCCTGTACGACAGAAAGACAGTTAACATGCTCATGTCCTTCTGTGGAGCGCTGCACGTGTGCTTTGTCACGCCTTCCTTCCCGATCGAGACAGCCAACCAGTTTGTCATCCAGCTAAGACCTGAGCTGCAGGATGCTCTGGTGGGTGTAATCGACCACTATGGATGGACCAAGTTCGTCTACATGTACAGCTCAGATTCAGGTAGGAAACACATTTTATTATTATTATTATTATTATTATTATTATTATTATTATTGTTGTTGTTGATCATACATCCATTGTGATTGTAGTGACAACATGCTCAGCCTGATACATGCTACAAGTGGGGGTACATTGAATGTAAGATATCCAGGATATCTGAGGGAAGCGGGGCTTAACCTATGCTACTGAGATCATCCTGGTTTATTACTTTGCACAAACCTCAAACCAAGATGAGAAGGCATGGCTTGGTCAAACTAGTTCACATTCACAGCTTTTTGAAATAGACCCTTAGGTGGATTGCAGGTTTACCGATGCAGAAATGGAGAACACATGTGCCATGTACTCTAGTTTTCACCTTATAATGCAAACATATACAGAGGTACAGAGGAACACTTGATACGTAAAAAGAGGCAATACAACCACTTTTATTAAGATCAGAGAAAAAGCCTGGTAGACAAAATTTTGTCTTAATTTTTGTCTAAATTAAAATAACATTGAATGAATCACAATTTGTCTGTCTTAATTTAATGCAGGCCAATAGAACTGAGGTAAAATACATCCAAATATACCTAATATTCTCATTATGCATTGCGCAGTTTAATAAAATATTAGAATTTATTTATTCATTTATTTTTGCTACTTTTCCAACAACTTAATTTAGTGATGGCTGTCAATATGGCTACTGATGTCACGCTGGGCAATACGACCAAATATTATGTTACCACAATTTTTGAAATAGACCCTTTGGTGGATTGCAGGTTTACCGATGCAGAAATGGAGAACACATGTGCCATGTACTCTAGTTTTCACCTTATAATGCAAACATATACAGAGGTACAACACTTGATACGTAAAAAGAGGCAATACAACCACTCAGAAGATCAGAGAAAAAGCCTGGTAGACAAAATTTTGTCTATCAAAATTAAAATAACATTGAATGAATCACAATTTGTCTGTCTTAATTTAATGCAGGCCAATAGAACTGAGGTAAAATACATCCAAATATACCTAATATTCTCATTATGCATTGCGCAGTTTAATAAAATATTAGAATTTATTTATTCATTTATTTTTGCTACTTTTCCAACAACTTAATTTAGTGATGGCTGTCAATATGGCTACTGATGTCACGCTGGGCAATACGACCAAATATTATGTTACCACAAAAAAAAGTTTCATATCAGTTAATAAGAATTTTTGAGATTAAAAAAATTGAGAAGTGTGTCTGCACAGTGCATAAACATAATATCGTTATACACTGACCCTTTGTTATTGATATTGAAGAAACTTATCAGCATCTATATTGTTATTGAATTATTGCCCACCCCTGTCAGGACAAACACAGGATTTCAGGTAAAATGACTATAGCTTGTATAAATGTCATATTTGTCTTTGGTCTTTCAGTATTTCAGCAGTTCTTTAAAGTTTGAATTTTCTGTTCTTTCTTCAGTACAAGTACAAGGTGCAGTTCCACAAATCTGTGTGACGACAGCTTGAGTCTGCACCAGCCGTTAAACCAACCATTAGTGGTCTTCAGATTGCCATGGCGACAGCAATGGGGTGAATTGTAGCCATTGTGTTTAAATGAGCAGCCATCAGAACATTTCTTGTCGACTGCCGTCCTTGTACAGACAACGGACACAGAAAAGATGTATTGACCTGCAGAGACTAGCAGATAAATCTCACAATGGAACAGAAGATTAAGCCTTTCATCAAGCAGCCCCTCATAGTAACTCATGTCACAACAGTTCTCTTTATAGCAGAACGTCCAAATAAAGTGCTGCAGTGTCTAATTTAAACATCTTCATAACACTCTTGCAGAGGCAGACAGAAATAAAGTAGCACACCTGTCAGCCTCCTGCTTCTTCCTCACACTCCCCTATATAGCCAATCAGCTGTAACTCAGCCATAATTTCATGCCATCTGTACCAGGTGCTCAGATTTTTGGAGCTTGACCATGTGTGTGTGTGTGTCTGTGTGTGTGTGCAAGTGAGTGTTGCCTCAGGGCATATACATGAAAGAAATGTATGTGCTTTTCAAATTTTAAATCTGCAGCTACAGCACAAGTGCTTCTTGCAACTTTTATCTGCTGATGTGTGTGACCTGTGTTGGATTAATAAGCAGCTTTAGTCAGCTTTTAAAGATGGACACCATCATGTCACTTTCCTCAGCACACTATCAAGAGTTGGCTTGAAAGATTTCATAGTGGCCTTTAGCCCTATTGATGTATGATTGCTGTGGCACCAAACATGTCTCACAGTTTTTAATCTTTTCTGATCCCTTCATTATTCACTCCCAAACTGTTGAGATGTGTGCGTGTGCGCGTGTGTGCAGGGTCACCCCTGTGTGACTGAGTGGAAGGATGGAGCCAGTGGAATCCATATCAGTAGTCTTTGGTTGCCTGGATACTATGCGACAGTCACCTCTCCTACAGGGTTATTTTAAGCCTTTAAGAAACATCATATTGAGTTGTGAATTTGTGTTGTGTGTGTTTGTTTGTGTGTGTGTGTGTGTGTGTGTGTGTGTGTGTGTGTGTGTGTGTCTTTTGGGGGGATTGTCCTTGTTTTCTGTTACAACAAAAAATAATTTCTACTTTAAAGTGTTTTGATATTCATATTGTTTGAAGTATTTATCCGATTATCTGATGGAGGATAAAGACATAGACATACTTTATACCGCTTTATTACTTTATCAACATCTTCCTCTTTTCATTTTAACATCTGTCTTGCTGTCTTATCGCACACCATCTGTTAATAAATATGCCTCTTGTTTTTATTTTCAAAAGACAAGAACAGGAAAACAAATTTGATAGGCCATTAAACCCATCATAAACAATATTCAGGTAATGGCTTCCTCAAGTGTTGTTTTCTCTTCTAGTGATTGCCTGGTTCCCAGGTTCTCAGTGTAGTGCCTCTGGCCAAAAAGGTGTTTATGACAGCCAGATTCTATTATGATATTATTCTCTTCCAGGATGCCTTTGGAGGACCATTTTTACCTTGGCTAGTTCTACAAGACTCCCTGTCAGACCGGCTCTGATTTATAGGGAAGCATTAGGGCACATGGCTACGTTTAAAGAAGCGAGATGATATTTAATGCATACACAGCCAACCCAAAAGAGAAGGAAGGAAGGGAGGGAGAAATGAAAAAAAAAACAGATGGAAGATTTGAAGAGATATGAATTGTACTCATTCAGCAACACTGATAACATTGAAGGGTAGTGCATTTCAATTCTGTGTAATGTATTATGCACAAAACATCTTCAATACTCTTAATGAGATTCAAGCACTAATTTTAGTGCATGTTGGCTGCTGCCCAGCTGTATACTCAGGTGCTGGAACATGATGTACATAATGAACAAACAAGTTCTCAAACAAAGGAACATGCACAGAGAAAGAGAGAGATGGTGGGAGAGATAAAAGATGATTAAAGAAAAAGATAAAAAAAGAGGTGTACCACTTCAGACATGGCCTCCTTCTTCAAATGGTGCTGTCCTTGGTGCTGAAACCAACAGTACTTGACTCCATTCAGTGATGTTTGTATTTTTCTCCTCAGCAACTGGAGTACATTCATGGTCATGATTAACTGGCTCCTGTGTTTCCATGTCTATCATCATTTTCACAGTGAGCCAAGGATTAGGGTCATTCACTGATTAGCAACATTGAAAGGAAAGAAACACCATGAGAGGTGTTTTATGTCTCCTTGCACCTTTCCAGCAATGCTAAAAAAAGAAAAGGAAAAAAAAAAATACCCGCACATTATTTCTATTCAACATCACTGCATTTTTTCTGGTTGTCTAATTTATTTACCTGTATTGTATTGTGGTCATATGCGGAGGTGAAACATCATCCATCTTTCTATTTCGTAATGACCTGGTGTCAAACCAGCAGTGTGAATTGCCTTGAGAGCAGCTGGTGTGCATTCTAATAAAGCCAGGCAATCATCTTTCACAGGTTGTGACTGCATTTCTCATTCTTCTTTTGACGGGCCCTGGGTTGTGTTTGTCGTTGTTGTTGGATAAGCCATTTTTACTTTTTCTCAGTACGCAGTAAGTGCCTGTATGTATGTGAACAATCAAGCATGGTGTCTATGCAAAGCATTTTGTGCATCAGCCCACAGTGGCTTTAACAATGTTTGCCTGCTAAGTGCAAGAAAAAACAAATGCCACTTCATCATGTACTGTATTAGTTTACATTTCAAAATTTTGTAATTGCTGTAATTCATTTGGGTAATGGCTGACAGTCTGCTATGGGTGAAATACTTTATTTACTCTCTGGAACAGCCACAGCTGCCAGCTCCAGAGGAATCTGATTGGTTGGCTGCCAGCTGTACAGCAGTGAGTCCGATTGTAAATCAGAGCTCAAGATCAATGTACTCTCTAATCACCTTTTATTTCCTGCCTTAGCATGAGTCCCTAGCTCATTGGCTGCTCTAACTCCTTCTCTATGATGCCCAACTGTCTCAGCAGTGTATTGGTGACAGTGTAATTGAGTAGAGCCACCTGTAATTGGTGCTAGGAGGGTGGGATGTTGGCTGTGAGTGTGGAGCCAGTGATGATGCATGGGCTGGTTATCTGTTAGTCTGAAAGTGGTGATTATTTAGCCCAGCACTGTATAAGCTAGAAAAGCACACCTGTACATGTCAGTATGTTTTATGTCCCTATTGTAAAATTTGATCACTGAAGCCACAGGTAGAGATTCGGAGGGATAAACATACAACAAATAGTTTGTTTTTCTGCCCAGCTGTTTCAAGTTACTTCAATTTCTTTTAGCTCCTATTATAACAAAGTATCCAAACACTGCAGAAATACTGGGGTAGTTAGTGTGGTAGAGCGAGTCACCCTCCAACTGGAATGTTGGGGTTTGATCACCTGCTCTATATTCTACATGCTGATGTAGACACTTAACCCTAATTTGCTCATGGCAGTGTGTGTATAGGTAGGATAGAAAAAAAGCACCACATGTAGGTGTAATCTAAAGCATTTTGAGAGCTTGTTAGGACGAGAAAAGCACTTACAGGGTATTTACTAAATGCAACGTAGTGTTGCTTTCAGTAAATGAATGCCAAACAATCATTCATCACTTCATTAAAATGTGGTTCTGTAGTAAATGTGATGATGTCATTGCATTCTGACTCTTCACAAGCTAATTCTCTGATTGATTCAGTGACTTATCCAAGATGATAAAGGCTCATGAGCAAAAAAATTGTGTAACATAGTTTCAAAAGAATGTTTCACATTTTAATAAATGATATTAAAGCAAAACGAAATTCATACTAATTGTAGAAAAATATACTGCTAGGGTTTGGATGATGAGAGAGAGAGAGAGAGAGAGAGAGTGATGAGTGACCCTGTCAGATCTTGAACACAACAGGGAGACTGTTCAGGTGTTCCCAGTTGTACTAATGATCTCCACCCACCAGGTACCTGCCAGACAAACAACAGGCAGGACTCACAAACACAGCAGGCCCTGATAGAGCTGGAGGGCCATTACATCTTCTTTTTTTGCAGAAATTTTGCTGTAAATGTCCACACAGATGGCTCTCAGAGTTAGTTTTCTGTACAGTTCCCACAGTGTCAGCTCTTTCCTTTCTTCTCTCTGCCAGGCCTGTCAGTGCTGCAAAAGGTTCTGGACACAGCAGCAGAAAGGAACTGGCTGGTGACCTCGGTTAACGTGGAGACTATGACGGAGGCCTCTTTCCTGAAGGTGTTTCAGGATTTGGACAAGAGGAAGGAGGGCCAGATTATTATTGATTGTGAGACTGAGAGACTCACCGGCATCCTCAAAAAGGTAGATAGTCTTTCTTTGTCTATATTTGTTGTTTTTCATTTTTGTGTTGTTTTTGTATGCGGTGATATTACATAATATAATTATTCAGATATAAAATTACTTCTCCAGCAAAAGATATTAAGCATATTAAAAAATAACACACTTCCACACAAGCCTAACCCTAACCCTGAGTATGTTTCAAACAGATTAACAAAAGAGTAAGGCGGTCAGATAAAGTGGTGGTGTGGATGAAAAAGTCAGGTTTTGTTGGTGGTCTGCTGCCGTGTTTACTCTCCTGGAGCATTAAGGACAGGAGGGATAAATAACGCAGCATTGGCATTTGAAGTCGGCAGTTCTTCTGTGATAACATCATCACTCACTCACCACTGAACTGCTGAAACGAAAAGAGAATGTGGTATTCTCCTCCCTGAACACACTCTGTCCAATCCCAGCCTAGCAACTGTAACTAGGCATGTCAGCTCTGGTTTGGATGTCACTGCATGTTAAAAGGTGTGCCATGGGGCTGTAGTAGTACTATTTATGTTGCCTTTGAAAAAATAACAAGAGTAGAAAAAATATAATAACATGATGTTTATCTTTTTAATTGTAAGCTTAGTAGTAACCAAGCATTACTTCCAAAGTCATTGCGTAGCTACAGTAGCTTACTGTTTACTTTCTCATTATGGATGCCAATTTAAAAAGCAAAGCCATCATATTGGGGAATTAAATGGCTGTTTAATCCCACTTAACAAAGGCTACTAGGACTAATTAGATTTATACTGTTTTACATACCGTATGCATATATCTCTAAGCTTTAGCCTGAGTCTTTTAGAATAATGATTTTGTGTGCACGTGCCCTAGTTTTAAGATAAGTATTTAGAAAAAAAAGCCCGCCAGCCAGTTTAACGTTAAAGTGTAGGCTCAGTGCAGTGCACACCACTCTGGTCCTCTGCTGAGTGACCCACATGCTTCACTGTCATGCCCATTAAAGGCAAAAAAGACAATTAAAAGTAATGCACAAAAGAAATCCTTGATGGATGGACTCACTCTCTTTCTGATGACGCCATGTCTATGCCACGTGTTTCAACTCAGTAAAACCCACACACACGATCTGCCAGAGCCTTAGCTTCCATGAAAACAGTGGTCTGCCTGAGTCAGGTCGTCATAGCAACCATTAGAGCTTTCATTACACAGATGATGACACAAACTGATTTTCATTTGCTGCATTTGATAACCGCATCCATTACTGGTGAAAAAAGTATTTTCTTCAACAACATGAAGTTCATTTATACTTGAATTTAGGTTCTTTTGTATTTCACTGTGAATATTTGAATGCATAGAGAGGCTATTTAATATTATGCAGGATGTGGGAGTTGCATGAAGTGGACGGCATTCTGACTGTTCTTTAAAAAAAATAATCAAAAATGGACTTTATCGCTGTGAATAAAGAGTCAAAATGTCTGCTGTGAAGAAAGTGGTGTAAACTACCAATGCAATAACAACCACTGAAACAGTGATCATATCTGTCCTCTTTTGATTGATGATGGCACTTGTATCATTCATGTTATTATGTTGTTTTTCTTTTAAAAAGAAACTTAACTTAATAATTTAATGAATATAATAATATGAGTAAAAAGTGTCTGCTCTGTGTGAATGTTCTTGATGGCAAGGTGTCTACAGTTCTTACTAGTTTACAGGAGCTGAGAAGTTCTTCATTCAGACGGCCACCATCAATCACCCACATCTGCTCCCCCATCCTCTCCTGTCTCTTTTGCCCTTTAGACTTACTCCTCTATTGGTCTCGTACAGTACACAGAACAAGTCACTGATGGTATCCAGAGGGTGACTCCTCATGGAGGCTGAATGTTGATGTAGAGAGCATTTATTGTGACAGCAGTGGTACAACAGTGTGTGTTTTGCTACATGAAGACCAAAAAGTCACTCTCTCGCTCTTTGGGCTGAACTGTAAAAGACACAAGTCACATTCTAAACATTTCCATTTGACAGTCAACTCTCACAGTAATGTGTGTGTGTGTGTGTGTGTGTGTGTGTTTCCCTCCCTGGTATCAGCTGCATTGCTGGCAGCGCTGGTGTGAGTGTGTCTCCTCTTTCCCTCTAGATTTTCCCTGCCTGCGGCTCAGCCACAGGGCTCGTCTTGTGCTGGGGTCACCATTAATAACAAATGCCACCTTCTGTCATGACCTACAGCATCACACACACACAACAGACAAACAAATGAGCACACTCCACAAAGAATACACAGGGGAAGATGCTCACCGAGAGGAAGAGTGGGGTTATGAATATAATGCCTGAGCAGAGACATTTCTTCTGTGTTAAGGCTATTAATTGAATGATGCGGGTTTTAAATTAAATTTTTAATTACCCACTTGGCCGTATTTTATGTGACTGCCTTGTCCAATGATACTCAAACATTTGTTGCACAGCACCTCTTTTGCATGCACTGTACAAAAAACAATATTATTTACAGATATGATCTGACATTATTATATTAAAATATCTGAAAAACCATGAGACTAAAGTTATAACCCTTGTGAAATAAGGGTTATAACTTGTTTATATTTGTCATTAATTGGCTAGCAATGACTCATTGGTGATTGCTGCTGTTTCTTCCACTGCAGAACAACAATTTCCATGACCGTGTGCTTGCTGCTTCCCAACAACAAACTTGTCTTTTGTTATTGTTTTGACTGAGACCTCAATAGCAAGAAATACATATTGTACATGTAACTTGTAACTTGGACTCTGTGACTAAATTGTCTCCAATGTAAAGCCAAACATGAGATTTATATGCACTCACTCTATGGTCTCATTTTAAATTTTTGACCAATAAATCCTCACACTTTAAGTGTAAAAGGGCCCATCAGCTCCTGCAGACCATCCTGGCTGTTGACAGGTGTCAAAAACGTCTTTTTACATACACACACATTAGCTTCCTTTAATAATCAGTTAGGTAAACCAGAATAAAAACAATATATTGTCGAGCAGCTGAAGAGCGGTGACTATTTTCTGCCAGTTTCTCTTGTTTATATCTGTTGTAATAGTAGTAGCCAGAGGAAACGTCAAAGAGGTTTGTTACCTTCCACACGCACAAGGAGGATAAAGAAACTGCAGTTGGGGTTGAGTTGTGGCTCTTCTTCAATGGTGGTCGTCCAAAATTTCTTACATGTCAGAAATTCATCTGACCGCCAAACTGCTGAATAGAGGCAGATAATCAGTCCCACCTGTGCACTGCATGACAAACGACACCCAACGAAGTGGAAACTCAAAATCAGGTCGAAAATGGTTCACTGAATGCCAGAATTTATGCACAGACTGCATGTGTAGACATTGGTCAAGAGTTCTGACAGCTTTCTTTTTGTTTTTTGTTGTGAGATATATATATATATATATATATATATATGTGGATTGAAATGTTGTCATTCAACATGGATAAACCAGCTCTGGCACCAAACTACACAGGTCTCAGTGCGTAGTTGAAGCTGCTCTGATCTTAGATGGTTATTTGTCCTGTATCGCCCACAGTTAGAGAGTGACAACAGTGCAGGTGGATGAGAGATGGATTGTATAGGCTGTATAGAAAAAGGGGCTTGTGTACAATTCAGGCCTGACTGACTGCATTATTTGCTGGTATTGTCGGACCATGCAGAAGTGAAGGGAAGCAGAATGCTGTAAGTAATTTAAATATTACAAAGATCAAATGAAAGCTCTCAGAGGATTCTGAAAACAGCAAAGAGCAGTATAGGGAGGGAAATATGGTGTGTAAAGCATTATACTGTATTAACTAATTACATGCAGGAAATATTCATGTATGTATTTTTTCATTAAGTGGGTACTGAATTAATTAACTGTACTGCCTCCTTTTATTGTTTAAAAAAGTCCAAATAATATCTTTCAAAGAGTCAACTATAGGACTCTTTAAGGTTGTAACTTGCCTTTATGCAATGCTTTTTATTTCTTCAGTATTTAATACATTTTAATGTACAATGTAGTAGAATAAATGGTTTGTTTGGCATAAGATATAATATGGTTGTGTTGTAGTTTCATTTATGCTGGAAAGTGGATCTCTGGCCAAAGAAGTAGTTTCCATCGCTGTCAGAATGAGCAGAGGAGATGAGAGGGGGGAGGGAGACAATGAGACAGAAGAGCTATAAAACACCAAAGTAGAAGAAGATGACGATGTGGTTAAAGGTTAAAGGAGGCAATAATGCAACATTACGGTTGCAAACTGCCATAGATCACCAAAGAGGGAAAGGAGAGAGGAGGGAGAGGAGAGGTGGAATTAAACGGATACAAGAGAGGAGAGCAAGGGGGGAGTGGAGAAGAGGAGGGGAGGCAGTTATTAAGGAGAGGTCAAGGAGCAAAGGAAACAAGAGGTGCAGAGGAAAAAGCCAAGTAAGGAGGAAAAGAGGAGAAAAGGAGAGAAGAGATGGAAGTGACAGAGCAAAAGAGGAGAGCATATCTAACTGCCTCCAGAACCATCCTTTTCTTCAAGATGTACAGCACGTTGACTAAATGGAGCTTGTAATCTGGTATATTGCTGCACAGAGATGGAAGCTGACATTTGTGAAGTTATCCTCCCTCTCTTACAGTAGATTTATTCAGTCCCCCTTCTCTGATTTTCTCTGAATGTGTTTCTGTCTGTTGTGCACAAGGTCAAATACTGTACACTGTACCAGACACACAGCTGAGACCTCCCATCACTCTCTTACTTACACACACGCATGCTAACACCCACAGACAGACCTTCTGTTTTTCTACCACTGTATCACAGCCATTTTATTCTCATTTTGTCCTTGTCTTCCAGATTGTTGAACAAGGCAAGAATGCCAAGAGCTACCACTACATCCTGGCTAACCTGGTAAGGAAGCACTGCATTTTATCTGAGCAGATATGTTCAGAGATTTTCAACATACTTTGATATGTTGAGTGAATTTGTATTCATGTTAAATGTGGCTGTTAGAGTTGCATGTGCCTTATTTACTGTATATTAGTTGTAAGGGATTGTTGATCACGCAGGCAATGTTGTAAAAATGATATATAAAAGATTGGCACAGTAAATGTTTTTAAAATTGGCATAAGGCAAAATCAAATGGTCAAATAAGCTTAGGCATAAACTGTCTTCATGTCTTTTATGTTCTAATATTCAATTTTCCTCTTCAGCTAAACCATATGTTCTTTCTCTGCACTGTCAATCCTGCTGACAGAACAGAAGTAGACTCACAGTGAAGCACGAGTAGTAAACCTGTGACAGAGACAGGCAGAAATCACTGAGACTCACCGTGAAAGGAAAAAGTCTTGGCAGCTATTGTATGCAAACCTCTATGCATTAGCTCACTATCTCTCTCTCTCTGTATATGGTGTGTAGACCCCTACGGCACTGTTCGCACTCACTAAATGCAAACAAATGAAGACAGAAATGACATCAGCTAAAGCTGTAGTAATAACAGCATTAATATGCAGCTGCTGGCTTGAACAATTTCTCACTGCTGGGCTTTTAGATTAGCTCAATCGTTCTTGTCTGGCCAGTTTGCCAGATTTAATTTTAAATGATAAGACTTGCAGGGTAATAACAGCTGATAGGCAAAGTGGCTACTGCCATTTATAATGGGTCCATTAAAAGGTTTGTGCATTTAAAAAAAAAATTGTTCCTGCACGTTTTCATACATTTACCTTTTTACTTTTTTTTTTTCATGTTTGCAGCTGCGTGTCTACGAAGCATGATATGAAAGAGAAAATACTTATTTGTTACTTTAGTGTCCTATTAGACTCTGCATGTTTTTAGACATCAGTGAGGATTATGGAGAACTCAGAGAAAACAGATACACAGGGAAACTCTGAAAGGCCCAGACTGGGACAGGAACCAGCAACCTTCTTGCTGTGAGGCAACTGAGTGAGCCACATGCTCCACTGTGCGGCCATTATTGGTTGCATATCCAGTATACTATTTAGTGCCATGAGTTGTTAACCAGAATATATGAATCAGAAAATTGGACCAAAATAAATGCTTTGTCGGCCACACCTCTACTTTGCGATCTTTGGGTGTTGCTAAGGCCATTGAACCCCCATAACATGCAACCTGAGGCACAACTGAAAACTATCCCATATTCAGTGGCATCAAGAGGTAAACAATCTAGTTCTAATAGCTTCTGTGTATGACTTTTTTGGTACAGTGGTACCACAGTGGGCGGCTGGCAGGTGTGTATTTTGTGCTTGTGTCTGAAAAAGCATTGCAATTTGCTATCTCAGTCAGAATATCCATTCGGGTGTCAGTCTGAAGTGGTGCCATCTCAATTCATAAAGATAAGGAAGGCTAAAGGAGGGGCATTTATGTTTTAACAAATATCTGATGACAAAGAGAAAGTAAGGCCTTCAAATGGGACTCACAAAGTTGTGCTTATGACAATGAAAATTTCAAAGACAACATGTTTGGCGTTCAAATGCTTAAGTCATAAGAACATTGTTGCTACGCAATGCTTACTAGCATGTGAGGAATCTTAATGTAATGTAAGGATCGAAAACAGGAAAAAAATGGAAAAAAGTCAATTTGGGAATCTTTTTGTAAGAAAATATCAAACAAACAAGATATATTGATTAATTAATGAAATTAATTTGGCATCCACTGAAAAATACACTATCATGGGCTCCACCATTTATGAAAATGTCAGCAAAATGTCATAACCTATTAACTCCTTATGTGTTTGTATATATAATCAACTTATCTGTCGAGTAATCTTATCTTAGTAACCAGGAAATGATGTCATTCTCAAATGTCTTGTTTTGTCTGCAAACCAAGATGATTCAGTTTTAATGATTTGTTATATGGAGCAAAGAAGCCAGAAAATATTCACATTTAAGAAGATGAAAAATCAGAAAAAAATGGTTTCAATTCTTTAAAAGACAGTCAAACCACTCAAAACTATTATTGTGTGTGTGTTTGTATCTATATGTGTACATATACATATATATATATATATATATATATAGTGAATACAAAATGAGGGTTTAAAGGCACAAAAGAGAAGCTTGGATCAGAAACTCAACCATCACACCCCTTGACTTTACATGGTGAAGATGTTGCCAAATGAATGTTGATATCATAACAATATCTGTCTGAAATACTCCATCTATGTCCAGTGTAGGTGAGGCTAGTTTCTATAGTAACCTCTTCCTCTCACTGCACAACATTAGCTCATACATGGAGCAGAAATAAAGACTACTCTGTCTGTTCAGCTGAGAAATATGGACACCTGGCAACACACAGGCTCCTTTTCTGTTTTCAATTTGTTCATCCACAAAAAAACATTGAAAAAAACAGTTGTACCTTGCTCTAGCTGACAGTCTTGGCCTCATTTCTCTGGTTAATTAATTTTCTAAAGTGATGTGAATATAAACAAGGGACGTTTTGATTCAGATGTATGGTTAAGAGTAGGGCTGCAGCTAATAATTATTAATAATGTTGGAAAAATGTTGGTGTTTCCCAAACCTCAAAATAATGATGCTCTCAAATGTGTGGTTTTGTCTTGTTTAGATAATTTAAAATTAATGTAATCTATTATCAAATTGGTGAGTCAAAGGCATGACAAGGATAACATCAGAACATGGGACAGAAAAAGATGTAAAAGTGTGCGTTGTCAGACAGATGCGTGGTGAACAGGAACGATCCAGTGAGGCACCATTTCTCCTCACCTGTCAAACACGTTGCTTTTAAATCTTAGACAAATCTTCTCTCCCCCTTTACTCCCTCAGAAGAAGAAGTCTGCCTCTTCTTCTCCCCAAACTAACAGACTGGCTGCTGAAAGACTGCCTCTCTCACACTGCTGCCTTTCTCCCTCTCTTACAAAACAGTCTTCCTCACACAATAGTCAGGGGAAAAAAGTACAAGTCGGAGATACCAATACAGTAAATCGCTCCTTTTTCCATTCTCCTCCGTCTGAGGTATCCTTTATATTGTTCCCAGTAACCCATATGGGTTTGATTCTGCCATTGATAACAGTAGCCTTTGAAGACTCTGACTCTATCAGAGATTAACGGTGGACTGCTCCCACCATGAAATTAGGTTTTCCATTTTCTTTCTCACTCTTCTTGTTCCTTTGGGAAAGACAGGGATGGAGTCTGCTCAATTGGATAAACTCTCTAAGTAAAAAAGAATTTGTCATTTCATTATGCAATTAACCCTTGCAGCTTTTGATGGGGGAAGTTAAAACATTTAACAAGAATTTAGTCCTCTAAATTACTCACTGGCTTCTAACGCTTTCAGCTTGTGAGCTCTAAAATATGTAGGGGTATTTTTCTTTTCTCTTCTGCCTTGTTAATTATTCAGTACAGTTGTTCCCAGCCTAAGATTTTGGACCCCCTAAATGGTCCATATGTATAAATAGATAGAAAAATCTAAATATATATATAAATGCAAGGAACATCTCTTGGTCTGTCTGTCTCTTAATCACATAGCTGTCCAGTGGGTCAGTTGACAGGCTGCAAACTTGGCATGTGCCTTAGAGCACCGATGTGTGCAGTGCTGACTTTTATTTGAAATATAAGAGGAATTTAAAAAAAACTAGCAAATATTGAATGGATATTGAACTTGTAAAGAAATCAGGCATCTGAATATCCTTCAAATAAAAGAATCTCTAAGTAAATAATCTCTGTTAGGATTTTTAAACAGCTTACACTCAACTAAAGTCAACTTTATCGCATCACCAGTAACTTGTACAGTACTAATATGTGCCTGTTTGTGTTTTGATTTTTGGTATTGTGTGGTATATTTTTGGTGTGTTTGAATGGATGTGTTAGGCTTTTAGCAATGTATCTGTGGCATTTGTACCAAAATCTCTTGCATTTCTTATCCGAAAGACGGCACTGCACATACTGGTGCCCCAAATAAAGTCAGACAGTTATGCGACTAACAGACAGACATTCTTGCATTTACAGGTAAAATAGAGGTGTCGCATTGATATTGATTTGTTTTCAGGGATCACAAACAGTAAGCATGTCTGCCACTCCAGATAAAATGTGACCCACAGGCTTAGTAGTCCTGCCTCATTGAGTCGGCCTCAATGACTATCAACTGGTAGCACTGACTCCCATCATCACAAAGTGCTTCGAGAGACTGGTCCTGCACCACATCAAAGACTGCCTCCCCCCCCACCCTGGACTCGCATCAGTTCACATACCGGTCCAACAGATCTACAGTGGACGCCAGAGCCACCACCCTCCACTCAGCACTCAGCCACCTGGAGCACCGGAATAACTACGTCAGACTGCTCTTCATCGACTACAGTTCTGCTTTCAACACTATAATCCTGGACATCCTGGTCCTCAAGCTGTCCAACCTGGGGATCCCTCCTCCCACCTGCGCCTGGATTAAGGACTTCTTAACCAACCGGCCCCAGCGAGTAAACCTTGGTCCCCACCTCTCATCCACCCGCACTCTCAGCATCGGCTCTCCTCAGGGCTGCATGCTGAGTCCCCTCCTCTACTCTCTCTATACATCCGACTGCAGTCCTGCCCACCCGGAGCGCATCATCGTCAAGTTTTCTGACGACACGACGATAGCGGGTCTGATAATGAGACAGCCTACCGAGATGAGGTCCTTCGCCTGGAAGAGTGGTGTTCAGTGAACAACCTGAACCAAGGAGCTCATCCTGGACTCAGGAAGTCAGAGCTGCCGCTGCACCCCTGTTCATCAACGGTGAATGTGTAGAGAGGGTGAAGTCCTTCAGATATCTTGGAGTCCACATCGCAGCAGACCTCTCTTGGACTGAGAACACTGCGGCTGTGGTGAAGAAGGCCCAGCAGTGGCTTCGCTTCCTGAGGGTTCTCAGGAGGGAGATCCTGAACACCCAGCTGCTGGTGACCTTCTAGCGCTCCAGCATAGAGAGTCAGCTGACCTACGCCATCACAGTGTGGTACTCCAGCTGCACTGAGGCAGAGAAGAAGAGGTTTCAGAGGGTAGTAAGGACAGCAGAGAAGATCATCGGCTGCCCTCTGCCCTCTCTTCTGGACATTTACAACTCCAGCTGCCTCAGTAGAGCTCAGAACGTTGTCAAGGACACATCCCCCCCCCCGGCCATTAGCTCTTTGACCTGTTGCCCTCTGGCAGGCGCTACAGGTCACTCCATTCAAGGACAAATAAACTCAGGGACAGCTTCTATCCAAGAGCTGTCACAGCACTAAATTCTCTAAATTCACTCTCGCACTGACAATCCACCCACTCTGCACTTTACACCACTGGTCACTTTCGTAATCCCGTGCAATGACAGTCCTACATCTACCTCCTTCAACTTTATTCTTGTAGATATAGTTTTTTATATATATATTATACTTTTCATATTATACATAATACTGTTTTGCTTGCACAAAGGAGATGCTGCTCAATTTCATTGTATCTTTGTTACAATGACAAATAAAGGCTAATCTATTAAATTCTATTCTATTGAAACACCTTAAATATGCTTAATTGGGCTTTTGATTTCCTCTTTGTGGCAAACATGGTTAATTGTCCAGGCATTTTGGTGAGCTCAAATCAGGAGTCTGCTTTCCTCATGACAATCAATCACTCTACACATGAATCCAAATATCACATCTAAAGATTCTCCCTGCCCGTTCCTCTCCCCATTTCAGGGTTTCCTGGACATTGACCTGACAGACCTGAGGAAAGGTGGGGCCAACATCACCGGCTTCCAGCTCGTCAACAACTCGGAGCCGAGCGTCAGCCGTGTCGTCCAGCAGTGGATGGAGTTTGACAATAAAGACTCCAAATTGCCCAAGAGTGGGCTCAAAGTATGAATATTTCACCGTTGTATCTGTTCTTCTTTTCTTCTTTTACTTTTTTTTTTAATCTGTTTTTGTGGCAAACTAATTTTTCTTCTGTCATATTGTCAGACTTTGGATCACTTATTTTATTGAGGCTGCCTTTACCTTGCGTGAGAAGGTGTTTATTTTTTGTTTATGCCCTTCAGCTCAATTTTGGGAAAAGTCATGAAAGGATTTTCATTAAATTACATTGGCAGATTAACTGTGATCTTATCTGACTTTGTTGGTTCAGACTGTGGGATTTTGGCTGTTAAATGATTATTGATTTTTAGTCGTAACAACTGTCCAACCAGCTGCGGTAGAGGATTAATTCCAAATCTAAACCTTTTTGTTCACTGAGTCAAAATAAAATGCCTTTATCCGTTTTTATTAGCCTTGCTTCTGTTGAAATTGTCTGCTCTCTTTCTGCAGTACACAGGTGCTCTAACGTATGATGGGGTGAAAGTGATGTCCACGGCCTTTCAAAACCTAAGGAGACAGAGGATAGACATTTCTCGCAGGGGCAACGCTGGAGAGTGTCTAGCCAACCCACCAGCTCCCTGGGGCCAGGGCATTGACATCCAGAGAGCCCTGCAGCAGGTCTGCACACATACGTAGAAATGTGGTACCACACACCCATATACACATGTACATGCACATACATGGACCAGTGCACACATTTGCACAAATTCATGACTGACACATTAGCTAACAGCTCCTGAGTTGGTGCTGGCTGAACAAATTAGGTCTCATTCTGTCGTGTAAAGATCACATTAAGTTGTAGGAGAGCTCTCCAGTATCAAATGTGACATCATGGCTAGTAAACAAAACCTGCGGGCAATAACACTCAGCTGTGATCATCATGGAATATGACATTAGCAATTGGGTTTGGAGTTGTAATATTTGGCAGTGGAAATGGAAATGCAGGGCTGGTGGTGAGACTTGTTGGCCTCGTGAACACACAAGACGCACTCATTCATCTGAATCTATGTATGTTAAGGAACAAGGACAATTATTTTGCATTTAAAACTAACCTAATTAAGAACACAAATCAATTTTTTAGTTATTTACTTAGGACAACTATCTACATTGTGTTTGATAAATGCAACATGTTTACAAGGCCATACACGAGTGTGTGCGAAGAGCAGCCTGAGGCTCAGTCTGGAGAGTTGCTGTGCAGCGGCCTGCTCAGAGTCATCCCAGCCATCTGCCTGTGGATAGACTGGAGATTGAAGCCATGTTCACTCAATTAACTCCATCACACGACCAAGACAAACACTCTGCACTGTACTCATGCATGCATGCCGTCTGTCATTCACCTCTGTTGGAACCCTGGCACCGTAGGCTCTCACAAATGAATACCATACAAGCACACGAAAACCGCACTTAACATGCATCGCACGCAAGCACAACATGCAAATGCTTGCTGCCAGTGCGGGCACGATGAAAATGGCGTGCAAATGTGTGCTTCTCAGCATATATTAGTTTACACATCTGGTGAGGTGAGTTTAAGTCTGCCAGTCACTGATTGAATATCTGTGACTCCATCACAGGTCCGTATAGATGGATTGACGGGTCACATTCAGTTCAACGAGAAAGGTCGTAGAACTAACTACACCGTTAGTGTCATGGAACTGGCTCCATCTGGACCCAAGAAGGTAAACCTGAAGCTCTGAATTTAGATATTAACTTCATAATTATTTCTTTCTTTCTTTTTGTTGTTCTACACAGTGGGCTGTACCTTTTTATTTATTTATTTATCAGATATGTAGGAATTACAGTTCAAAGAGGAAAAAAAAACTACACCAAAACCTATTTTGAAGACACAATGAACAAGCGATTTCTTGTGAACAATGTGAGACTTGCATTTTATAACAGCTCTTAAGTGATTTCATGATTATTCATGCATATACACTACGAGTTTGAATGAACACACATGGAATTATGTAGTAAACAAAAAGTGTGAAATAACTTACAAAATAAAGAAACCATGCAGTGCAGAGAGCTTGAGAGTTTTTCC
This sequence comes from Brachirus orientalis, assembly GCA_016785285.1. NCBI lineage: Eukaryota > Metazoa > Chordata > Actinopteri > Pleuronectiformes > Soleidae > Brachirus > Brachirus orientalis. Next base: position 2,574,358 of record JAFBJR010000138.1, read on the forward strand.
ACATCTTCAATGTTGCTTATTCTTTAAAAAAAAAAAAAAAAAAAAATAACCAAACAAAGATAAAAATTATGCTGGAGCAAAACAAACATTTAGAAGCATGTGGAGAAGTCTAAACATTGGAAGGGCAAAACAAATTCTGCATTAGCTGAACAAGGGTGGTATAACATTCTATTAAAATCAAATGTGAATATAGAATCGATAAATTACAGCTATGTAAATGTTTCCATTAAAAACATATGCCGATCAATGGTAATAAATATAAATGTTGTTGATAGGGTCAGTTTATCTGTGTTATTATTGTTGCTATTACTTAGAATTGTAATACATTCTGCTTGTTTTAGGTTGGCTACTGGAATGAAGATGAGAAGTATGTGACGACCGCCAGTTTCATGAGAGGCAGCAACGACACTTATGGACTCCAGAACAGAACTTACATTGTCACCACTATCTTGGTGAGTCAGAGTCAGACAGAGAGGTTTGACTGACTTTTGTGAGATGAGACAGAGATTAAGACAGTAAGGGAATTACTCTGTCATTTTCTTTTAACAGAGATTTCACCATAGTTAAAGCTCTGGAAAAGAATTCAGCGTGTCACTGTATCTCCCTCGCTTCATTCCTTTCTTAACTCTGCTGTAACTTCTCTCCATCTGTCTGACGCCTGCTTAGAGTTGCAGTCAAAGACCGAATCGCTTACGCTGCAGGTTCAGATATGAGTCTTAGCTTCTTTGGCTTACTGGAATAGTAATGCATTGCATTGTGTATTAACGTAGCCCAGCTAATGTCAGCCTGCATCTCAATCTCAGACTGGGAGGGTGTAGTCACCGACCACTTTCAAGAGGCAGGACCAGTGGACGTACACAAAAATACCTCTGTACATAATTGGATAGAACCTAAAACCAAAACCATTCAGACAAGGATCCGTATGAACAATCGTTCTTGGTTCTTGGACGGCTATCTAGTAATGGCGTCTAATGACTTTTGGCTGGAGGAGCTCCTTGAAGCACGTTGCATGAGTGATCGCCATGGTGGATGTATACAAAAGCTGCTAGAAGGTACTTCTCAATTGTCATCGTGTTAAGTCCACCTCTATCATGCTTCAGACGTGTCTGAAGGGAGAAAGAAAATTGCTGGCAGACTCGGCTGAGTTCTCCCAGGCTAATATTTACTGTACATTAAAAAAAAAAAAAAAAAAGAATGTGACCAATGACCAAGTAAGTGAATGCTCAGTCCTAATTAGCACTGCATTTAAAAAAAATTTTTTTTAAATACATTGTGAGCTCTTAGATTTGAGGCTGTGCAGTGTCAATGTTTCCCTTATTTCTCTCTCCTGCCATGTTCTTTATTTGGCTCCGATGTCACCATCAAAGTGTTCAACAGGATGTGGCCAGGTTCTGTGAAGTGTTCTTGCTTATATATCAGAGATGGAGTTTGCATGGGCTGCAAAAAGGCTGGAACTGCAAATATAAAAGAAAAATATTCATTCTGACAAACTCTCAGTGGCAGTTTTATTCTCAAAAGACAGGACATACAGTAGTACATACAGAATAATAGTGATGGTATTGTACATGTCTCTGCAGGTACAGGATGTTCCAAACGTCCAGAGCACAGGGTTTGGTTCTTTTGTTGTACTTTTCAAGTTGAAATGCCTCTTATCCCTGGGCATTACATTGTCCATGTAATTTTGTTGGAATGAGAACAGACATTTCTCCTCAGTGTGTGGTTGAAATGTGTGTCAAAAAGAAAAAGATGATTTTAGATATTCTGTTGGTGACTTCAGGTCGCGCAAGGCAGTGGGTGTGCAGCTGATCTCCACTGTGATATGGTGAAAATCTTTCAACTAGGTGCTTCCTTTTAAGAAAAGTTCCATACTCTCAAGATTAAGGCCTGAGCGTTGACACAAAATAACATGTAGACATTCTAATATGTGCTATCTCCTAGTAACAAGTTTGCTGATGCTACATGGCCCCAAAGTTTTCACTTTGGGGCCATGTAGCATCAGCAAGAAAGAGCCAAACACAAAAAATACTGCACACTGTGACATGACCAATAAGAGACATCTGATAATGCTGCTTCCATGTCATAAGATACAGTGAATTTCTGATTGTAGGGGGAAAACAAATGGTCAAGTGTTGTCAAATTTGTGCCGCAAATGTCGTTAAAGTCAGTTGCGTAATCTACATAAACCCCAGCATTAACATTAACACAACTAATAATATATAATAAAAATGCCTCCATGTCCAACCAAAACAACTTTTTCACAAAGCAAGCAAACAGCTCTTTATGGCCCTTAGGAACCTGCCTGCTGATTGACTACTGAGTTTTGAAGTGACAGCTCAATGGACCAGAAGTAATCACATGCTTGGAGCTTCCTGAGGCCCACCTATGGTCAGAATTGCAAACAAAAGCCAGGGAGTGAAAAGAAGAATTCTGGAGCACAAGGAACAAGTTTGTGGCATAGACGCCAAAAAAAAAAAAAAAAGTCGGAGAAAGCGAAATTCCAATCATTGCAAACAAAAAATGTATCTTCATACAAATAAAATAATTTTGGATTGTTAAGTCCATATTTTATTTGCAATTTGTGTGTTTTGATATTGTTCATTTGTGTTTGTTCATAAAGTGCTGTTAGCCTCTTAAAAAGTCTTGCTTTGTGAAAAGTGTTTCTTGATAATATTGACACAAATCCAATTCCATACACATGACCCAAAAAAAAAACAGAGACACAAAGCACACGATTAAATTTGCATCATGTTACTTGAATTCATTTGGAGATGGGCTTTCTTTTGAAGTAAAATCAACTGGATGCTTTCCGTGACTGATGACGTGAAGTGTTCACATGTGCTCTTCGTGTGGAGAAACTAAACAATCCAATTTGAAGGTAGCATATTTATCCATATATATTTATTAAGCATCCAGTGGTTCTGACCGGGACATAAAGTTAATGCAAGGGGTTGATAGGGTTGATAGCCTCAACAGAGACCCAATAAAAACACAGAGAACAGAAGTGTGACATTGTTGCATTCTCACGACATCATTACTCTAAATTTGCATCTCATACAGTCTCTACAGTTAAAGATAACACAGAGATTCTCCTCTTCACACATTATATGTAGTATGTTAGAAAACAGTGGCTGAGAACATGAACATGATGAAAATAAGCAACACTCTATTAAAGTATTATGGAGTAAAGCCTGAAAACAGTTTTTCTTCATAATGCACAGGAGCCATAGTTATCTCCTCCTCAAACACGGTAAAGATACAGTATAAATATTCTCAGTGCACTTTGTCAACAGTTGACCTGGTCACTTGACAGTAACTGCACCTGCTCCTACACTACTGCCTTTGGTTTGTTAGCTGGCTCAAATACCTCACAGAAAAGCTCTCCCACTTCTCTTTAGAATTGCCAAAGATGAGAATATGTAGAGAAGAGGAAAAGAAAGAAGAGCAGACTCTGCTCTGAGGCTGCAGGTGCCACTGATAGAGGATGGATGACTGTAGCTAAACCATGGCTGTTCTGTGTACAGTACAGTTAATCAGTGACCAATATGGTAGAAATGTTGCTCTTTACATGTTTGTTACAAAGTGGTTTGATATTAGAGAGTTTACAATGATATTCTGTACAAACACTGAACAGCAATGTTCATAGACCTTGGTCCTCAGTACAGCGACTAGGCCACTACTGTATGTGTGTGTAAGTGTGTGTTTCCTATAGTGAACACGTCTCAGAGCAAGTGAGAAATTTGTGACTGTACAGGGTCTGTAAGCTGATTGTTGCATTTTGCACCTTTTTAAAACAAAAAAAAACTATAAATAAATGAAAGCAGAATTAAATGGGTACGTCATTGGTTCATGCCCCATCCCTTTGCAAAAGTTCATGGAAGTTAGGTATAATAGTTTTTGAACAATACTTCTAAGACTGGATGGTAAATAATGATGCATGTTTACAGCCTTTCTTTATTCTTCATTAAACTTGATTTCAGTAAAAGAAATATGTTACACAAAATGGCAAAATAATACATTTTTGTGTGTACTGAAATGCTGATGAAATATCAGCCTTAATTACTTGAGAAACTCTCGCCGTCATTCTCAATTTTTTTTTAAAAAAATCTGCTGTAAATATTCCCTAAGTATGCGTGTATCTATGCAGGTGGCATTGGGAGTTGTGTAAAAACTAATTTATTAATGGACCTTGATTTTTTCAAGACCAAGTTGTAGTTTTGATTCAAGCATTGTTGATCATTATGGCCCTTGTGTATAGTTTAACAAACTTAACATGCAGTCACTTGAAATCTTATTAAAATTACATGAAAATCCTCTTTTAAACCAAAAGTTTTCCCAAGAGAATAACCCTAAAATGAACCCTGTCTCTGAGATAATCTCCTGTCAGTGTCCACTTTTTTAAGGAAAATAAATTGGCTTTCTGCCTTGAAACCTAAGGAAAAGATAAAGTGTAGTCACTGGGCTGCAGGAGTGGCCGTGGAGTTTTTGCACCTTGGAACTTTTGTGCACACTGGGTCATTGCTTGAGGGAGCATGTTGTTTTCCCAAGGTCTCTGTTATCACCTCATGCCTCTCTCCCCACCAATCCCTGTTGTTCCAGCCTGATACACACAGAACAAGCCTGGGTGAACAGAAAATCTGTAGGAGTCAAGCAAAAATATATTTAATGGAACACACAAGCTTCACATTTGCAGAAAGATCAGGCTGGGTTTACTTACAGTTTATTTTTAGATAATAGAATTTTTACTTTTTAGCTTTCAGCAAGAAACAGTGACATTTTTAAGTCAGTTTGACTTTTCTCATTCAAAAAAAACAAAACAAAAAACATCTGTGTTCTTTAATTGAGTAAACTTTAATTTTGTGTATACATTTTTTTTTTTTACACATAGTGTACTTTTTGTTCGAAGTAGAAATATTCTTTCGCATTCGGCTGCATGTACTGCAGATGATAAAAGAACTAAATACTTTGCACTCTTACTTTGTAATGAGTTACAGTTCTCACTCCTTTCATACCCAGTATTGATGCCCTCACCTGTAACTGCATATCCATCACGTATATACTTTTTAATTTTGCAAACTGTCCCAACTTTGTTTTGAGTGATTGTTGCATTTTTTTGTGTAACCTTTTTATTGTTTTTACACCAAGCAGGTTATGTTTTTGCCAGCGTTTGTTTTTGTCTGTTAGCAAAATAACTCAAAAAGTTCTGGATGGATTTTGATGAAATTTCCAGGAAAGGTGTGTAATGGGACAAGGAACAGATGGCTAGATTTTGGTGGTGATCCAGATTGCTGCCTGGATCCAGGAATTTTTTGACCCTTTTATCATTGCTTAGCGGGGGACTCCGCTCTCCAAGTGCTTCTAGTCATATACTATTAGGGATGGGAATTGGTGTCAGCCAGTATCGGTATAGGTCCGATATTGGTCAAAATCACCGGATCAGATATCGGACAGATAAAATTGTTTCTTTCTTCTTTTTGGGAGAATTTGTATTTGTTGTACAGTTGGAGAATTACATCTTTGAAATGGCTCAGCACAAATGTGTTGTTAATAGCTTCATAGTTCATAAATGGTCTAAAATGACTGTATCAGCAGCGGTACCAACTCGAGTTTGGTATCAAAAAAAGGTAGTATCATCAGATCCCTATTATATATTTGCAAAATACAGTTGGGTTTGTCAGCAAAAGCTCTCATTGAACATAAAAAGTGCCCCAACATTTCTAAATATAGTGTTTGTAATGGAATGAAAATAAAAATGAAAAATACTGGAGCATTATCAATTTGGAATGACAAATATATACAAACTATGTAGAGGTCTACTTGACTATGTAACTTAAAAACTAGTTGATTGCATGCATGTGTATGTGTGTGGTATTTTTTACATGGTTGAGTAACTGTGGATCTCAGTGGAGCAGTTTTAGGTCAGTAAGACTAAGTCCTCTAGGACTTTCTGTGTGCCATGTCGTATCTCTACATACATGCACGTGTATGTGTTCAACTGTCAGTTCAGTATGGGTGTGTGTGTCTATGTGTATCTGTCTGCCTCAATGTTTTTCTTTTTCCTCTTACTGCAAGTTTGTGTGTGTGTGTGTGTGTATAAAGCCTGTCAAAGCACTGTGTACCAGACCTTTGTCTCTGCTGTCTCCCTGAGGTGCTCTGTCTCTACCAGTGGGCTTTTGGTTTCCATGTACAACAATGATTACCTTCACCTCGACCGTAAAGAGCCAAAGAACCCAGATAATTGTAACACACAGAGGAAACCCCAACCCCTCCTGCCCAACCTTGTTTCCAGACCCTGGTGAAATATAGTGTCAGGATTTGCTCGGCTCAGCAAAGCCTTTGGTACAAGCCGGAATATACACTATAACAACGTGTAGGGAATTGAGGCCCAGCTTGTGCTGGTGAACAATTCAAATGAATGGGAATTCGATGTGAGATACATTTTTCTGAAAATAAAGGGAGGCCCCAGATGTCATGTCAGCTGTAATTTGTCAGGATACCCAATCAGTGTGAGATGTACAAATGTCAGCGTGATCTCACAAGAACAGCCTGGCCCTGGAGCAGAGGTTAGCAGCATAGACTTCACCCTCCACATGGCTTACACACAAACACACACATGCACCCGCACCTCTCTCTCTCAGACTCGATGTCTTCTCAGCTTTAATAACCCTGTCCAATTCTCTGCTTCCTCACAGTCTGCTCTGTGTTATCAACCTTCCTTTTAGTGATCATACTTCTCATACACCCTTTGTGTTTAAATTACATACCATGCCTTGAAGGAACAAAGCCGAAATGATACCTTTTAATTTCAAAGAATTAACTTAGGAGCCTTTTTATATAATTACATTTTCAACCCAGTAAGCCTTAGTTTTATTCTTGTCTTCAAAATAAAAGTTTTGTTTTTTTTTTTTTTTACCTAAACTACACACAAAGATTTTTATTTATGACAATAATAAATTCTTATAATAAAAACAAATGTTGGTTACATGTGACTTTTAAAATAAAAAATAACCAAATCCTCATGATTTCCTCTCATCTGACAGGAGTCTCCATATGTGATGCTGAAGAAGAACCACGAGCAGTTTGTGGGAAATGACAGATATGAGGGCTACATAGTGGAGCTGGCTGCAGAGATAGCCAAGCATGTGGGCTACCAGTACAAACTGAAGATAGTTTCAGACGGCAAGTACGGAGCCAAAGATACTGAGACCAAGATGTGGAACGGCATGGTGGGAGAGCTTGTGTATGGGGTGAGACAACATAAATTTGTGTTGCATTATTGACAGCAGCCGTTTTTACTGGGATTGTTATTTGTTCTGGAACCAAGAATTAAAACAGTAATTTCAAGGCTGACAAAGTAGCAGCACTTTTAAGTCTTAGTCAGGCCCTAGTCTTTTTTTATTAAAATGTCCTTATTCATCAAAGGCTTTGTCTGAAGATGTTTTTTGTTTTGTTTTGTTAAAGATTATCATTTTAAATAAGGATACTGTATGTCAGTGTCTGCTTTTGCAGCAGGTCTGAGGAAAGTTCTAAAATGACTCACTATCATTAACTTACTTATTTACAGTCACCAAAATAAACCCCAATGTTATAGACCACATGTAAAACTCGAGGCCCACCATCAAACTCGGCCCATGAGATAATGTGTCTTTCTTGCTCCTCCATTGACACAAACATATTAGTACCACACATCAAGTTACCTCCTCCATAAAATAAATAAATAAATTAAATGTTTACTTTGAAAACACAGAGCTGGAACCAGAGGATGGCAAAAAGGAGTCATTCAAAAATTAACAATATATACTTTGTCACTCATTTCTCTCTCCTAAATTTATGTTTATAGTACCCCAACTGATTTTCCAACTTTGATATAACAATGTTGATTCAGCCCTTTGGTGAATCAATTAATATTATGAAAAAAAACATCCAATACATTCTTCAAATTTGATATCTTTTATATTATTTGACCTAGTCTGGCCCTCGACTTGGACAAAGTTTTTAATTTCAGCCTCCTCTGTAATTGAGTTTGACACCCCTGTTATAGTCAAATATGTTTTGTTTACACTAACAGAACTTTAAGGCTAAATAAAATGGCCAACACAACACACTTATCACTCCAGGCATATAGTCATGATGCTTGTTCAGGCTGATGGGGAGCCACTCACTATAAAAATGTAATATCCTTGTTGCTCTAAATTACTCACTCTTCTGTTTTAAGAAGAAATCTATAAAGCTTTTACGTATAAGTTGGAAATATTAACTGTCCATTTTTTTTTTTTAATTTATGCTTTACTTAACCAGGTTATTCCCATTGAGATCAAGAACCTATTTAAGCAGGGAGACCTGGCCCAGACGGTAGCAGCAGCACAGTAACGGTGAAAAAACACATAGATAGACAAGATTGTTCCTATAAAACACATGTACCCTAACAGCCTGGACTTCCTCACCAGAGCTTTAAACGTGTTCAGGGTTACTAGGTTTGGACTTTGAAGAACGGACTGTAAATTGTTCCAAGTATCAGGTGCTGAAACCTCAAAAGCTGTCTTTCCCAGCTCAGTTTCAGCTGTAGGAGCAGCAAATCACAAAAAGGAGATAAGTAAAAGGGAATTTTGTCTGGTTTTGTAGATAAACACATACCGGTGACAAATGTGACTATCACATAGTGAGACCAGTTCACTTGAGAACAGAGTATACAATGGTAAGTAAAAGAACCACAGTTTGTCATGAATGTCAGCCCAGTTGTACGTGCAAAGATGTTCAGCGGAGGCATTTACATTTATACGGTATACACCACATTTTTAGAGTCAGTAACAGATGGAAACAGTTTTCTCTTTAACACAAACACAAAAGCAACAATCTTGACAATATTTTATTACTGTGCAATAGTTACAATTGTCTACGTAGAGGATACTAAGAGCCTCCCACCTTTTATACTTGATAGGTAAAAAAACATTTTTAATAATACACAGTATTAAGAGCTGTGCCAGAAATGTTCCCAGTTCTCATTTCATAAATCTGGTCCTTAGCTGAATGCAGATGTCAGCATTGCTAACATGCCCACATTGCTTATACAATAAACCCTGTGTTGCAAAAAGAAAATAACTATTTTAACTGCAAACAAATGCACAGTAGAACAAACAAATCTAGAGGCCTTTGCATACCAGATATAAATTATTGGCATGTTGATCATATTTTTTAAACCTCAACATGAGCTACACAACAGAAACAGAATTTTGCTGAGCGATGTTGCAGCTTTTATTTTTTCAGACTTAGGTCAATACTTTTTCAAAGTTTAGCTTCTGACAGGTAAACATCTAACAGCTCAGGATGCATGTTGTTGACATAACATAACATTTAAAACATTCAAACAAGCAAATGCACACATGAGACTTCTTTTTCCTTAACTTTTCGTTTTACAGACATTTCGATCTGATGCTGTGATGTAGGAAAGTTTATTCTCCTGTCCTCTTCACTGCTGGCTGTGTCTGAGTAGTACATTTCTTTTACTTTTTTTTAGTAAAAGTAAAACCTGTTTCTGTCCACAATGCAATTTGATGGGCAAAGCCCTTAAGAATATGACTCTGACAGATTACTGGTGTTGCTCATTTCCATTCTGCTGACTGTTGTTTCTTCCATTAGAAAGCGGATGTGGCCGTGGCTCCTTTGACAATCACACTGGTCCGAGAAGAGGTCATCGATTTTTCCAAGCCTTTCATGTCCCTGGGTATCTCCATCATGATTAAGAAACCCACCAAATCCAAACCGGGTGTGTTTTCATTCCTGGACCCACTGGCTTATGAGATCTGGATGTGCATAGTGTTTGCCTACATTGGCGTCAGCGTCGTCCTCTTCCTCGTCAGTCGGTTCAGCCCGTACGAGTGGCACGCTGAGGACTACGAGGAGGGAGGTGAGCCGCAGACTCCCACCCAAGCGGCAGCTTCTAATGGAGTGCAGCAGGGCCAGACCCCAGCACAGCAGAACACAAACCAACAGAGCCCAGAGCAAACCAATGAGTTTGGCATCTTCAACTCCCTCTGGTTTTCACTGGGCGCCTTCATGCAGCAGGGATGCGACATCTCCCCACGGTAAGAAACCAAAGCCAAAACTGTTCACACATTTTCATGCACTCCATCCACAGTCCTCTGAAACCCTTCCTTTTACTTGTTGATACACAAAGAGAAGACACTCGGTGCCACCTACGTACAGTATATTTCTGTCTGCCACACCAACGCTTCAAAATAATGCTTTTTTGTTCAACTCAGTTGGGCTTTGTTTATTGAGATTTGGTTTTTGTCAGTCACTTGTCAAGCAGAGCATTGATAAAAGTTGCATGAAGAGCAGCAGAGGGAGTTTATGATAAGGCCAAGTTGAACACTGTTGTGTTTTCATGCTCATTCTTTCCAGACATTTTGTGTAGTGGTTAAAATGTGTAATCACCTGTGGGACTAGAAGAAACATATTCTTGTTTTTATTTTAAATCTCAATCTATCTGTCTGTCATGTCTCTCTGTCGGCATACCTGTCAGTCAATGGGTAAATCCAAATATTAGATTGAAAGACTGAGGACCCTGGTGTGAATCGAATATTGCGTGGTAAGGTTTAGCTCCCCTTGAGTGCTCTCCTGAGCTGTGCTATGAAATCATCCTCCAAAGGTCACCAATTAAAAATCTCATTAAGTGTCTGAAATTAGAGACACTGAGGTCGACTTTCTGAGCTTTCCAGAGGGACTAATCGGAGGAGATGGGAAGATAATGTCAGTATGAGCACTGTGGGCTCTGAACCAGCAGAGACAGGTTAGGTCAGACACAGAGCTTCATGTCTCTTTAAATATTAAGCTGCATATACATTATGTATATGTAAGTGTGATAGTTCGGGATGTCACAATACCAGAAATAGTTGATACCAGACCAGTAACACAATTCCCGCTACTCTATTTGGTAGCAATGTAAAAAAGAAATGAAAAATCATTTGTTAAAGCATTTAAATATTGGGGAAAAACAATAATTTCTGGACTTGAAAACAGTACATAAAAGAAATATATGCTAGTAGAAAGTTGTAATGCAGTAGTAGTGAGGATTTAAGTTTTATCTAGTCAAAACAGAATTAAAGGTATGGTTTTATTTGGTGAAAATGATGTTATAGATATGTAATGTCATAAGCTGTGTTTCCATCATGGTATGGTTCAGTTTGGTACAGTACAGTAAGGTTTGGAACGTTAAAGCCCTGGAGCAGGCTTGCATGAGAACAGTGCCTTCACTTGGTTTGCGGGTGTCGGCGAGCAGGACAACAACACAACAGACTGCTGTTTGCTGACATCATCTTCTTTTTCTTCTTGGTGGTAGAGAGCTTTTTAAAATTGCCTCGATTTCCATGGAATATTTACACCAGTCACAAAGCTTTCTGTCGCCCAATCAGCTGACTGTTGTGGCTGGCGCTAGACCTTAACGTACCATATAGGTCATTTGAGCACTGCTACATATTATCTCCCTTAACAAGCATTATTTAGAATTTTGGCATTGAATGGTAACTGAGGTAACAGTGTGTAACTTTAATGTCTTCACCATGTAGATAATAGACTGATGGTCTTGCTTTGGTTTGTAAATGTCTGAATGGCTTAAAAGAAATAGTTGGACGTGAAACTTTTTTTTCTCTCTCTTTCTGAGCTTTAAAAGATTATCACTCTTGTTTGAATAGTAAATGAATCCTGAGCCAAGAGACTGATTTGTTTCAGTTAAACGGCGAACCTCACATGGTCCAAAAATAAGCATAGTCACCCAGTAGCACATCTAAAGCTGATTAATCTTATTTACTTAAACTGTACATAAATCAAAGTGGGAAAGTAAACAAATTCTCATTTTGTCGGGTTTTTGCACAGATTAAACCAAACAACAAAGCAATAGCAAGGCAACCCTCATCTTGTTCTGGCACTAACTCCATATTGGACAAACAGATAATGGGAAGTGCAGCATTATTTACCTCATGTCGGTGCCAAAATATTGCCTTGTATCTCCCTAAACAGAGACGTCCATCCTTACTTTCTTTTTAACTATCACAATACCAAGAAAAATCCATCCTGTATTGGACTGAAATGAGCAAATAAAATAAATGAATTAAACATACGCATGGCTAGATGCCGCTTTAAGGCTTGATTTAGTTTTTTTTTTGGTCCAGTGGATGAATTGACTCCTGCATCCACTAAGCTGATCAGTGTCCAACAATAGGTTGTGTTGCAAGGGCGCCAAATCTGACTGCATTTATTTATAAGCATGTTGCCGAGGAACATCAGTGGTGTTGACTCAGCCTTCTCCTGAGTGAGTGGATGAAGGTTAAAAAAATAGCGGCAGTGTACAACTCTGCTTTTTATATCTTGCCTTCCATTATGTGACATTTACAGAATGAATTTCCACCTTGCTCTTAAGGTGTACAAATATCAGAGACGAGAAAAGGCACATTCTGTAGGAGCCACTGCCTCAGCAGTATATGATGTAGGTTCTGAATCTCTACTCCCACAGGCCTTCACTTGATATTTACATTTTTCGACTCGGAGACTCCACTGATTTTCATGCAGGTTGATGCCTTTTGTTTCATTCTTCCTTCTCTTACGAGCTGAAAATACCGATCCAATAACAACTGATTTCCTTGGACACATTACAGAGAGCGGAAGGTTATGTAAACAGGCTTCTGTCAAAAGTCTGATCCCTGTGGTTTCCTTTCATATGCACGCACACTTCTTTTTGTATGTGCAGGTGAATGTACAGTATGTTACTATACATGAATTTAATGATTATTTGTATGGCAGCCGCATCTGTTTTTGCTTTAGGAACACACTCTCCCCTGATGCCAGACCTTTCACTGACTGTTTAAACAGGACAAAACACATCATTCCGTGGAGAAAATCCTGGTGATGCTGCGTGTGACTACAAATTTACCCAGCTGTAATGCACATTTAATCATAGCTTGTATAATTACTGTAACAAGACTGTTGGCCCATTTACCTACTGTCATAACAAATGTGACATACTCATTACACATTAGGTGCAGTTTTGTCTGTTTTGTCAGTAACAGCAACAGCTTCAGATTAAAGTATTGTAGAATATTTCATCCATGTTAATTGCTCCCAGACATGTACTGGTGCTTGAGTATATAGGTTTCAGGTAGAAAATAGGATTTCCATTGTGTCATGAGGGTGGCAGCTTCAAGGGCTCACTTCAAGAATCCAAGTCAGATAGTTTTCTCGATTTACCACATCCTTCCTAGGTGTGGTCCTCATTGTCCCTTTGTGTGAAGGAATCAATATTCTTATGTTAAATAAATAGATGAACAACATGAGCAGCTGCAGTCCCCTGTAGTGATCAGAATGCTATAGTCTACTCTGTGTCTTAAAAACCGACACAGCAAATGTTTCACCCCAATGAATTCTGCCCTGAAGGAAACATCTTCTCTCTGAAAATTTGGGTGACCTAGTTGCTCCAGTTAGCACAGCGGATATTCACAGAGGGAGATGCATGTTGATGTAACTCCTAAAGCACTGCCAGTTCCTTTGCTAGATTGAAGGGAGATGTAATGTTGTTGTTCATGTGTTGTCAGATGAAAGCAATAATTTCAAATCATTAAAAAGCAGTATTTAAGCAATGTTTGGCTATTTAATTAGATTTGGATATTTGGTTTTACTGCAGCCATCATGTCAGTGTATGTATTATAAAGGCGACCTCCACAAAATGTGTGTTGTGCTCCTTTAAGTCGCCTTTGTGTTCAGATGTGCTTTTTTAGTTCCTAAGAAGCTGCAGCTTCAGGCCATTTTTTGTTTTCTTTACACTGGATTCTAATTGGACTACAAAATAATTGTGTAAAAGTGTGTCATGGTTTTCACATACATGATTTTAGCTAGTAGTTATATTGGTGGAATAACTTGTTTGTTAGGTAAAAAGTATCAGGAAAAATCATTTATGAATATATATTGCAGCAGTTGCCTGATAAACTCTACTCATCAAATATTACCGGAGACCTACTGAAACCCCTAATGTGCTTTTATTTTGAAATGGTGTTGTGTTTGTGATATATTCTACAAATATAGATGCTGAAAACTGTGATAAAAAAACATTTTTACTCTATTTTACATCTACTCGCAATGTCTCAAGGAGTGCTGGTTCTATCCCGGGAAGGGCCAACAGCTGGAATATCCCAGATCAAGGCATCTAATCCCCCATTGCTCCTTGGGTGCAGATAAGTGCTGCCCACTTTTCCAGTGCCCAGCTTGTGTATGTTCACTACTGATGTATAATAAGTATGGGTATCAATGCAGAGATCAAATTCAGTATCACTAATTGGTGTGTGTGCAAAACAACAAATTCTCTAGATTCTGGGTGGTGTGGCTGCTCTAATCTGTGACATGGGTGCCTAAATATAAAGTGATGCAGTTGCACCACTTAAACATCCAGTGTGGCCCCAGCCTTGTAATCTCAAAGGTGACTAATTACACTTCAATCCTAAGCATTTTTCACAGTCAATATTCTTAACATGTCATAAAGTGGGAACAGACCAGATGCTGCTGATGACATTATTTAATTTCATTTCAGCCACTGTTCATTGTCACTGTAACACTTGTGCTTTTCCTTCTATAACTTGTCAAAATGTCCACTGTGACAAAGGCCTGTAGGTGAGAACAGAATGTTCTAGAAGTGAACGTCATGCTGAATGCTCCTTCATTTAATTAGAGACAAAAGGTCTCTGAAAAACTCTGGTGATCCACTCTGTCCTGGATTAATAACAAGGCATGTTTAATTTCTCCGCCGGCCTTTATGACCCTGTGCGTGTGTGTTTGTGATATTTTCTTATTCTGCTGCACAGGAAAATCCGATTGGACCACTCTGTATCGTGGTTCACAGGCAGCTCCTGTGGTTTTGTTGACACTTATTCATACATTGATGAGATACATTAATGTGTACCGTGCATAACACGTGTGTGTGTCTTTTCCTCTCACTATTTTTCTCTCTTTATTTACTTTGCGCTTTCTAAATGTCAGCGCTGTCAGTCAGGCCTTCCCACACGCCCCAGTCCGTGCAGTCGAACCCTTCCCGTGTTTATCTCTGCAGACAGGGCCACTCTGAAAATCACACCCCCACCCGCCATCATCCACTCCCTGTGCCCCCACTCCTCTCTGTCCACCTCTTCTCAGTTTTCTCTGCTCTCTGTTCTTTTTTCAGATTTCTCCTCCAGTGGTTTTATCGTTCGTGTTTTTCTGTTTCCACATTTCATGTCATGGATTCAAAAGAGAAAGACCCACAGTGTTGTTCTCTGCCAGACTTTCAGAATGTCTGGTCTTATGTCTTATATACCTTCAGAAGAACAGGAAAGGCTTGGAATATATCAGTGTTAATGTTACAGAACAACTGTGTCTCATCTGCAGTCTCACAGAGAGATCTGTCCATGCCCAAAAGGTTTACACTGGCATCATGTGATATATAATCCTCTTTCACACTGAAATTTTAGAGATTATAAAACCGCTTCCCGGTGCCAGTGGTTCTGTATTTTTATTTTATTTTATTTTGTTTCACCTATATTTCACCCATGCCTGACTTGTTTAGGTAATAAAATGGGTTGGAAAATGAAAAAACATCACTGAGTGATAATATTCTTGCAGTAGCTATTTTGCATCTTAATCTTCAGCCTCTCTTTAAATTGACTGTGAAATGAAGGATACAGAGTACTGTCCCAAGTTTTTAAAAGTCACCACAATCATTAATGCTAATGGCTTACTGCTGTACCAATGGCTTGGAGATGAATGCACGTCGGAGTATTGCACCATAAATGGTGAATCTTTTTGAAAATAGAGCACTGAAGAAGAAAATAGCATTTTCACCTGGGTCTTACGTTCCCATGCATTGCAGGGTCATTTGACCTTTGAGTGTATGCCGATAAAATACATTCCCACTGGTGGAAAAAAAAAGTTTAAACCTGGGATTTAACAGGTTTTTGACCAGCACTGGGATTATAGACCAAAATCTCAATATACAATATTTTCTTCTAAAATCTCAAATCAGCTACTGTGGGACATGAAATTTGCAGTTTGAGTTCCATCCACAGGTTCCAATCCAATGCAATCCAACTGTATTTATAAAGCACTTTAAAACAACACAGTTGACCAAAGATTGAACAAACAAAAAAAAAACAAAAACAAACAAAGGCTGTTAAAAACATTTTTCGATACTAGCAATGCAGTGACAGACACACTTGTTTCATAAATGATTGATGGCCTGAGGCATCTTTTTCATCTCAGTAACCTGTATGCTGAGTAGTTGTAGAACAGTCGATGAGGCTGCCCTCTCTCCCTCTGAACAGATTTTTTTTCCTGGCAGAGCCTGAAGGAGAGGCACAAGTGTCATTCTCCGATTACTTGATTTAAATTATCCTGAAAGGTCTGCAATTATAGATCAATAATGACAAAACACTTCCTGCCTGCTGTGCTGCGACGAGTGTTTTATCTCTTTCGCAGTAATAAAAATATGTGCTTCTTAGTAACTTGTTGGCTGTCACAATCAGAATTGCTTAATGAAGCCTGACACATTGTTCCACCCCGGGCCCAGCAGTGACGAAAAAAGCTGGTCCGAGTCTGCGACCATCATAACAATGCAACTGTCTTCATATATTACTATAGCAACAGCCTGTGTCAAACATGACCTTGTGGATTTTGACTTGCCTCTCAGTTTCCACACAAAGTTTTGTCAGGTGGGAGCTCTCGGCAGGAAGAGAAATTGAGTAAAAAGGCGTGGGTTCATGATGGTCCTCCAGTGGAGGTGTTTGAGATAGTTATATTTCTATGTCTGATACTTGTATGTGTGTGTGTGTGTCTGAACTACATGGTCCCATGGAGTTGTCTCCTCTCCTCCGTGCCTGTGTTGCTCCCGTTACATGACTGAAATAAATCAGCTCAGTCACTCACACCTTCCTGCCACAACAGCAATTTCTCAGTCTGGCGGTCAGAATCATTCAATAATGGATTGTGTATGTGGTGTATTATGGTAACCTGGGGGCTTGGGGTCATAAAGTAATGGTTGTTTTCCTTTTTGAAGTGCTACATATGAGAAAACAAAAACAATCCACCATGATCTACATCTACTTATTTACATACACATTTGCTTTATTATTTTTAATAGTTTAAATTAAAAGTCCAGTGTGCAACTTTAGGAGGGTTAATTGGCAGAAATTGAATTTCAGTATATTTGTGCACATGTTTGATCACCACAAGGAAAGAGTACTAAATAGAATATGGTGGCTCAATGAGTCGACTTTCATCTGGAAGGTTGTGGGTTCTGCTAGTCTCCATACTGGTGTGTCCTTGGGCAAGACATTTAACTCCACATTACTCTTAATGGCTGTGCAAAAAGTGAATGAATGGGTATGGAAGATGTGTGATGGAAAAATGTGCTGTATGAATGTGGGGGTGAATAGACGTCAATGGGTTAATGGCAAAAATGTTGTGTAAAGCCACTTTGAGTGGTCATCGGCCTTAGAAAAGCACTCTATAAATACATTTACTCTTAGCATAAAATGTTCAAACTAATTTTTTTAAATAAGAAATACTACTACTAATACAGCTGACATGCTTTTGTCACTGAGCTACAAGCATAAAGAATAACTAATAACTGCACTAACAATATTAATGATAATGCAAACAATTACAGAATAAATAATAGTGTAAAAATGAAAGTACTGCTGATACACGTGCCAGTGCGTATGACAAGGTGATAATTACACATCTGCTTTTGAAAATTCTGTAATTTTGAATGTTCTTATTCCTTGACTATATTTTACACATATACTGTACATATTACAATATTGGTGACCATTCACCATAGAAACTGATGTGTTTTTGAGATTTTATAGAATATTTTTCTGCTAATTCTGCTTGGATGTAGTGTGTCCTTAAGCACCTCTCAATGGAGTGCTTACAGAATGGTCCCTGCTTGCAACTTCATTAGCACTGGTTGGTAATGAAATTTAGGGAAATAATGAGAACAAAACGTTCGCTGTGGAAGGAGGTCCATCTCTATCTGCTTTTTAGCTCTTTTCAACTGAGTCTTAATAGTGTATGCAGAGGAAACGGAAACCATTTCCTTCTTTCTGTTCAATTAGAGTTATAGGAGTTGATTAAACATGAAATGAAAGACCTAAGAAGTCTTGCATATTGTCTTATAAGACTAATTGTTGCGCTGCTTTTGATGATAGTGTTTTAAACAGTTGCTGTTATGATGTCCATGTTAATTATAAGATGTTCTTCTTCCTTTTATCCAGATTTCACACTCTATACATTGTTTATCTGTGTAAAAATACTCCCTTCCTCCAAGACAAACATGGTATTATGGGGTTCATGAAATCATAAATGTGTTTTCAGTTTGTTATCTGATTGGGTACAAGCAGCTGTGTGGTTGCTAATCAAGCCCGCAGGGACAAACCAAGCGGAATCTTTTAATCATTATTGATTTTTGCACAGGAATCAATTAGGTGTTACACAGTTGTTATTTATCTTAACAGCTAGAAATTAGATTGTGTTACACATCATGGAGTTACATAATTGTAGAGTTAGAAACTTGCTGTCAAAGCAGTTGGGGAAGACTTGATAGGAAAAAATAATTTATTTATGAAGCGATGGTTCATTTTAGTTCACAGCATCACTTATGTTTTATTTATCTGGCAATGGCATGAAGGCAACTTTTGATCATACATGCATGCACATTGGTCACACACACACACACACATGCACCCCCCTCAGGACTTCACTGGGACATCACACTTTGTGCACAGACATGGACACCATCCCCTCAGAGGCGTATAATCTGTCAAATCTGCATTTAAAACACAGTCACATACAGTGTGTTTCCAGAGCAGCAAGGGATTTTTTTTTGTTTATTTATTTTCTGCTTGCTATAATCAAGCTGTGATGGTATGTGAATGTTTTTCTTGCAACCATGAATTAAACACCAAGCTAGAGTCCCTATGGGAAATCTGCCTGAAACTGGATGAAACACTGACAGTAGTTTGGAAACATGGCAGCTGTGTGTCCTCGAGCTCATCAGTTGAAATGAGAGCTTTCCTGTGGTAATGGCACTTCGATCCTACTATAGAGGTGCTCGCCCTTATAGACACAAACACAGAGCGAGCGAGGTGAGGAGGAGTGAGATGACTAAAGTCTCTCTCAGCTCAGCTGTACTGTTTGGAGTGCAGAGTGTGCTGCCATGGCAACCATAAAGAGACACTGATTTTTTTTCCCTTCAGTACGGCTTCACATCAAGAGTCTCTGGTCTGTAGAATGACACTTGAGCCACCTCTTTTTTTTATTATTATTATACAGCCATCTTTAATGCCCTATAAGTCACTTTATGTGGCTGCTGATGGTATTGATTTTCCGCGAACAGCTGTGATGTATCTGCGTTTGGATTCCTGTTTTTATTCGGGAGTGACTAAGAGGTTGTGCGTATGTGTGTGGGCGCCTCGCGAGCTCTCTCACAGCTCTCCAGCACTGACTTATCTCAGGTTCCTTGAGGCTAAGAGAGCATCCATGATATCACTCAGCAAGCATGTAGAGAGACACAGATGCAAAGGTTCGAGTCATATCTCAAACACATTCCCTTGCACCAGCACTGTTATGGGAGAGCCATTGCTTTGTGTTCATGCACCACGAATCCACTGCACGATAAAGCAATAATGAAATAAAATGCATGGAACCATTACAGTGCATTTCAAATAACAATACTTTCATCAGTTTTTCTAGGTCCACGTCCAGTGTGTAATATTTGGGAGGGTTCATTGATAGAAATAACTACCCGTAAATATGTTTTTATAGTGTATAATGGCTTTAAAACCTTTTTCCAGCCTTAGAGTGAGCATTTTCTATGTGTTTACTGTCGTCTAGCTGACATTTGCGTGCTGCAGCACGAGCCGACTTCAGTTTTGCATTTTGAAGCAGCAGCTTACCATGCATGGATGACAAACATGTTTGTCCCACAGCACTGTAACATAACATACAGTAGTACAATTACTTGGTTACTGTACTTAAGTACACAATTTGCATATCTGTATGGAAAGCTACACACTGTGAGCATCGTATAAATGCATTTTCTTACCTTCGTCTGTCGTTTCCTGTGGCCCAGTGTTCACCAAGCACATCATGTGCTGCCACCATAACTCATTTTTCTGTGTCTTCTTAAAGCTTAGTTTAGTTGTAGAGCCACAGTGGAGGACCAAAGTTGGTCTCTTGTTGGTAATTCATTTTATGAATGCTTTATTCCAGACAATTACCCTGACATCCACTTTTTTTTTTTTTTTTTTGTTTGTTTTTTTGTTTTTTTTAAGCTGAGACTGTAGAGAATCCAGTGACTTAATAAAACTCAATTCGTAACATTTACAAGCAGCTGAGGTGTAGTTGAGGTTGCATTAATTTACAAAACTCTGTGATGTAAGCCCAGCAAGCACAAAGTACAGACTGTGTGTGCACACAACTTGGAAACACTGGGCAAAACAACTGTTTGTGTACACACAGCTGCGAAAGAAGACTATACAGAGATGTGCTGCTTTTATTTTGGAGGGGGGAAAACAATCAAAGCAGCAAAATGAGATGGGACATTTACTTTAGACACTGTTTGTTTGTGTGGCTGAGCCTATAGAGGTCTGTAATATGTTGTTGATACAGATGATGCTCTGGTGTTATGGTTGTTTTTTCTTCACAGTTCTGTCATGTTTTTTCCTTTTTTTTTTTTACATCTAGTAAGCTGTGGTTGCTAAGGACATTTCTGGCACTTCACCACAGCAGTGGCCTATTAGTCAGCACATACTCACTAACGCCTAAGACTTGTTTTGACACTGATATACTGTATATGTGTACTGTATGTGTGTATATACAGTATATACACTGTATCTACTTTTTGCTTGCCGGCCATGGTTACTACTGGGATTGTCTTCCTGATCGACTGTCACTAAGCAAATCTTGTCTGATCAGATATACCGACAACGTACAACTGTCTCACTAATTTTTAAGATGCAGAAAAAGCAGTGTAGCAGAAAAGTCGCTAAATTTGTCTTAGAATCACACCTCAATTGAAGACCATTTTCTCTCTCATTGAGATCTCTTTAATTCCTAATCCATTGTAGTGTGACCATTATGGCTCATTTTTTACACTTGCTAAAGTCATTAGTCATTGCTAATTACCATATTGAATAGATGAGACCAGTCAGGGGAATTCTAATGAGAGTTTAGTGCTCCAGCAGAATATCTGGTAGCTGTGGGTGGAGATTATGGAATAAAGATATGAATCTGACAGAAACACTGTCCTGTTTACTTTGTTCTCCATTGTAACTAAATATGCACATAGAATATACACTTACCACTGGCCACGTCCTCAGTGTACCACAATAATGTGTGGTCTCCTGCTGCTGTAGCCCATCAGCTTGAAGGGTTAACATGTATATTCTAAAAAAGTTTATGCAAACCTTGGTTGTAACGAGCGGTTATTTCAGTCGCTGTTGCCTTGTCCGGTCATTCTCCTCTGGCCTTTTTCTCTTCGAAAACTGCTGCTCACTGTATATTTTTAATCTTCTTCTGACCATTTTCTGTAAACCCTCGAAATGGTTGAGCTTAAAAAACCCCCGGTTTCTGAAATACTCTGAAATAGTCATCTGGCACCAAAGACCATGCCACATTCAGAGTCACTTAAATCACTCATCTTCCCCATTCTGACGCTTGTTTAATTTAGTGGGCTGTCTTAATCATGTCATTTGTATTTACAAGCAGTTGAACATCTGTTCAGAAAAGTGCTTATTGAGTGTATACCTATAGGTGTTGTTAAGGCTACTATATTTACAACATTTTTTAACATAATCTGGAGGATTACTATGTGTATTTGTGAGTGCACAAGCTTACAAAACCATACCCACAGATTCTAATCACCTCAGTCTGTAGTCTGGGTGTTTCACCATCCGTCAGCTTGTTGTTGTTAGTCTCACCACTGTCATAACCTCTGGTTTCCAGACGCAACAGCAGCTGTTTCCTTCCATCTTACTCGTTTTGATGACTCACTACGGGACATAACCCACACCATGTAGTGGAACTGAATTGTTCAGCAAAAACCAAAGGTCAGAGATGTTGCTGGGGAACAAAGTGGAGGTTGGAGTGGGTGCAGGGGCAAATTAATGTGGTATAATGGGTATAATAATATCAGTGTTGTATCTTGAGTTTCTCCCACGTAGCATAAAAATAAAAATCCATGCTCATGTTACTGTTTTAGGATTAGTTTATACTCTTATTAAAATTAGATTACAAGTATAATTTCTTAAACTGTCTGATTAGGTGTGAGTAATTATTAACATGTGTGACCTGTTTGTGAACAGCTAAATTGAAATGGATTCTACAACAGTTTTCAATTGGGTCAAATTTGGTATTAGATTCCGATGTGAGAAGATGATAATGAATTAAAGTGTCCTCCTTTTTCACATTCTTCACAGAATAATGTGTTAGAATTGAAATCCTGCTGATTTAAAGGCTTCAATTACACCTTTGCTCTTGTCACTTCTTACACAACTGAAACAATCCAATAATGAAAATGAAACAATTCAGCAGTAATGATGTACAGTACTGCACATATGTGTATATTTACATCACTGCTGTTGAGCTCATGCCTTTGCTGCTCCTATTCCTTGTCATGGTAATGCAATAAAAAAGGCAGAATGAATAATTGATTAATCACTGCCTTAACAAGACTATGAAATTACAGTGGTACTTGTACGGTTTCCCTTACTGTAATAAGACCGCTTTAGTTAATGTTTCACCAAAGCGCCAAAGTCTGCTGCTCTGTGATAATGTATGAGGAGTGGAAAGGAGGCTGAGAGTTCAAAAGGAAGTAAAGTAACAGTTCTGTGTTTGTTAGTCACTCTGTTCAGTAGAACCAACACACACACAAGCAAAAACATTTCTGCAACTTTTGATCCATTTGTATGTTGTTTTGTTTTTCTACGCGCGTCTGTGCATGGAAACTTGAGTGTGTCAGTGTTAGAGCCAGATGTGTCAAACTCTAATGACCCTATGGGCCAAAGAGGCTTCGGGTTAACCTAACCTTCATTGACCCACAGGTCAGGGTTAGGGTTAGCTGTAACCCTATAACCCTAAGTGAAAAAAGCCACTGTTCAATAGCGAGTGGGCACTAAGCTTAAAATTATAACACAATACTCCATTATGATATTGAGGTAAAAATATTCATGATGTGATATAACAAAATTTCAAAGTAAAAGTGCTTGTTTTGATATTTTGAATGCTGTTTCACAATAAAATTGCCTTAATATTACTATTATAAAATAGTTATACTAACAAATATATTCAGTATTGTAACATTGTTAATACTGTATTCTGACATTGCTGGCAGCTGTGCC
Organism: Brachirus orientalis; assembly: GCA_016785285.1. Classification (NCBI taxonomy): domain Eukaryota; kingdom Metazoa; phylum Chordata; class Actinopteri; order Pleuronectiformes; family Soleidae; genus Brachirus; species Brachirus orientalis. The sequence continues at coordinate 2,597,766 of JAFBJR010000138.1, forward strand.
TAAAGGAAGAGGACATTGCTGGCCATGTTTTCATTTATGACATACTTTAATATTAAGTGCTGGGCACCTATTGTGTAGGCCATTGTTGTTACAGCCAAAAACAAACCCATGTCAACCCTTGAGCACAAAGAGAGAAAGACAGAGTGCAAAGAAGGAGAGGAAGAGAGGAGAAAGGAGAAAGGGGTGAGCAAGAGAAAAGGATTAGACAGCTGTTTTACTGTCATCTCTGCATGTGAGCAACAATCAGAGCCAAGGAGTTTATCAGCCTCTGGTGGCACTATCCAGTTCACTTTTCATCTCTGCCGCGTCTCTCCCTCCTTCTCTCCCCGCACGATACTCACTTATTGCAGTTACATAACATGAATATTAAATAAAAAAGAATATATATATATATTTAATCAGACACCAAATATGAGCTTGATAAATTGCTTTTGCATAAATGTTGGACTTTAAGGTCAGATATGCAATGCATGAGAGCCACACATTGGAACCAAAACAAAAGCCGTCATGACAGCTAATTCCAGCAAGTTATTGTGCCTGTTCTAACCAGTCAGCAGTGGAAAAAGACTTGTAACAGCATGTACTGTATGCAGCAAGTTGTTCACAGGTCCAATGGAGTTGGGCAGGTTCTCAGTAATTTTGGAGCCTTTTCAGGTATAGAAATACCATAGAATGGAAATACAAGACCAGTATGAACTTTCTTTAGAAGTAAATCCAGAGGGTTGCCTTTTCATACTACTGTGTCTTTTGCTGCATTCCTGTGAACATGTAATCACAACATATACTGTACAGAAGAGAAGTTGGTGAATATGATGGTCTTTTCTCCACAACACAGCAAGCAATCCCATTTGTGATGTGATTTTCTGTTGAATGTTTACATTTTGCAGATGTTTCATTGACCCTGTTGACATGTTTTCACTCTGTGGAATGTTCAGGGTCAAACGATCTGCTGTGCTCAGTCATTTAACACCTGTACCAGAATTGCTACAAGTGGGGATAGACGTGACCAGTTTTTCATTTGCAGAAAGATATAGTGTCAGATGGAGGCAAAAGAGCCTGTGAAAGGGAAACAAGAGTTGAAACAAGCTGGAATCAAACATAAACATACCCTCAGATGTCATGAATCCACGATAAGTCCTCCCTTTTGAAGACTCCAGTGTTCAGTTTTGTTGCCTCTGTCAAGGAGATTATATTTACGGCTATGTATGTCTGTGTTTGTGAGCAGCATAACTCAAAATGTAAAAGTGATATTTTCTGGTGATATTCCCAAGGAAGAAATTTTACAATGTTGTTGATCCAGATGTGGATCCAGATTCAGGTCTTTTTGAAATACTTGTAGTTTATCTTTTGAAATATTTTTTGGTAACTAAATTTGTTTGCAATCTTAATAATTCAGAAAGGGCTTTTGATTACTTGAACACTGATTGGTGTTGATGGTGTTACTGTGTCTGTTTACATAAACTTGATACACAGTAAATATTCCGTCTAAGCGCTGTTTGCCACCTGCTTGTGAAAGGTTTGCTGAAATATTGCATTTTCACAACGATATTAGGAAATACATCAGTCAGAGCCTAACCTGACCTGCACTTATTTTTGCAGTGATCAGTGAAGAAGTCAAAATACACACACACTCACAGTGCAGACAGCTCTGCTGTCTCAGACTGATTTTCAAAGGCTCGGCATCCATTCTGTGTTTGCTGTCGACTTGCTCCCCGACAGCTCTTTCATCATCCACCTGTCATCTGAAAAGCATCTTAAGTGATTATGTTTTGCTTCTCTCCCCAACGCCATAAGCACCTAAACCCCCCCCCACACACACACACGCACACACTTAATCTTACCTTTATGTTCATGCTCCGTTTGGCTTGATGGTGCAAAGGTGAATCATGAAAGCCTTTTTTTTGGTTGTTGTTTCAGATTTGTGTCATTTTCATTATGTAAGCTCCACCACTGTGTGTCGAGGACCTGGTATGAAATGCAACATGATTTCAGATGTTCCTGTTCTGGCTGACTTCGCCTATGTTGAAGAGATGTGCAGAGATGAAAGACAGGGATTTTACTCAGGGGATTTTGCACCAAAAATTGATTTTTTTCATTTTTTTATCAAATGCAATTAGAGCGGTGGCTGCAGGTTCCCCTCTGTTAATCCACAACAACTAATGTGCATGGTTCCATGCAACATATTGGCACATTTCTTAAAGTGAGATTAATTTGGCAGGAAAGAAGCTGAGTGGGCCTTTGTGGAACTGGTTATCTTTCCATAGCACATTGGACTAAGCTCTCCCGGCCCAGTGGAATGAAGAGTGAGTGAGCACAGGGCATGTGTGTTGCAATGTAGGTTATGTGGATGGTGTGAACATCACAAGGTTTTAAGATCAATTTTCTTGATTCTTCGGAAGATTTGCTGAGTAAGAGAATTGACCACATCTGTTAATTTTCCACGTCACCACACACTGACAACAGAGTTGATTCAGTTTTTCCATAATAACAAGAGAAAGTCTTTTTGAATTTACTGTATATGATCCATGTAAAAATGCAGTCTTATGTGTTTTTATTTAGATTCAGCCAAATGTTCTGTCCTTCTGTTGTTAGCTCTCTGTCAGGTCGCATTGTCGGAGGCGTGTGGTGGTTCTTCACCCTTATCATCATCTCATCCTATACTGCCAACTTGGCTGCCTTCCTGACAGTGGAGAGGATGGTGTCTCCTATAGAAAGTGCTGAGGATTTGGCCAAGCAGACAGAAATTGCCTATGGAACACTGGATGCCGGCTCCACCAAAGAATTCTTCAGGGTAAGAACAAAAAGCAATGAGAGCATTTATTGAAATTGAGACCTCTATGACAAGTACACCGTGTTATTCAGCCAGCCTGGGTTTTGGCACTTGAACACTTAAAATGTGAGGAAGGAGCAGTTGGAAATGTTTGGTTGTTATTCGCAGTGAACACTGTTCACAAAAGTGAACCTTGAGACTCATACCAGTCAAGTAAAATTACTAGCAATAATGCTGAATCACATACATGCATCATTTACTGTAATCCTGCGACTGTTTACACACAAGCTGTGACAGAGTGGAAAAAAAAGGAAAATGGGTTTTAGGATGGATTTAGGGAATATTATTTCAACCGCAGTAATATTATATAAATAATATTATTTATCCAGCAGAGTTGTCATTAATGAGGTGGCACTACAGGTCAATGACTCACTGCTGCTGCTGACATTGACAGCAGCAGAGAGTCGGAAAAGGCATTGGCTGTTACTGACAGAGGTACATTATGAATGATGATAGTAATGTTGTTTACATGAGTAATAGAAAACAATTGTGATCAGTGAGTCATACTATTGAGTCATGGACGTGCAAAGATTAACAGCTTGTACCCTCTGACCAAGTATTGACCCATTTAAAAAAAAAAAGACTTTTTCTAATTTTATGTTTCATATTTTATATTAATATTTATTATAACAATGTCCAAAATTGCTTTTGAGTTGTAATTTCTGTTTGTTGTATAATTTGGTTGAAACCTGTTAGTAGGCCCGTTAAATAACTGCATGTTTATGGTAATTGATATTAAATAAATATCCGTAAATACAAGTTTTTAACTTTAACCCTTTCCACCCCCATTAACAATTATGAGGGTTTGCCCTTTTTTCTTTGCTTTACGCCTGCACACTGTTGTGATAAGTGATGTACTGAGGTGACTTTAGCCTTTTAACATCAAAAATCAAGAGTTGAAGTTGAAACATTGTTTCAAAAAAACAGCAAACCTTCCCAGAGAAACTGTGTCAAGTTAACAGTCGCACTCAGATGCCAGTGGCTTGTGAATTCCACTGATGTTTTATTTACAAAGTTGAATTTTATCTCTATGTTTGAAGCAGCCGAGAACGGCAAAGGCTCTCAACAATATATATGTCTAGATCTTGTTGGATAAAGTGAGGCTTAACAAAAAAGACAGACGGAAGGAGAAAATTGTACATTCTCTGGGGATTTTGTATGTATCTGCTGGAGATGCCATCTTAGAAATGGGAGCTTGCGTACTCCCAGTACTTCGCCAGATTCAGCTATCATGTTTTCACGTTGACATTGTGTCTTACTGTGTCCTTCCATATTCTTTGATTTCTCACCTTTGGGTTGTCAGAGGTCCAAGATCGCCGTGTTTGAGAAAATGTGGTCCTACATGAAGGCAGCTGACCCGTCCGTTTTTGTCAAGACCACGGACGAGGGCGTAATGCGAGTCAGGAAGTCCAAGGGCAAGTATGCGTACCTGCTGGAGTCCACCATGAACGAGTACATAGAGCAGAGAAAACCCTGCGACACAATGAAGGTGGGAGGAAACCTGGACTCTAAAGGCTATGGCATCGCCACGCCGAAGGGCTCCCCCCTCAGGTAAAGCCCTGCCACTGCATTGTGGCTGGATCATGTTTTCACTGGAGCTCATGCATGGTCATCTCCATATATGTCCATCAGTTCTCATGTATGAACACATACATGAACTCACGCATCATGTGATTTCATGCATTTTGGCTTAAACATTTGTCTGCTTTATCATAATAACTCAACATTTCAGCATTATTGTTTTGTTGCATAGAATATTAATTCATCTTCCACTAATTACTCAAGGCGTGTGTTAACTTTTGCAATGTCCCATCACGTTTTTTTTTTTCTTTTGTTGATAGTTTGCACCCATCTCACAGACATTTTTGAGTCCATTTCCCACTACTGAAGGCCATCTTTGTTTGTGTCTGCACATGTACAGTATGTATGCTGTTTATCCTCATCACTGCTGACTTGTGAGCATGAGCAGAAGTGTGAAGTAGGACTATGCGATGTCCCACACTTGTTTCCTGCTGCCCTTGATTTACATTGGTCTTCATGAATATTTGGGAGTGGCATCTTTAAAGCCAAAGCCTAAGCGCACACACACACACACACTCAAGGACACACAAAATGTAAATGTCTCTCTCACGCCAGAAACAGATTGCAGCTACGTGGACTAAATTCCCATATGGCTACTTTCCCACTTGTGCCAGGCTCACACCTTAAGAGTGAAGTCAGCAGACCTGAATTTAAATTTGTAACATTCAATGTGATAATTGATGTAATGATTTATAATTCATACTTGATGAACCTCTATCGCCACTGTCCAACAGCAAGCAGCAGCTGTCATTTCCCATTACATTAACATCATAACCAAAATCCCATTCAAATTTCTCCTGCAAGCACAGAGAGAGGCAGGCCAGGAGCTGGTGGCATCTGAAGCTTTTAATCTACCTCTAATAAGCCTCATTCATTTTAATGAAAGGAGCCGTATGGGGAGATTTCATTCAAAGTCGCTGAGAATTCATTTGGCGTTTCACCTTGGTTTACAGCCAAAGGTCATAACACGGCAATGCTTCCCATGTTTGTCCAGGGGCTCCTTATAAAATTCATGCAGCAAGTGAGTGCTTTGTTAGCAGTAAGACAAATGGTGAAATGAATCTGCTCCCAGGTAATGTCATCCAATCATTCAAAACCTCCAGTGTGGCAATAAAACTGCAGAGGCTTGCCACCATTATCTCCCTCTCTTTGTGTTAATTATGAAACGAGTGATGTGTGTTATTGTCGGGTCACCACTCGGTCCATTCACTGATGTCTGATACTGGGTGTCACTGGCAGATGACGCGTGTCTTGATGAAAGAGCAGTTTGTATTAAAAGATGGAAATGTGAATGATCCAGATGTTTGCTTATGGTTGAGGTACTAATTGAAGTCTAACCAATTGTGCTGCTCAATCTTGTTCAGACATGAGTGAAGGTCTTGTGAATTCAAAGAGCTGAATCAAGTTAAACCTGCAATGCATTATTAATTAATCAATTTACTGCGGGGGGGGGGGGGGGGGGGGGTGAGGGGGGCTGTGGGGGGGGGGGGGGGGGGGGTTAAGGGATGCTCTGATCTGACAGAACCTCACAGAAGTAATTCGTGTTTACATAAACTGCACTCATCATGGTTCCACTGCCGTCATGAGAAAGTAATGTAAGCAGTAGAGGAAAATAAAATATATATTCACCTGCTTAATTTAAAAATCACAAACTTGACTTGAGTAACTTGAGTAATTAAATGCAACAGCATTAGTTTACTGTGGCAAATTGGGCATTCCACTGAATATATCTAAAACACACACACATATACACTAGGATAGGCTATTTTATTAACTTTCCTTGCTGTGCAGGCCTAACTAACTTTTGCACTTTGAAAACAAAGATACTCCACTGACATAACACCACGTTTTAATATTACAGGACTGTCTTCACAGAACCCTTCCTGATCAGTCTGCACTCCTGACTTCATTTCTTAAGCCCGATTTATACACCGTTGCTCGACACATTTGATAATTGTCGCCTGACAAAACTTAACAAGTCAAGATCAGCACTGTCAGATTATTTATTTGAATCCATGTCTGTACTAATTTTTTCTCAGTTTGACAACAGATGGATTTAATGAAGTTGTTGATATAGTAATTGAGGAAGAAGATATTTGGAATTCATTTTACTGTGCATGACACGCAGGTGATCAGTGTATCACTTAAAACATTGACGGGATCAACATGATGAAGGTGTTTTGGTCCAACAGTTGAAAAATAAAACTATAAAAATCATAGAGACAGTGACTAACAATCGGTTTGTGACCATCTACACAACACAAGGCAATTCCACACGACATGAGAGGAAAATGTGTTGTATGACGGAGAATAAATCAGGCTTTACATGTACGATGTCCATCCACCCCCATGCCTGGCCTAACTGTTTACTCCATCACACCTAACATACAGTAGTCTTCCTGACATCTGCTCCCCTGACACCAACTAACCGAACTAACCAATGACCTGCAGGTCTCTAGTTCATGCATGTCCACACACTGACTTCTTTCTTTGTATCTAAGTTCACTGGGCCAAGAAAGAATTCAGAGGTTTTACCAGCTCCGAGGATACCTGTGTTCCCTACAGCTGTGTGGTGCACTTAAGGTTCAGGAAAATAAAGACTCTTCTTTCGTCTGCTGATGCAAAAGGCAGAATCTCACCAAACTAAATTGTTGCTGCACACAGTAGCAGATCAGAACGTGAATACGTTATCTCTACTTCTTTTGTTAGAAATTCTGATCTCCGATTTTGCCTTTCTGTGAACAGTGGATGGGGAAAATCTTTGTTCCTGGTCAGTCAGCTATAGGAAATGCATGCACACACTCACCAGGGAGAGAGAGAGAGCAGCTTTTGAGGAGACGCTTTGGATGAGAGTGTTCAGGTTTTAGGACCTCATACAGTTGGTGACACAGTTTCCTTTCAGCCTGTTAAAGACATAAACCTGCTGTGAAAGTGAACCTGACACAGTTAAAACACTCAGAGCCTCAATCTTATTTGTTATTGCTGATAGTTATAAATTAAACTAAAAGGGTGTCAACTTACCAGAACACCATTAGGAATTGAATATCTAAAGGTTAGTTACCATAGCAACCTGTCTGCTGGTGCTACTGAAAGGAAATTACCATCTGTCGGCAGACTTTCTTATCCAAATCATCTCCTTTTACAAAGTCTGCTCTGCCTCCCTCTGAGGCCCCGCTTGGTAAAACCTTACTCTATTACTGTATAGGTGCTCGGCATTTCAGCCCCAACTAACATATATCAGACATGTGCATCTGAAGCCAGTGCTTCTGCTTCATATCAGTAGTCAAATGCAGGAGAGACTGAAACACAGAAAGTTAGTATTGTCATAATCACCGCCACCACCATGCAACCAATCTTTTTATATCTGTCCCATAGAGTGTCTCCTAATGGCTATCATTTTATATTATTTTCAAGAAACCCAGTAAACCTGGCAGTGTTAAAACTGAACGAGCAGGGCCTCTTGGACAAATTGAAAAACAAGTGGTGGTACGACAAGGGAGAATGCGGCAGCGGGGGCGGGGATTCCAAGGTCAGAGCCAGTTTGATAAACCCTGCGGGTAACCCACCACCACTGGGCGTGGGTGCTGTGGGTAGATGGGTAGCCGGCATGTCCACACTGCTCTTCCACTCGGGCAACATCCATCTCTCTATGGTGGCGGGTGGTGATTGAATATGAAAACCACAGAGAGAGAAATTTTGTATCATCAAGTTTAATGATCAACGGTTTTTTAAAAATTGATCAATATCAAACAATTAAACTCTCCGGACCCTCTGTTTGCATTGATATTTTAAGTCTACATGCATCCCTCAGCGATAATTATCAAATTTGCAGCCTTTTTTATTTAAAAAAAAAAAGTTTCAAACCGTTGCATAATTGAAGGTAAGCAGTGTGCCGGTTACCCAAAGTGATATAGTAATACACATCTACTGCCTTAGGGAGCAAGACAACCAAGCTAGATGGAGTATTAATGCATATCACTTTGATGTTTCTAATGATTTTGATGCTTTATGTGCTGTACGTATGTATATGTTAGTGTGTGTGGTGTTTGTGATAAGTTGTTGGTTTTTTTTTTTTACCAATAAGTAAGCTCAAGAATTAACGTGTTTATGTATTTGCTGCTCCATGTTTCTCAATCAATAACATAAAATAACATGGTATAATATGTTATTTATGTTATTTCCTTATGGTTGGAAGAATCCCAGTAAACCTAGCGGTGTTGAAACTCAATGAGCAAGCCGTCTTAGACAAACTGAAAAACAAATGGTGGTACGATAAAGGGGAGTGTGGCAGCAAGGACTCCGGAAGAAAGGTTAGTCTCCAACCCAAGCCTGTCACCTCACAGCACCTCCCAGCACAACCCTGCCCTGGTCATAGAATAGCCTAAATTCCTGTTCTCAGCCTCTGTTAAAGTGAGCAATGCTCCACATGTGGTTCAGAGAGTATAACTACAATACTGGCCCGAACATAAGACCACCCCACAATTAACTACACAATGCTGAATAAAGATTTTTCAAGATTAGAAACATTAAATACAGCAGAGTAAAGAGATACACTGTTTCAGTTCAAACATTGGTTTGGAAGCTGAAAAGTTGGTTCTTTCGAACCGTGGCGTCATCAGTGGACGTGTCATTCTGGGTTGTGAAGACAAGCGGGAAGGAGAGGAAGTGTGGAGAAAAACAATTCATGGTCTGCCTCCCACTTTGGTTCCTCTTAAAATGATGTGAACTCGGGCTGGTTCGCCATATAGCACCGAGTTTCTGAGACTCCAGAACGGAGGCTGCATTCAAATGAAGATGCATTATGTTTCTTAAAAGAAAAAGACTAACTGAAGTGAAATAACTTGTGTGAGTTAATTAAGTACAGTATCAATCCCACTTCCAATTGATTCCAGAGTCAATGAAAATCATATTCTTTCAGAATCGAGTTTAGAAAAAGTCCATCAGTGATGACAAAGAGGGTAGACAGTTTTCTCGTTATAACAAGATCTGTTTTTAATCTTAAAATCAGGTTTATTGATTGACTCTTGCATGAGGGAGGGATGAGTTTGAAGGTGGAGAGGCTCCGTTTGCTCTGAGGTTGACGGCTGCAACAGGAACTCCTCAGTTTGACAGTACATTCCTCTTGCAGCTGGGACGCATACAGCGCATCTCCACTGGTGATGCACAGCTTTTTCCCCCACGCTGGTGTGAGTGAGAAAATGATAAATGATTGTTGCCATCGGTCGCTGAACATGTTCACAGTTTAATTCCGTGCTCTTTGCAGCAGCAATGATGCGCTGCCACGCACAACTGAAGGATTCAGACTATACATCTGCCCTGCTGAAGACACTGCAAACTCTTGACCGATGAGAAAGTGTTTACCACTGAAACATCCAGAGCATGTCTAGCATCCTCATATGGAGAACCTTCAGCTGTGCATGTAATCGCTGCCGCAAACTGCCTGAAATGAATTAAACTGCCTAACATGACGATAACTCGTGTGTAATGTACAGCTATCTGACAGCTTTGGAAGCCTTGTAGAGTGTACTTGGCTTTAAGAATTTGAGGTGTAGTCAGCAAAATGACTCGGTCAATCTGTCTTACACTGGCAAACATCTAGCTGCCCTAACCACCAAAAGCAATCATTCAATGCAGACCATAAATGTAAAGCCTTGACTGTACTTGACTGTGATTTGGAACTTGTTTTGCAGGTTGATCGGTGTCATGATGTAAAAGAGCACCAGCACATACCAGCTTAAAGCTGCTGAGTTTTTAAATTCTCTACTCCTTATTTAAAGACAACTTTTGCTGTTGTAAACAAACGCCATGCCCTGTTATATGAATCAACCAAAACTTTAAAAATCTTAATTTCACGTCTTATATTCGGGCCAATATACTAGTGGTACTCTGGTGTCTGTTTCTTCCCACTGATGAGCTTGTGTTTTCACAGGTTTAATGTTTATTGCTAAAGTGTAAATAAATATTGTGTGGTGGATGAGATTGGACTGTTATTTACACTGTTATGCACATGCCATCAAGGTAGAATAAATCCTCTTAGAGTAGATTTTTACAACCGCTCAAACCTGCAGATGCATATACACACATCAGGTGTTTTGGTGACCTTGAGTGTGTACTGTAGATTAAATGTAAATCACACTTAAAGCAATATGTCAGTATAGATCTGCTTCCCAAGAAGGAAAAAAAAAGAAAAAAAACGTATAAAGCAACTTTGCTGGACATGAGGGAGACGGATGAGGACACTAGGTCATTAGACTTTTCCAACTTTCCCTTTGAACATGTTGAGCCACAGCCTTTGCACTATGGCTCTTACAAAATAAATCTGCCCCAACTCTCACTGAAGCCTTCTTACAAACTGTATAAATGAAACACCTGTCTGTCTAATAGATTGGGTCACTAAGTCTGCCACTGTGTTTGGGATATCCATGTCTTATAAAGCTGTTCTCACCAACAGAGAAGACTTTGCTCTCCAGCTCAGCTACCAAATTTCAACTGGACTCCTAATCCTAATCACTTTTTATTTCATCCTTCCCTCTTCTCACTTTCTTACTTTAGAACAGAGGTGTGAAACTATGTGCTATGATGGGCCTCTTGTCTCTGAGGGAAGCTCAATCTCACTTTAACTGAGTCTGGAAAGAATGCAGTCACCTCCCACTTTTGTGCGTGACCAACGGACATAGACCAAAATGTCTCTATATGCAGTTGGATTGACTTAAAACCTATCAGACCAATTATTTGCATGGCATATCAACAATGTGTCAAAAACATGCTTGTTCTAGTTATCTAGGAGCGATGGCTGTCAAGTAATGGTGTCTCATGACTCCACAGAGGTCGCTTAAAATGGAAGCAAAGACCAATCGATGTCACACTTTTAAAAAATACAAGGTGACTTCAGGAAAAGACCACAAATCAATCACTTAGTCAAGTGAAGTGAAATAAACAAATGAAGCTGCTTCTCTGCTGAAAGGCAGTGAAAGATATTTCTGTGTTACAGAGTCACGCTGCCTGTATTACAGTGCATTATGCCTGATTCATTCATCTGACCAACCCTTATATAGAGCCTCTATATAAAACAGAAGGCAAATAAACTGGAACTCCATTTTTTTTGGAATAGACACCGCGTTGATAAAGTAACTTTCTTTGTATTCAGTTGATTTCCAATCAAGATACACTTCTTACAAATCTCCTCTAATATGCTGCTCCAGTTATAATTTATATGACAAGTTTTAATACAACTTTAGAAAGCATGTTTCCATGTAGATATTAAACAAAAAATCTAACCAAAGTGGAGAATAATCTCTGAGTCTCTCAGCTCCCACATAGCACATAGATTGACACACTGAAGCGAATGCTTCATGTGGCAGAGTTGCTCTCAATAATACTCCACCCAAAGACAGAATAAATATATACAAATGCAAATATATTCAAATCTCTTCTCTAATCTAAATGGATAGAGATCAATGAGGCTGAGATCCCGTATCACCTGAAAGCTCCAGTGCATGCAAAGGCATAATAAAGTGTAGCCATCCTGAAAGAATAGCTGTCCATGTGGCATTGATCAGTACATGTGACCAAAGGTGTTCCCCAAATGGACGTAACATCCCCATTAGTCCTCATTGCTCCATGAACGCCTGTTAGGTTGACTGACACTAGTCTTAATGATTCCATTTAGGCTTTAAATGGGCATAAATGTAAGTCAGAGCCATCTCAGTAGAGAATAATGATGTGACCTGTCACTCCCTGTCCCCTCACAAAATAGAATTATCTGAAAACTGGTTGTGTATGAGAAGTGTGACTTAATATGATATTTAAGTGCTATGTTCTGTAAAACATGTAGGTCTGTGTCTGTCGTGATGTGTGGAGCCTGTCTCATAAAGCAACATCAATGAAGTGCAGCTCTGAATTAGCAACTTTTTTAAAAAGAAAAAAAAATCTGATCTGAAAATGGTGATTCTGGACAAGTGGTCTCCAAGAATTGTGACACAGCTGTGAATGTGTACATAAGGAGCAGACATAAATAAGTTCTCTTCTGGAGAGGCATCTGAGAGGATAAGTGCAGGAGCCTTTTTTGTTAAATTCATATTGATTTGATGACGGTCTGTGTGATTAAATAAATCACTGGGAGCTAATTTTCTTTCCTTTTTTCCCCTCTTTCTTAATTAAATGGGCTGAAGCTACCCCTGACTGAATAATGTTAAACTGCCTATGAATCCATTTAGAGCATTTTTATGAGCCACCCAACCCAAAACTGAAATATATTTCTAAAACAATAAATAATCTTAGCGTTGCATATCATATTTATATTTATAGAGACTCTGTTTTTGAGTACCTTTTATTTTAACCTGAATTCATGTAGTATTTTTGTCCTTGTTTTTGGATTGTTTTCTTCTCAGAGTTGATCACTTTAAAAAGTCTAGTTGATCATGTGTTTTTAGTGACATCAAAATGTTGTACTGGGGTCTTATCACATGAAACAAACTTTGTGAGACAGGCCTCCCTTTGCATTTTGTTTTGTTTTGTTTTTTTGAGTTTTGTGTGCGTCTCTTGTCCTCTCTTCTTGTACTTTACATGTATAAATGTAAAGCTCTGCCTGTCTACTGTGAGAATTTGTTGCATTTGCGATTCCTGTTTCTGTTTGTTTGTACACGTGTGTCACATGTATGTTATTGTTGTCTTGCTCCACCGCACTCCTGCTTCTCAACACTCGCCTCTGCCTCTCTCTTCTTCCTCCCCCTGCTCCTCCCTCCAGGACAAGACGAGCGCTCTGAGCCTCAGCAATGTGGCAGGAGTCTTCTACATCCTGATCGGTGGCCTGGGCCTGGCCATGCTGGTGGCGCTGGTGGAGTTCTGCTACAAGTCCAGGACCGAGTCGCGCCGAATGAAGGTGTCCACAGCACGAGCCGCTGCCGCCTCAGCCGCTCAGGCCTTTCACTGCTCAGCCTTAGACAGTGGTGCTAGTGCCCCCTACACAGAGTTGCAGAGCTACGGCCTGTACGCCAACAACACTGTTAAGATATAAGAGCAGAGCACAGCCATGGGGTAGGAAACGCTGTGATGAAGCCATGATGATGATGATGATGATGATGACATCCGCCTCTTCACACTTCCGCCCATCTAACCCGTGATCACAGTAGGGCCTCTCAAGGCTTCCACCGCAGTGCAAATGCTCTCCTGTATCTCTCTCTACCTCTGCCACTCCCTCGCTCAGTCTCTGTCACTGATCTCCTGCAGTGTTGTTGAATCACTTGATTTTAAGTTGCCTTTCTGCCTGTTTTTTGTAGTTTTTTTATTTTTTTATTTTAAGACTTTTTCTTTTGTTCTTTGAGAAATCAGCCAGTATTTTCTGTGTTAGTTCTTCAGGGTTGTTAACTTACACCATATTCCCATAATTTGCCTTAAAAATCATATTTAGATGTCATAAAAGAAGACTTTAACATTACGTATGCTTTAAGTCATCTGTATCTAAATATACTTTAAAAACAATAGAGAATGCTTTCTGTTTCTGCTTTCTGAAGTGTTAATGTCAGGCCTATAGTTAAATGCCGTTTTCAACACAAATATTACAATATTATCACAGTGCACAATTCGAGTGAAGGAATTTCAGCTCAGGTAGAAAGGCAATTTAAATCAGAGTGGTACGTCTATCTGTCAGTCTGAGCAAACTTCTCCCCTGCTCCTTCCCTCTCTTTTTGCTAACTGTCTCGCAAATGCAGGGCCCATCGTGGTGAACATCCTTTATATGTGTCTCATCAGGCAGGTCTGGTGCGATTCACATGTCTATTTCATCACTGTTTTAACCCAGAACACTTTAACTCAAAATGTTGTGTGTTTAGAACATGTTAAAAGTACAGAATTGTTGCTGTATCCTTTATTTTGGCTTCTGCTCTGACACTCCTGGTACAGCAGCAGTTTGTCTTCCGCCTCATGGATCAACTTACAACAAATAACCTTTTTTAGTCATTCACCCAACATCAAAGCCATTCATGTAATCGGCAAAAAGCAAAGGAAGAGCCAAGACAAGGAGTGATCCTCTACATGAGTGTGTTTTAGATGCACCTCATAAGTCTGCTGATGAGATTGGTGAGGAGCCTATTAGTGCAGAGGTTCCTTTATGCTGTTTGGTTCAGAGAAACGACGACGGTGTTCCAATTAGAGCGCACTGTAATTTTCCAGTCTCCATGCAGCGCTCACAGGTTGCTCCAGGTTGTGCTTGCTTTGCCCAGTTTAATCAGCTGCACTGGAGGCAGGCTGACACAAACACATACAATACACATCATTAGTTCGGTTTTTGGGCTCGGTGGTTTTTACTTTTCTGGACTGGAGGATGGACCTATTAAACCAACACGAAAAAGGCTCAGTTCCATTCTTAATGGCCACACCACGCTCTGCTCCTCCTGTTGCAACTCAGGACACTGGTGCGTTTCAGTCACCCCCACCAGTTACCTTGAATATCACCCAGGCCCAGATAAAGGTGTTAAAAAATTACACCTCATGACTCCTAACACCCAGTGCTTCTCTTAATTGTCTTGGTGTGCCAGCACCACATTCAGATAGTGATGTCCAATCTATTTTTATTTTTCTATAGGTGAAAGAAAGTGTCTGTACACTACTAGTTCTGTTGCGTAAGCTATTGTGTCTATTGTGAATAAGACAGGCTGTAGTGCATGTTGGTGAAATGCAACGAAATCTGCTGTGCAGACTAACCGGAGACTGTTTGTTTCCACAGCAATCCATCAACGACGCCATGCGCTGCTCCACCCTGACCAGGATGAGTGGCAACGGGAGCGGCGGAGAAAACGGACGAATCCTCACCCATGACTTCCCCAAAACTGTTCAGACACTGCCCTGTATGAGCCACACCGCCAGCATGGGACTGGGTGCCTCCGGCATGTGATCATCACATGACTGTGCTGGCGGTGAGGAATAGCCAGGGTGGGGCAAAAGAAGAGCACAAGACTCTAAAGACCTCAACAATCATGGTTGTCCAGTTTGGCCCATCTATTCTCTCGGCTGTCAACACTTGTCTTACTGCCAAAATGCACACGCAACAGTGTTTTTTTTCTAAACGAGCGGACATTTGAAAAAGAGACACTGAAAACAAAAGAAGAGAAATGTGCTGCAATAAAGAAGCCGTCAAGGGGGGGGCGTTTTTGAATTTTTTTACAGTGTTCAATTATATGTGTGGGGAAAAAAAAAACTATTCAATGTAACGCCTGCGCTGTGTCATTTTGATGGAGCTGTTGACGTTCGACTGCGTGTGCAATATCTTCACCTCCACTGCTGACCTTGTACTACCTATAGATGCTTTGTGATGGCTGATGGACAGATATGGCAGAGGAGGGAAAACATTTGTGACTGCTGGGATGATTTGATACAGTTTTGGCACATTCAAACTCTCTTTCACTCTCACATTTACAAGCCAGTTTGGAAGGAACAAAGTGCTCTGTGTAGCATAGCCAGATTTTATGGTATTAGTACATGGTTTACACTGTTGAAATCTTTGTTGGTAATTTGATTTGAGTTTTCCTTGACTGAAGGTTGATGCTGTATAAATCAGTGGTTGGCCTGGCTACATTGAACATGCATTGCAGCCACACCTCATCCAGCACCTCATGCCTTGTCTTTATTTCGTGCAGTATGACCATTCCCACACACAGATGCATCACAGACTTTACTGTTGGGTCATTTATTTGGCCATTTATGCTCTCGGAGATTCAGATATTCTCACTTTGATCTGTGTGAGAAAGATTAGAGGGTAGAGAAAAATCATGCAGACACATCACTCTGTGGTTATGTACAGTACTGAGTGACCTTACACTGTATTCAACTGTTGTGACCAGCATTCCATATCCACTGATATACTTGCATATCTAAGGACAAAGATTGACAAATCCAGATGTAATCTGGAGAAAACACTCCTCAACCTATTATCAGAGCAGTTGCTGCATAATTCACTCTTTCCTGTGATTTATTTTCAGTTTTAATTAAATGGGCTGCACAGCTATTCACTCCCAGTTTATTAAGAGTGGCATATCCTCGTCAGATTATGTGTGTGACCCATAAAAGGAAAGGTTCCATCCTCTAACTCTTGCTAGCCAGCACCGGAAGCGGGATCGAGAGTCAGCCATTATCCGTGTTTATAGGCAGCTGTGCAGCTTTATCTTTCAGAGCATGTGACATGAACAGAAATCAGAGTGACAGGCCCTGGACCATAGAGAGCAGTGAGGACAAAATGCATGCAGCTGGATTTGACATGGAGGTCTTAAAGACGAATCTCACCCACTCCATTCTGTAAACAAAAAGACATGTGATGATGTCATTTGCATTTCCAGGCCCGTTCTCCATGCAAGACTCACCCACAACAGGAAACAAAATACCTCTGAAAAGAGTCACTACTGAGGCCGTGTCAACAAAACATTGCTTCCCCTTGCAAAAAGCATAAAAACTAATTTTCAATATCAGATCGTATATTTCTCGCGTCTCAGCTCTTCTCATTCTCAAATATACACGAAACGATGTGGAAATAATGAACAAGAAACAAAACAGACAAACAACAGCTTTTCCCTTAGTTCCAATAGTCCCACGGGTGACAACTGTGAAGGTGTGAAACCAATAAGAGATTTTCCACATATATTACTGCTAGAAGCTATGTAAAGGTGACATTATAGGTCTTTGTTTAGAAACTCCAGTTCCCTGACTTTAACTTTAGATTTCTCCACCCACACAAAGCTTCCACAGCTAAATACAATACAGGTTACGCTTCACTGTTGTAAGAGGAATGAGTTCATCCCAATATTGGCATCAGTCAATACTGGTTAAATAATTAGATTGGAAAAAGAAAAATCCAATACGATTCCTAAACCCTAACTATCACTAAGCACAGGCAACATGCTGAGACAGGCTTTACCACCAATGTCAGACGTTTTATGTATTTTTAAAAGGAAGAACAGCTGACCTTAATTTTGCCTGTGGAAAAACTAAATAAGAAGCATGGCTCATATATAAAGTGTGGTTGTACTGTCCTGGTTTGCCCGGCATCTGGCAACTGAAAAAGACACTAGTTTTTGTAACTTGTGTTTTAATTTATTGGAAAATAGAAGATAAAAGCACGGCACAAGTCTTGTGTTTTCACATAAAGAGAAGCAGCAGCAGAATTGTACTTTCCTGTTTCTTTTTTGGGGAATACAATACTTTATACAAGCTGGTGCATTAAGTATTTTAAGATGGCTGGTGTTGGCTATAGGTGGTAAATGGACCTGCATGTTTGCATCAGCTTGGTTGTTTAAAAGTGCATAAAAAGACTAGATCTGACCGATTTTGGTATCGTTATTTTATCGCTATCAGGTATGAAAATGCTATCTAGCCATCCGTAATATCTACCCTATTTTAATATTAACTATAAAAAGTTGAAATCCCTTGGATTCTAAAGTGGGTGAGCTAAAGTCACGGACGTTGGCCTTTTTCCACAGCAGCCAGTTTGACATGTTTTAGCAGCTAAAGCACTGGTGTTATTCATTACACTAACGATGGCTCTGTTCAGTTCATGCAAGTCAGAATAATGTCATAGTTAGATAACATGCCCCCTGAAACCGAGGACGCTAAATGGAACTCAGCCATCATTAATTTATTTATGTATGCCTGTGCTTTTTCTATTGTGACTGGTCATATTGGCTGCCATGCACATTAATTCAAACCACCATTCAGTAAGATCTCAAAATGCACTGAGCATCATCATCCTCACACGTGGTGCATTTGTACAGTATGTGTGAGTGTTAATAGTGTCCAGAGGTGTGATTTTTCCTTGAAGGTCACTGGAAGGTTGTTGCTGGAGATGAGATTTTCACTGCTGTCTGATGCCAGCGTTCAGCTTTGTGTTCACGCTGACCCCTCGCTGACCCCTCGCCTCACAGCAGAGGCTGCACGCCTGTACAGAGACAGTGCTCATCCTCTGCCTCCACAACTGGTCATCTTTTATTTCCACTCCCCTCTAAGTCTCCTCTGAGTTTCTCCTTTAAAAAAAAAGAGCCAAATCTAATGTGAGGCTCCTTTGGTCTCCTTACAGCATCAGAGAAGAAATGTGCAGCCACATGTTCACTGAACCCGTACATATTTCCACCTATTATGTATATAAAAGGCTTCTTTTCCGTCCCCCAGTGAAACTGTTCTATGGATCACGCCTCAGTCCACCTGGGTTAGTTTCCTAGTATGTGAGTACTTTTCCTTTCCTCCTCCATCTATACGTCTTCTTTTGCTGATGGTGGTGCAGCACAGCACCATTCAGTGGAGGCTTTATCTTCAAAAGTATGTTTTATATGCCATAAAAAGATTTGTTTTAAAAAAAAAAAAGGTAAATTAAAAATCAAAAACACTCAATGTTTGTATTGTACAGGAGAGTTTGAGGTGTGTAAAAAACACACACACAAACACACAAGATGTTGAATAATATGTAAATGGTAATGTTGTTCAAAGCCAGTTTTGTTTTGATTCAATTTAATTTGTTGGTGTTTTTTTAAGTGCTTGAAATGAATTTTAACACCATTTGAATAATTCTTTGTCCTTTTTTCACAGTACTTTACTCGAATCTTATCACAGTTTGTTCACCAGGAGCATCGTTATTGTTGTTTGGTTTTGTTTTTTTGTTTTTTTTGTTTTTTTTTTTTTTTACTTTGACATGGTTTTAAAATGAAATTTATGGTCAGTGAATGGGTTCATGCGGTTTAAGGCAAAAACAAAATAAATGATGAATACAGCTACTAGAAATTTAACTTTTGAGAAATAAACTTTTTTTTTTCTAACCAAAGTGTCCTGAAAGGAAGTCATCACACTTTTGTAACTGAATAAAAGGGGGAAAAACACATTTTTGTTCAGTTTTGATTCCACGAGGGTCCTGTGTTTCACTCCATGCCTTGGGCAAATGGTATATGGCTGCAGATATTACAAGCAGAAAAGGATTAAGTGGTGTCTGGAATTGAAAGGCGTGCAGCGGTGCAAAACATGATCTCAGGCTGCAGGAGGGGAAGAAAAAGTCAGCGTAACATGAGCTGCAAAAGAAATAAAAACAACCAATTTGTGTCGACTTAATGCTCTTTGTCAGGGTCTTACAAATTAGTGAGTTAAGACAACATTTAATTAAGCAACTCAAACTAATTTGCATCTGCGGGCATGCGTGTCTTTATCAGATACAGCAGCATGGACAGATCTTAAGTAAAAAAAGGTGGAGGAGCCTCTCATGGTGGGGGCTCGGCCAATCGCCTTAACTCCATTAACTGGTGTTATTTTACCTGGCATGTTGGCTCTGGACTCAGTCTGCACAGGTGATCTCACATGTGGGAGAGT
This sequence comes from Brachirus orientalis, assembly GCA_016785285.1. NCBI lineage: Eukaryota > Metazoa > Chordata > Actinopteri > Pleuronectiformes > Soleidae > Brachirus > Brachirus orientalis. Next base: position 2,617,510 of record JAFBJR010000138.1, read on the forward strand.
GTGGAGCCCAACAGGTGGATGCTCTGTGGGAGTGTAGTCCGACCAAAACCGGACTCTTAAAGCAGAACTTTGAAAGTCTGCAGGGGGGAGCTCGACGGCCATGTGCTTTTATTTTCAACGGAGCCTGTGAAAACACAAGCCCTGCAGCCATTTGTCATCGATTTTGCATGGTTGTGTGTTTTTTACTTAAGGCCATTCGAAAAAAAGCCGGTCTGTTGTTTACACGCGTGTGGCCCCTGCCTCGGTCAGACAGTCATTATCATACATCAAGGCACTGTACATAGTAAGGCCAAAACCACAACAGGCATCTCCTCTTTCTCGCTTCCACCAACAGTTCTCTCTGCTTCTTTTTCACCAGCTTTACCATAAAGAACGTTTAAAATAACACTATCACTGCCTTGATCTAATTGCCACTACCTGGTCACTACCAAAGCTGGTTCTCCTGCAGACAGACAGTCAGACTTTTAGACTTTTAACCATCACAATGACTCCAACTTCAACTGGAAGGTTGCGGGTTTGAGTTCCAGCTCTCGTCATCTACATGCCAATGTGTCCCTGGGCAAGACACTTGGTTGCTCCTGATGGCTGTGGGGGCAGCTTGTGTATGAAAGATGTGTGATAAACATGCACTGCATAGTTGCACTGTGAGCAAATGGGTGAATGGCAAAAACTATAGCAGTGTTGAGTGGTCATCAAAACTAACACTAGTCTTGATGACCACTCACATGTGTTTGTATGTGAGGTGAGGATGGGTATGATTAAAGCATTGTAGTGGGTGTAGTTAGTGTGTTGAGACTGTGATGGGCTGAGTGGCCTTGGCATAGGTTAAAGTATTTCATGATTTTTTTTTTTTTAATTTACTAAGCAAATATTAGCACATTTAGATTTTTGGTATGAGTTTACATCTTGCATCCTCCAGGGCATATTTTAATCCTTAAAGGAAAGAACAGTTAAAATAATGATCATGAAAAAGTACTATTATTTTTTTACATCTGCATGTACAAAACAAAATACTGAAATACTGAATACTGAAAATAATATTAATGGGACAGTTTACAAAAATCATCCATATGGATAATAATGATGTGTAGATGAGAATAAATCTTGGTGACAAGCTGGCTGAGAGTTCCATATCACTGAACCTCTGTACTGTACATATATGAGGCCTACGCTGATTAAACAGTTCAGTACACAAATAAAGCAATCTGTAGTTGTTAACTGGATCAACACAGTTGATATCTGGCTGAGAAAACAGTCACTGAAATGAATGAGTTTTAAGTACACAGTTGATTATTCTTAAAGTCCATATAGATGGAGAAATAGTTGAGGAAATGTCGATTTCAGATAATTACACTGATTATAATTTGAGTTTAGTCAGTCCACCTTTTTTATTGTCATTATTATGAAACGTCCTTGGCTGGCTTTACATTCTTTAATATTGATTCGCCCGAATGATACTTCTCCAAACACAATCCGCCTGCGACATGTCAGTGAATCTGCTGCCGGCTGACAAATGTGTAGCCAGTATTCTACCTGAATGTGAGCACGTTAAGCTTTATTTATGCGTTTGTTTGTATTAACTTCCCTGCCGTCTTCATTTAAATTCAGCTTTCCAAATTCCATCTGTTAGAAGACAGGGTGAAAACAAGAAACATAACTTTCATTACCTGGAAGAAACATGTCCTGCAACAGTCGTCTCTTAGATTATTGTTCAACCCAGAGGAAGGAATTATCATAATGATGAAGAAACAAATATAGAATGTGCAGTTGTGTGCTGAGCTGCTTCTTGTGTGTGTGTTGCACAGAGATAGTGGGGTGTCATGCTCTGTCACACCCCATGATTAGTGACATCAACAGAGAGAGAAGCCCCCACTCTCTCTCAGCCTGACAGCTAAAGGCCTAATGTATAATTAATGTCTCTTTTCTCTCCCCTTCTGTCGCTGTGTGTCTTCTATGTTTTATATATATATATAAATTCCCATTAACCCATATCCAATTCTTTCTGACTTTTGCAGGGCTGTGTGAACACATATATATCTGATAGTCGATTCCAATCTTCAAATCAGATTTGTGTAATTTCAGTTTGTGGTCCTAGATCAATATGAAAATGAGTGAGAACAGTCAGGCGTTATCAACCTCCACTGCGACAGCGCAGCAAAATCTAATGAGCAAATTTGCCGTGATAGCTTCAGTTTCTGAATTTCCCCCCCATCAGTAAAGGCGCATCTGATCTTATCCTTATCTTATCTTATCCTGTACATCTCCTGCTTCAATACAGAGGGGTCTCATAAACATGAGGTATTTGTGTGCAATCAGGTTCAGATGAAAAACAGATTTGAATCAGATTTGAACCACGTAACTGATAATCTGAACATAATGAGCTTTATGATTAAACCAGGATATGTCAGTTATCCTGGCTGAACTTAGCCTCAAGTCAGATGCACAAAACCAGGGATGCATCAGTTACCATGGCAATGTATTCTGTGCAGGCAACAAAGATCTGTTAATCCTGTCATCTCAGTCCCTTTAGTCAGCTGTCAATCTGATCAGAAAACTGTGTTTTACAGTTACTCGTGATCTCCTGACAGATAATTATGTTAGTCATCATTACTCTTATATGGATTTCATGAAGACTGGTGTTTGTTTTTTTTAGGTGCTGTTATTGCAGCTGTTGAGCTTGCAAAGTGTGGTTTCAATCAAGTCAGTGACAAGAGCAATAATAGGAAATACCCATTCATATCACCAGTGTTTCTGACACAACAGGGTCCCTGTTTATGGATGTTGAAAATCTAAATAAAGGCATGATTTTCCGCACTATCCGAACTGTATGCAATAAAGTCAGTGGCTCATATTAGTGATGTCTTTGGACACCAATAAACAGGTGCAGAAACTTTATCTTCCATTCTATTCAGCAACAGCTCTTCAACAACTGTACACAGAGTACCCTAGCGCCTTCTACTTGTCATAAGCTGCTATAGCACACCCATGTCACTCTATAACAATATTAATCACCGTCCTTTCCCCTCCAGGGACACATGAAAGTGATCTCAATTTAAAGGTATCTCTTAAAATATTACATATGATGATTTCAGTGGAGCAATAGTTAGTGAGGAGCTAATTCACCAAAACTAATAAGAGCAATAAGAAAAAACAATGTTTTTCCCTAGTTTAAGGTTTATTTTTAGGATACCTCTGTTTTGTTGCAAGAAATTCTGATGTAGTCAAAGGCACCAACTTCAGTTAATAGTGTGAAACAGTACAGTATAAAAACAGTTGTTTTTTTTTTGTCTGATCCTGTTAAAAGCAGCTGTAACTCTTTTACATAAAGTTTTTCACCTCTTCAAAAGTTTCCATTGTAAGCTGTTGTTCACTTGGCGACACACATCTTATCTCTTTTCCTCTCTTCATTTCTGCATTGGTAAATCTGTGATCAACCTCAGGGTCTATTTCAAAAAGCCCTGAATGTGCACTTACCAGGATAAGTTACATCTGGTTTGACCAAGCTGTGTCTTCTACATCCCGGTTTGTTGTGGACTGAGCCAGGATGAACTTATTAGTATAGCTTAAGGCCCACTTTCTCAGATATCCTTGATTTCTTAATTCTACTTTCATGCAACAGGCCCCCAGATGGCACACTGGACCTAAAACACTCAACACCCACTGAATCTAATCTCACACCTTGGATGAAAAGTTGGATCTTCACAGAAAGAACTCATGTCCCCAGGTCTGAGCCTGAGTAATTAGTCCTTATCTAAAATTAAATCTGGATGCGTCACCTGTCCTGAAGCGTGCGAGGACCAGTGTGAAGATCCTCTGAAACACTGGCAGTGGCAAGTACGTGTAAGACAAAAGAGCACATTTTGATGAGGAAGCAGAGAAAGTGTCCAAAATAGAAAAGCGAGGGAAGAAAAATGAAGTGAAAGAAAATAAGTGTTGAGAGCGTATTTTGTTAAAGCCTGTGGAGTCATTGCTGCCTAAGTGTGTCCAGGTGCAGATTTCTCATCAGAGAAGTGTTAATGAGCTGCCGCAGCATCAAATGGACGCACACATACAGGGAACGTTAGGCTCACACTTACAAGCACAGGTTTTCTACTAAGGGCACTTGAATAGCAACAGGAATGGAATGGAAACTCCGGCTCTTATCACTGAGCCAGATCATTTGGCTCAGCTCCTGAGCAGCTCCTCATTTAGAATCACTCGAGGCTTTTATGATGCCCTCAAATTTAGCATATTGTGAAACATGAATGGTACGTGTGCGCATAAATTGTGAGGACAGTGTAATGAGACCGAACCATATTGTTTCCAGAAATACATTATTTTATGTAATGTTGAGGGTAAAACACTTTTAATGTCATGACTCCTATAGCCTGTTCCCTGGATTATATGCAGTCTTTTATACAGTACCTTAAATGGAACAGAAAATGTCTTTGGTAGATGTTGAAGTCACCTTTTATAATATTACTTGAGTAAAAGTCTGAAAGTATATGGCATTTACTGAACTTTAGCATCAAAGTCATTTTCCTGATATAAAAGGTACTTTAGTTTTAGAAGTAGAAGTATTTAAGAAATTATTAACTGAACGATGGAAGCTCAGCGGTAGAGTGAGTCGCCTTTCAACTTGAAGGTTGTGGTTCGATTCCCAGCGCCCCTAATTTACATTCCAGTGTATCCTTGGGCGAGACACTTTACCCTCACGTTGCTCCGGACAGCTGTACCAGCAGTGTGTGTCAAATGGTATGAAAGAGGAGTGATAGAAAATGCACTGTGTGAATGGGTGTGAACGGGTGAAGTATAAAGCAGTTTTGAGTGTTCACCAAGACTAGAAAATCATTACATAAATACAGACCATTTACCAACTTTTCTTCTGATTTTACTTGGTAGTCACAAATATAGTTAGGTGAAATAGTTGGGAGTAAAAGTACACAATTCCTTTTAGGAAACGTAATGGAGTAAAAGTAAAAGTTGCTAGAAGTGTGAATGGCAATGTAAAGTTCAGGGTCTTGGATTTTGTACTTAAGTACAGTAACAAAGTATTTGTACTTTTCTACATTACAGCACTGACTATATGCAATGATTAAATCGTTTATTTAGTTTAGTAGCTAACAAAACTTGCTTTTGTGTTTTCATGGTCTTTATTTGCTCTGCAGTTTGTTCCTTTCTCTGTATCTTGTTAGTTCCCAGTTTTATTTTGTTTTTGTTTTTTTAACATAGCTTGTTTGATACGCTAATTAAAGTTATTTGTATAAGTTAGCCAGCCTTAATAATAGTTTTGCTGACTTTTAAAGTTTCTTTTAAACCAGGGACTATTATCAGGAAGTTAATGATAAATCCATTAAAGATGCTTTAATGGCTTCATGATTAACGTCATGCTAAAAGGTTGAACTGCATTTCTCTTTGTCTAACGATGGTCACTGTGGAAGACAACGTGGTTCTTGTGTTGAATTAGGCGCTGGTGACTGTAAATATGGTGAGGAAATGACAGGTGTTATAAAATAATACTCCCGGCACAGGGGACGTGTTATCATGAAGGGCTTTATTTTTACATAAGCTGTTAAACCCACAAAATAATCTCCTCCTTGGCCGCACTTACTGTCTCACTAAGCTACCGTGTTAGCCTGTCAGTGTTTATAACTTGCATTCGTGCAGACTTAAACTGGAGAGAGCATGAATGTGGTGCTTCTGTATGATAAAGCAACAGCGTATGGTGAATGAATGGTTATGGGGGCAGTAAATCATGATGAATTTTCTTTCTTTATATGCTCCCAAACCTAATTGAATCAAATGACGCTTGAGGCTCACATTTATGTGAAAGTGTCCAGATGTTTTTCTTTTTTCTTTTTTTTTTTTTCTTTTATGGCTAAGCGTGTCTCATCTTTTTTATTTATTTATCTGTTCTTTATTTCCAGACTCTCTCTCTCTTACTTAGCATTTCAATAATGCTGTTATGAAGGGAGGCAGTTCAACTTTATTGCCACGTCTCCCTGTGGCACGTGAGCCATGTTTTTCCAAACAGAGGAGGAAAGAAAATCAATAGTGGTGAAGCCAATGCTGCCAGCTCCTGTTTGGGGGGGGATGTCGCAGAGTCTCACAGCCATCAGGGAGGAAACGCTTGCACCTCACTGGAATAGCTTGAGTGAACTGCCCTAGTCTGTAGCTTAATGGAGGACCACGCACACGCACACACACACACACACACAGCTTCAGGGATATTGATTCTTACTCATTTTTGTCTTTCATGTCAGTTTTTATTCGCCCGTCACCCAAGCTGTCGTCTCCCGTGCCTTCCCCTTATCGCTCAATGTGTGTCTCTGAGCGGGAGTTTTCTTTGAGGAAACATACACATACACACAGAGTCTTACAGCATAAGCAGGAGGCCCTGTTCAATACCATGTAGCACCTCGCGTCTCTTATCCATCCAGCCCTCAGGCCGTTTCTGGGCATCTGAGTGACAGACACTCGCGGCAGGACGAGATGTGGAGACAGCGTCTCAATATACAATGACAACACACAGACGTGTCCCCAGGACACTCTTGGCTCTTGCTTGATATCACACATACTGTATGTTCGTATGTGTGTGTCTCAATACCAGACACAAACACACAGTACATTACATATCAGTTACACCTGCGCTCCAAAACTGAAAACTGAAGCTAAACTCAACCCAGCCTCATTTCATTCATTTCATAAAGCAGGCTCCACTACAAATAAAAATAAATAAATGAATAAAAACCTGTGAGGGTGGACTGCAGGTGCAGTGGAGTTACATACAATACTTCATCATTTATGAAACAATGTGGACTACTGTAGCAGTAAATTACTGATTGTACCTCAATTCCCCATTGATGCAGCGATACAGATGAAATTATGGCTGTTTTCACTCATAATCAACACTTTTTTACTCATGATTCTGTGAAGTAGTTTAACTGGGGATATAGTACTCACTATCACTATCAGTCAGATAGAAAATCATTAGACAGATTATTAGAAAAGAAAAACAAAATATAAATACAATCCTGAATATCCTATAAGGGCTTCAATATACGCAGACTATAAACTTTTAAATTAAGAGCTGCAACATTTTAACTGTCATGTCATGGGCTGAATATTTGTTTCACTGGAGCTTTACATGTTTTATAAGTCCTTGGTCATTGTTGGTAATGGACACATTAGGTTGTGACTGTAGTCTCAGTATCACTATCAATATCGGACAATAACGAAATTGCATTGAGCCATCTTTAAGTTTGATATCAAGGAATACATTCACTAGTTGTTTTCTCTTGCTGAAGACAGACTAAAATGTTAACCTCTTACATATAACATTTGTCTGTTTGCTGAAATTCCTTGGTTTTCTGCAAGAGTGATAATATGAGGGAGAAGGAAGTATTTCAAACTAAAAGTCAGTTTCATTTCTACATCAGTGTGCTGCAGTCCAGAATAAACAGACCTAAAGAGAAAAAAAAAGGTCACTCTGTCCAGAGCGTGCAGGCGGTCAGAAACTGTCGATACTTTACTGGCCTGAGGCAGGAGTATCTTAAATATCGCTGCAGCACCTCAGTGGTCAAAGCACACATCATGGCTCACCGTTTGAGGCTCCACTTATCCCATTAGTTGCTGATTTACAACTGGTAATGCAGTTATATTGCTCGGTAAATGAAAACGTATGAGGTTATGGTGGGTTATTATCCAGTTGGAGCTTTATTGGGCTTCCCATCTGGGGTGTTGAGGGTCACCCAGGGAGCGACTGAAAGGGACAGTCAATCACAGGACAGAGCCCGCCAGTCTAATACTCTCAAGATAAACTGTCCTTGCTTGAAATATGTGCCTCCTCATTGTTGAGACAACAGAGAAGTTGCCGTACTTGCCAGGCCTCCTGAATTTGAGGGAAGGCTTGCACCCTGAACCTTTCTTCTCTCTCCTCTGTTTCCCATCTGTCCATTTCTGCCGGTGCAGGCAGTCGATGGCTTTGAGGGGAAGATGGATGGAGGTAGTAAACGGCACGCTGGAGACTGAAAGAACAGGAGAACGACAGAGGGAGTGAGGGAGAGATGTATGGCAGCCCACATCGCCTGAGACAGAATGACAGATGAAGGGATTATGGGGCACGGCTACTTTCCACAGTGATCAAAGTTGGGGAGCCTCCCCAGCACAGCCCAGGTGGATTCCAGCCAGTCCTTCTGGTAGTTAGGGTCAAAATCCAACGAGGGGGAAATACCCTCCATTTCAGTGTAATGTTTGTCTCGGTAGGCCACGGATCCCTATTTAAATCTCCTCACTGCAAGGAAATGCTAAAGCTGTCCTTTCCATTTGTTGAAAAGAGACTGCTTTTTGACATTAGCAGACTTGTTTTCATCTCCCAGTCGGTGCGTGCTGGTGTATGGTTGTTTATTTGTTCCCCATTCACTTCACATACATATGGCTGGAGAAACATCCTTAACTCAAAAGTTTGGCCGTGTCCTTCCTGCAGGACATGGAGCATATTGAGTAAATACACAAATCAGACTTCAAACACAGCCACACTTCTGAGATAGAGAGAAGGAGGGAGCACATATGTGTTATATGTGCAGGTATGTGCACACACATGTGCCCGTGTGTGAAGTGTGGGTGTGATTTTGGCAAACACACGGTGTGGAGCAAAGCCTGAATAACGGATTTATCCCCCCAGTAAGAGTAATCAGTGAACCTTGAGTTCAGCCTATTGAAGTTTAATAACATTCTGAATGTCAGAACACATGACAGCAGAGAAACATAATCCCCACTCTCTGTAGAGAGAAGCTGCACCCTCTCTCCCTCGCTGTCTCTGTCACAAAGTGTACACACACACACACCAACATCGGTAAACCTTTACAGATTAGCTGGCCTGATTTAAACTGCATTTAGAGAGCAGTAAATAAGCCAGCGTTCCAGTTGACTCAGTTCACGTTTCCTCCCATCTCTTGCAGGGTTTTGTCACCTCATCACATCCAGATTCTCTCTGTTTGACAATTTGAATGAAGCTGTCATGGTATCTTTGCATTTTGTGGGCTGTGTGAGTGAATGAGTGGCTCCAACTCAGTCACCAGGATTATGTGTCATCACAGTACATTACTGCAAACCGCAGTCGTGAGTGAGTTACTTGTCGACAAACATGCACGTCAAAGTGATGGTGTTTGAACCACTTGGTGCTTTGGGGAAAATGGAGGTGATGAAAGCCATTTCCTGCATATTAAACCAAATTAATTATGTACGCCAAATATTTCTGCATGATACAAAACAAATATGCCGCAAATATGTTCTTTTGGAAAACATCACTTTTGTTTAGCATCACAACAGCTTCTCCATAAAAACACACAAGAATGTCTTCACAACACCACAAAAAATCTGTGTTTTCTCCTGCTGCTCAGCCAGTGTCTCACCATGTTCCATGCCAACACTGGGTTCTCCAATTAATTTTTTGTTGGACCAACCAATCTGTTTGGACTGTTCTAGTTTCTATTTTCTCTACCTTGTTTTTTTGTAGTTCTTTGTGTCTAGTTTTTTGTTCCTTGTTTCCTGTTTTATTTTGTAGTTACTCCTTGTGTGTACTTTAAGTGTTACTTCCTGTCCCCTCTTCCCTCTTGATTCCCTTCCACACCCTTATTTGTTTCACCTGTGTATTATCAGTTGCACCTGTGTTGGATTATCTCTGTCTCCCTTGTGGATTTGTGGATCGGTGCTCTCCAGTGTTTTGGTTCATTTGTTTCAGTTCACCCTGTTTAGTTCCTGAGTTTTCTATACGTTCCCTCCTGCTTTAGTTTGTTTTTGGATTTTTGTTTAATTAAGGTTTGTTGTAGTTTTTTTTTGTTTTTTTGTTAACAACATGTTGCCAGCATAAGCTTCTGCATCATATTCCAGAGTGTCCCTGAAAGCTTACCTGAACCTGGTAGGATACAAAGGGCTCTCCTTGTGACAGATCTTCATATTTGGAGACTACATGTACCAGCTGAAGACAACAGTGCCATCACTCGAAGGTGAGTTATGCAACCCTCTCCCCTAGCACAAAAGCTCTTCATCTTCACTTTTTATACAGCAAGCAAAGAAACAAAACAACCTCTGTGTTGATGCAAAGAGGAGATATACATATCCACAATATTACTTGGTGAAAGGCTGCTGCTTTTGTTTACATTTCTGACATGTCACGGTCATTTTATGACTTACTGCAATACATTTCTTACATGCAGTTGTGGTGTTCACATGTGTTGACGAGTAGATGAGTGTTGAGGTTTCTGGGGAGAGAATCCAGGATGGTCATTGGCTGACAGTTTGATTGTTTATCTGTTCTTTTACTTTTCTACCAGAGCTCTGTAGTCCCAATAGTGTTGCAACACATCTGTGTTGTTTGCTAAACTACCCAAAGCTATCTCTTTTTGAAGAGGATGTTGTCTCTCTGTAGTGGTTAGCACTCTTGCCTTTGGAGCAGGAGGTCTCGGGTTCACAACCCGGTTTGCATGTTCTCCCCGTGGTGCGTGGGTTCTCACCGGGCACTCCGGCTTCCTCCCACAGTCCAAAAACATGCAGATTTGGGGACTAGGCTAATTGGGCACTCGAAATTGCCCGTAGGTGTGAATGTGAGAGTGAATGGTTGTCTGTATCTATGTGGCCCTGTGATGGACTGGTGACCTGCCCAGGGTGTACCCTGCCTCTCACCCCATGTCAGCTGGAGTTAGGCACCAGCGCCCCCCGCGACCCTCAGTGGATAAAGCGGTAGAAAATGAGTGAGTGAGTGTTCTCTCTCTCTCTCTCTCTCTCTCTTTCTCTCTCTCTCTCTCTCTCTCTCTCTCTCTCTGCCTTGGGTCTCTTGCTCTGCTGTCATGCTCACCCTCTTCCACCCCATCACGACCAAGTCTTCAATTTCATCACATTGAACTGTTAACACATTTGTGCTGATGCATTTATCACCTTCAGAGAACCTGCCAATAAGTGATACCTGTATATAAGCCAAACCTAGTCTGTTGGTGCTTTTTATATAACATTTTAGTCATATGATATTTAGGGTTAGATTTTATGTTTTCCTTTATCAACATCGGATGCGGTGATTTTGACTGTTGCCAGGCCAGTACATGGTATCATATCAGCTCATCCCCAGTAATTTTCCAGTTACCAAAACATTAGCGTTTAATCTGTAATAAATCGCCCCCTGATTTTAAGTTACTCACTCAACTCATTTAATTGTTTTGACTCTCAGTGGATGTTGGACACGTGAATATGCAGCAACAGAAGTTGCAGAAAAATGCAAAAAAACATTGGTTTGCAGAAAAGTATAATGGCAATTTTTAAAAAATAGTTATTTCTGGAAAACCAGGCTGGTGGCTCCTATTGATAAACATTGCTCCTTCTTGTTGACAGCAGAAATCTTGAAACTAGTTTTGTTTTATTTTGTTTTGTTTTGTTTTTTTTGTGCAGAACTCAGTGGAAAACACGTTAATGGAAGTATCATAATTGGGTGAAATGTGAGATCAGATGAAGAAGACTTAAATGCAGTGTAACAGCAGAAACTATTAAACACCTTTTGAACTTTCACTGCCACAAAAATCACACAGAAGGGTAAATTATAATAGTCCCACATTATATCCTGGAACAAGCTTTCTGTTACTTTCTGTTACTCTCCAGCATCAGTTCAGTTTTTGTTTTTTTTATCAGTTATTAAAAAAATAGCTATAAGCCAATTGTTGTTTTCCCACTGGTCAATTTATATGCCTGTGAATGCACGCCGCATATATCCAGTCATCTTCCAGCACTAACTAGTTGCTCTGAGGTCATTTACAACACTGCAGCGAAAGGATTAAAGAGGGGAAGGAAGCATGTTCAATTTTCTGCTCGACACACATCAGTGTCTCACCAGCATGTTCAACAGCACATTTACATTTCTTTTATGTGGTCTGATTTGATATGTTGGCGAAAATGTAAAGGAAACTGCTTTCTGAAACATGTTTGAGCAAATGATGGATACCCAGTGCATTCTGTGTCAAATGGGAAAGAGTCACATTGGAGGAAACCTTTTTTACTCCATAGACTATTTAAAGATCTTAAATAAGCTTTTACTGAGGGACAAGCCAACATTTATTCACAGGCTTTTTGTCGAGATATGTGACTTGATTTTAAAATGAGTACTGCAATCCAAATTAAGAATGAAACAACAGTACATCAACAGTATTTGAAAGATATACATTCAAATGGGATTGAGCTGTAAGTTTAAATTTCAATTTAACATATATCCTTAGTCTCAGGCTCAGGAAGTATAATGGAAGTAGCAATAATCCACCCAGGGGCCAATTCCACTGGTTACAAAAAGAACTTCACTTGAATGGAAGTCTATGGAAAAAGTAGTCCACGTTTCACTTGATTTACACCATTATTTAACATTTCCCAGAGGAGTCAATGGTCTCAATCACTATTTTCAGCTCTTCTTCAATTCAACATGCTGTCAGTTATGTAAATTATGTTACCATTTGGAGGAAAATGGACTCTAAAACACGACACATGAGTGGACAACCATGTGATCCACAGCATGTACCACAGGAGCCTGGTTACAGGTCAAATTGTGAATCTCAAGGCTTAAAACTGCAGTTTTGTTTGAATCTGTAACACTATGTGCATTTTTATGTGCAACCTGTTCTACATTCAAACAGTCAACCACACACTTACCTGCTGTAAAGTAACCCAATCACCATCTCCTTGCTAGAACATCACCTGAATTTGTGATGTTACCTCAGCCACTGTTGAGCATTTTGCTCTGTTGTTTGCTCGTGTCTTTGAAATAACGTGCAGTCTATTACAAGTCTTAATGGGGCATTGACATGTGACATTTACAGGAAGACTAAATGAAAACTTGTTATCTTACTCACACTGCTTTGTTCCATAATGCAACTCAAAGCCAGTGTTGCATTGTTGACAACAAAAAGAGACCCTGTGAATAAGGTTTACAAGAAGACAGTGACAGTGAAATCTGACTAATGATGCTTCATGTATCTGAAATGCCTCATTAACATGAATTTGCATTAATTGAGTACTTGAATGTCTCCTCATTATCCTTCACTGTCTGCGTCACTGTCTTGCATCTATTACATCTTTATTCTACACTCTCTCCATCTTCACATTTTCTCACTGTCCCTCTCTAATCTGTAAAACCTCACATTTGGCTCAGTGCAGCAAGTGATGAGAGGAAATGTCACATTCTACTGCAAGCAGCGGACCATCGCCCTGGAATGTCAATTGGCTGACTTGTGTAGAGTGGAGGGAAGGAGAGATGGAGGGGTGAATAGGCAGAGGAAGGAGGATGGCACGAGCAGCCCTGCTCCATTGTGTGTTTTTTAAAGACACGGCATATTTTGATGATTATTCTAATCCCACCAAGGACCTCTCAGCCTGAACTGAGAGCCTTATCTCCCCTCCGCAGTCATTCTCTCATTAAAACACAATCACAGGCCACCAACTCTAATAAAATTCCAACTTCCTCTTTGAAAAAAGGATGAGGAGAGGGTTGAAAATGCAAATTACAGCAGGTCTGTCTGCCAGTCCCTCTCTGCATGACACGAGCAACAGGAATGCTGCTTCTAATCACTTCTAGAGCAAAAACTTCTGGATTTTGATTACTCTTTAATAAAGGCCATGGAGATTATAGTGCCTGGTGGGATTATAGGCAGTATGCAGCCAGATTGTCTTTGGTTGCCTTTGAGTTGAAATACTCCACCTCATTTGGAGTCAGTTCTCCAAAGTTAACATCGTTCTAATCGGTCATGATCTACCTCGGTAGGACTTGGCTTCTACTTATTTGGGCATCTTTGGAGATTGTATTTGGTCTTCAGTTATCATCTCTGGATTTAGTGTTTTTTGGATTCATATTTCTGTTTTGGCTGCCAATTTTTCATCTCTTCACATTCCAGATGTTTCCAGATGTCGTGCCTAAACATGTGAAATGAACATGAACATTGTTCATGAAAAATCAGTTTACAAATTATAAGCTCATATTTTATGGTCTTATGTTGTATGGCATGGCTAGTGCACGCAGCACTGATATTTCTACTACTGCTAAAGCTGGTCTGATTGAGTACTCGGTGCAGTTTTATGGAAATACATGTGAAGACTAAGGTTGCATTACTGCATGGTGCAAGAGACCCAACTCTGATCTTTTTCTCCTATGTGGCAGGAAAAAAGTACATGGATTCAGATATTTTCAGATCAGATTTAGGCCTCATTAATATATGGAAATGAGTCTGATACATATCAGATATGTGCATTTGTGTCTACAACGTAAGTGGATGTGAACACCCTCTCTGCAATGCATGACGAGGGCTCAATTTGAGGTTTCATGCCTTTAAGCCTTTGGGCCAGAGATTTTAAATTTCATTGTTACATCACTTTCACTTTTATTTCAGCTTACTAACCATTTTCAGGTCAGTTGCCACGCTCACCCTGCAGATTTTTTGCTGCAGGTCTTCCAAAGAAATCCCTTACAGACAATATATCAGAATTGGACGTTTTTAATAATTATTATTTTATTCTTTGGTCAGGTCTTTTCTGTTCTCCCTGAGAAGTAAAAGTAAACCCCGTCCTGCTTTTACCACAGAAACCCTGCATTTGAGTCTATTGGCTCTGCTGCCATGTCTGCAATCCTTTTTGACAACCACACCCAACAATCTCTCTCTCTCTCTCTCTCTCTCTCTCTCTCTCTCTCTCTCTCTCTCTCTCTCTCTCTCTCTCTCTCTCTCTCTCTCTCTCTCTCTCTTTGACACACTTGCACACAAACACACACTGCAGACAGAGCTTTAAACCCTCTCTAATCATAAGCTCGAGTAAATATTTCAAATCCTGCAGCTTGGCTTTATTTCAGACCAGGTGCAGTGGAGTGAGCATCTGTCTAACAACCTCAGACTTCACTGTGCATATACAGTAGATCCACGGGACAGAACAATAAAGTTGATGTCCTGATTTGTGGTATAATTAACCGGAGAATAGTTCTATCGACATGTCCATAGACAGGCATCAGCTCTAGCCAAATACAGTACTTCATGATTTTAGTTTTATTGTCATTAAAACAAAACATTTACTGATGTCTTACTTCAGCTAATATACTTAGCATGTATTTATTTTGGAGTTATCACTTCAGTAAAAGTAAAACTATATCTTAATTTCCATTTTACAATAACAAAATTCTTCATTTTCCAAAGTCAGTTAAAAAACTCCTAAGCATAATTTAGAAATTACCCAATTACACAGAATAGCCACATTTTTCTATTCAATAAAATGTTATACTGGATATGATTTATGCCATTTGAACTTGGATACTATAAATTACTAGATTATCAGTCTGTTTATATAGTACTCTACATTATCTGGTACTCTGTTTTTTTTTCTTTTCTTTTTTTATGCGAAACACTAAGATAGCAGGAATAAAACAGTAAAGAACACCATAAATTTAGAAAATATACAAAAGAAGAGGGAAAGTTTCACTGTGCTACTGAACGTTTAAAGCCATTCTAAATAAATATGTTTCGAGTTTACTTTTCAGATCAGTGATAAAAAGCAAATCAGAGGTAACCTGTTCCAGAGGTTAGAGCAGCAACACCTCGCCTTTATTTTGTTTCTTGACCTGGGGGCAGCCAGTAGCTGTTGACCTGATGAGTGTAGAATTCTTTCATTTTTACATAATGTTAAAATCTCTGTCAAATAAGATGGACTAAAGCCATTAATGCATTTAAAAGTAAAATCTTAAAATCACTTCTAAAATGAACTGGCAGCCAATGAAGTTGACATAAAACAGGGCTGATGTGTTCACTCTTTGGCAAAGACCAGCGTAAAGTACTTTACAGTACTCAAGCTTTGAGCTAATAAAAGTGTGAATTGCTGTTTCCAAATTCTGTCAGTTAAGAAAGGGCTTTAATTTGATTAGTCAATAAATGCTGGTATTTCATCTTAAAAATGAACTTTAAGTAGATTTAGTCTGTGCATCTCGAAAAAGGTAGTTTCTATCTTTGTTCCCCATCCTCCACCCCCTCATGATCCTCGATTTGGTTTTATTATTTGTTGAATTTTTATTTTTACCCTATCTTACCTTACCGTCCTTTCTTTTGGGTCGAGCCCTTTTGTGTTTTATTTCAAGAGGTTTTTTTTATTAAAGTCTGTTTTACCATTTGAAACACATCCCTGCATTTGCCTCCTGTTTTTAAGAATCATAACACTTGGTAGATGAATACAGTAAACTGTGTGGAGCTGGTTGAGGAATATAAATACCTGGGCGCAATCCTTGACAACCTGCTGAAATTCACTTCCAACACTGAGGAGATCCTAAAGAAATGTCAGCATCGGCAATATCTTCTGAGGAAGGTTGATTCCGCTGGAGTCAGCAAGGACATTTTAACTTTTTAACTTTTTTCCCCCCCACTCCTTCATTGAGCATCATAACTTTTTTCCATGACCTGCTGGTTTCACTGCACCAGCCTGCAGAACAGAAACAGCTTGCAGAGTTCAGTTACAGTTTTTCTGTTTCTCAACACACATGTAGATACACTCATAATGGAACTGGCTCGTTTTTTTATTGATCTTCACTCATCCCTTCAACAGCAGTATGCACTTAAAGTGTAAAACTGCTTGCTTACATTTCTATTTACAGATTCTTTCCTCACTGTAATTCTGATCAGTGTCTCTTTATTTTTATGTTATCTTCATTATTTTATATCTTTATTTTCTCTTGCCTGAATTTGCATTGTTGCTCCTTAATGTTTTATGACTGCTCTGAGACCATAAATTGCCCTGTGGGGGACAAATAAAGTTTTCTAAAATTGAATACTGAGCAAGAAATTTTTATTCTATTCAACTTGTTGTGCTCCCTGGAGGACAATCATAACAGATACAGTATTAAGTGACGCGTTCTCTGAATTACATGGTTCGACTGCCATATATTCAAGTTCCAAATAATCACATCTTTACATGAGAGGAAGGAAGTGCTGCATGGCTCCAGCTGGTCAGACAGGTGCTCTTTAGGAAGATACACAAAAAACAGAATTCCCAGGTTTGTTTATAAACAGATTGTTCCCCAGTTGTGATGATTATGTAAATGTGAGTCAGAAAACAGGAAGTAAGAAGCTGTTTCTTTTCCTCACTGATGTCTGTGGGATGGAAACCACTAAGATGGTGAAGGAGTACAACATCTGGGTTTTGGGCATCTGCTTCATTAAAAAAGTTGAGTCCCATCAGTGATGTGTAGCTGTTTTTTTTAAACAACTGCTGGACATCTGCATTGCAGTGACCAGTTTTTAAGCTTCTACTTCTGTTTCCTCCCTTCTTTCTACAAGCCTATTTACCTCCTCCTTCCTACTGAAGAGACCAAATTCTATCACAGTGGAAACTGCAAATCAATAAAAACTGTCCATGACTCCTTACAGAATGCTAATGATGTAAGTGGGAATCTGTTGGAAATCATTTCTGTATAATAACATTGTAAGGATATTTATGTCCAGTGCAGCTCCTCCACAGCTCCTCTATAAATTTATTCGAGACAGTAAAGCACTTGTGGTTTCATTGCTTCAAGAAAATATGTGTTCCATCCTGGGGCCATTTCTTCTGTTGTCGTCTTTTCTCACCTCAGAGACAGACCATAGTTTCTGTTCTCATGTTGGAGATTCTGTGACAGTTTTTTTTTTTTTTTTTTTTTTTTTTTTTTTTTTTTTTTTTTTAATATAATATTTATTGGACCAGAAAGCAGACGCTGATAAGACAAGTAAAGTTAAGGGCTGGCAGCAGGTGACTGGCTGGAAGCTGTGGCTGGGAGTATTGCAGTGCAGCTGGAGTTCTGCAGCTGAGGTGACGTGGCAGGTGAGGACTGGCCGAAGGCAGCAAACAGAAACCCAACATAATGCCCTGGAGTTGTGGGCAGAGGCGTTGACAGATTCAGCGTTATGCCCTTTGCGTCCGGACATAGCTTAGCGATGTAAGGAGAGGAATTTATGGAAATAATATGCATTAAAAAGATGAGAGAGGAGCCCAAGTCGGAGAAGGCAGCTGTCATTGGTGGTGATTCAGAGGTCTATGAGGGCTTTCACTTTGTTCCTAAATTATTCATGCAATCTGTCAATGCTGCTGTCTAGGCAGACTCCTCTCCCCATGTGTTCAGTGATGACAGGAATCCTGCGCTGTGTTCACTGATATGGTACACAAACCCTCACATACACACACACACAAAAAAAACTCCAGCACATGCTTTTGTCTATAAGTGCATGGCATATGCTCCTGCACAGTAATCGCATACATGGCTATGTATGTGCTTACAGTATCTCTTTTGAAGTGTTCCCTGAAGCAAAATGGATACAAAGCACTGTGAATATTTGATCAGAGTACATGCATACGCACGTGTGTGTACAGGTACAAATACACACTCGCACAACTCCTATTGGGCTCCTATTGGATGATGCCAGCTGTCAATCACACCGGTGTTCATCCATATGTGTCATGCTTTATTGTCCATTTTGCCTCTGAATGGGAACATAACTCATGAAAATCATCTCCTATTGGAAAAGGTGTTTGCTAATGTTATAAATCAAGTGAGAAGTTGGCTCATTTTCCCATAGGTTTTCATTTAAACTGAATTCTCAGATGATCACGTTCACAAATGTCTTGTTTTGCCCACAAACCAAAATAATTCCATTTTAATTAAATAAAATTAAATAAAAATAAAACACTCAAAACAAATTGTCAGTTAATTCAGGAACAATTAAGCAGTTAATCATTTGTAGCCCTAATTTTGCACATACACAACGCAGAAGGATATGTGCTTAAAAATTTTTAATGTGCTGTCTTATGGCTTAAGGTGTAAAAGAAAGAGTTGGTGTGATCTGCGGGGAGTCCTCAGTCTATCTCTGTGATCCATGACCTTAACCATCAATCTGTTATGGAGAGAGTGGCGCAGGCCCTCCATTATTTTCTGAGACATCTTAGCCAGACAGTCCCAATATAGACTGTCCAGACTCCTGTCTGTTGAGTTATTTTCTAGCATTTCTTCTTCTTTTATCAGTCCAGGCTTTCTCAGTTAGCATTCCGTCCCCAACATAATAAACAAAAAAAAGTTGACATGGTCATTCCACGTAATCCTGTCATTAAAGACCACATCTAAATGCTGAAATCATAAATCACTGATAAATATTGAAATACTCATCTTTCTCTCACTCACACTAACCCTAACTATGATAGAAGTCTTCACTGACTTTCATTATTCCATTTGGACAGCCAAACCATGGCCTTAGCCTTAACATGAACCAGTTAAAGCCTATCTCAAAACAAAATTCACATCCGCAGCCACAGACATTAGTTGTGATTTTGGTCCTGATTAATTCTAATGGTCCTGTAAAGGTTGCTGTTTAAACACCAACCATTATACAAACTTTATATCACAGTTATACTCATAATTTGTGAGACCATCTCCATAGCAGTTAATGCAACCACAAATTCAGAAACATCACCCGCAACCAAGCCCTCATTTGACAATAAGATGCCATGTATTGTTTATTTTCTTTTTAAAAGGGAACATAATTGACAAAATTTAAATCATGTTCCATTGAAGAAGAGCTGAAACTAGAGGTAGAGAACATTAACTCCTCTGGAAAAGATTTACTGTCTTCATAAATCAAGAATTTCATTTTCCCATAGTCGTCCTTTCAGAGTCCTTTTTGCAATCAGTGGGGTCGCCCCCTGGTGGCCAAAATTCGACTTCTGCCATACATCCTGGACTTCACTTTTTTAAGCCAGAAGACTACATCCATTCATATGCACAGTCAATGGTCCACACTTTCACGCTCACTCACAAACAATGTTGTCAAATACGCAGGATGTCTGTGTCCAACAGTGAGTTAATTAAGAAATACCAGTAACCAGGGCCAACCGCTCTGCCGCTATGGCAACCACACATGGAGAAGTTCCTGTGCTGTGTTCTATCAGCCATATCAAAGGAAGTAGTTGTCACTATGCTAATAATGCCCAGGAAAACACTTCCTTTATTTCTTGTTTTGTCTTTTGTCCACTTCACAGCTGACGTGTTCTCTTCTCGCAGCTGCTGCTGCTGCTGCTGCTGCTGCTGCTGCTGCTGCTGCTGCACATTGTTCCTTTGTCACAGGATTTACTGTAATGAGCTTCACGGCTTCTGCCGTTTCCGTCCCGACGTCTCCCTTATCTGCCCGTCACACTGCTGCTCTGCATCAAATCCCCTCATACTCACCTGAAGTGAGACGTCTCACCTCCTGTGAGACTTTGGCAGAGGGAAATTTATGACCACGAGCTGATGAGATACAGTGATATGACTGTATTCACTGATATATGCATATTTATCAAACAACATCAAACAATCTGACCTCTGCATGTCTTCATGCTCGTGTCTCATTTTTCTCCCTGAATTCCTCCTCCTCTGCGTTGTCTCATTTTCCCCCTCAACTACTTATTTTATTCTTTCATCATCTTTCTTGCAGTCATTATCCTCTCCACTGTCTGGGAACTTGTTGTAGATAGATTATGACCTGTCACACTGTTTTTCATAATTCAGATGGCCATTTTTCAAAACTTATCTCTCCCTTGCCGTGTGTCTCCAAGCATCTTGTCATCTTTTCCTTCAGGCCCAAACATGGAGCCGCCTTCTATAATATGCTGGACTTCAACAGACTTTGTTCTGTGCTTTGTCACGTCAACATCAAGGTATTTTTACGATTTGAAATGCTTTTTGAACACGACGAATGCTAAATGCACCATGACGGACCCTCCTCATGAATTGTTTTCTTGATGCTTTTCCATGTAAAAGGTTGTAATAGGGGGCCTTATGAATTTTGAGTAACATGTTATCTCTTTCTTTCTAAGCACAATTAGCGTACGCTATATTAGCATCCATTTTCTGGTGACCCGATGGAAGTGTTTACTTTTTATTTCAGTCTTGTTAAATTATTATATAATGATTCAACATGTTATTACTAAAAGCTTTTTAATGCTTCTTACTTTTTTTACTAAAAGCAGCCGTCTGTGACTACTTGGAACGCGCCTATTTTCAGTGTTCAGGGTTTTTTTTATTTCCTGTAAAACCAAAACAAGAGACTGAAATGCAAAATGATGAGCAGGTTGTTAAGCTTGTACGGTTGGGGTTACAAAATCTAAATGATAATAAATCCTTATCAGCATGCCAAATCTCCTATCTAAAAACACATCTTTTAAACTGATGGCTACTGTTTTGTAGCTTTTACAATTTACTGGTAGGAATATGCTGGAGGTTTCACAGAATTCAGGTGGATGTCTGTATTTTGTTGCCTCCTAAATGTCCAGCGTGTACGATTTGGGGGTGATCTCTCTCCAGAAATGGAAAACACTCATTTAATTTGTTTTCAGTAATTTATAATCGCCTGAACATTAAAGAACTGTTGTCTTCCTCTTCCATCAGGTTCACTATGTTGAACCACCATGTTCAACTCTGGCTCTTTGGAGGGTTTTACAGGTTTCTCAAGCTTCCTGAAGGCCATCATAGTTTCTCATATCCACTTGAATGAGGAGCATGAATTAATATGGATGTCTTAGATGTCACCAACTTCCTTGGTCTGCAACAATTTTTGGTTGTGGGATTTGTCACCATGACGTTTAAAGTGCAGACTGATGGAAAAAAGGAATCAATCATAAATCAGTTCTATCACTGGGGTGCTGCGGGTGAACACAAATGTGGCACAAGTTTTTGGTTGCAAAAAAGCAGCCTTTTTTTTCTGCACATAAACATTGGCTTAGTGTTTCAAATGCAAAACTCAGAACAGACCACAAAAGCAGACACTTAACATAAAATTACAGCATAATTTTGCAATTCGGGTCACTTTTCGTCTTTTTCTCCACAGAGCTCCCCCTACAGTTACAGAGCACACATTTTTACAACACCACCATTAACATCCATCCATCCACTGCCTACCTCTTTATCCTCAAAGTTTGTGGAGCCAAGTTCAATCCTGGTTGGTTTCTGTCTGCATGCTACCATGTTTTTCAGTTCAGGCCATTTGAAAAAGCTGGTCTGATGTTTCAGACAGGTGGTCAGACAGTCGTTTCCTTTTCCTCGCTTCCTCCGACAGCTTTTTTTCTCTGCTCTTTCACTGACACGTTGGGATGTCTAAAGTAATGCTATTGCTGCCTTGCCACGAGGCAACTTGTGTTTCTCTTGAGACCCAAGACTTCATCAGACCTCCGGGTCAGCCACCCTGATCTTGACAGGCTGGTTTTCCGCTACAGGACAATCTCCCCACAAGTTATTTAACCATCACAATGTTTCTGAAGCTGCTAAATTAGGATAAAAGTCCTGCATAGTTTTGCTTTAACTTGGACTACTTTCTGCCACTACTGAGCAACGTCATTAAGTTATTAAGTCATTAAGGCATCTTTACTTTTCTATCTATTTACACGGATATTTATTTAGGTTGAATGTTGCAGATTGTACCATTGGATTTTTATGTACTATATGTAGCATCTATCTTTCTTATATGCTATACATACTGTTCACATCAAAACACAACTTCAGACATGTTTTGTTCACACAACAGTCCAGCGACGAGGAGTCAAGAATGAACAGTGTCACACACAAGCTCTTTACATGTCCCGCCATTTCATCATTTGGATCTTTTTCCTTCGTGTACACAAACAAGCAACACAATAGTCACGGTCAGAACACTTAATTCAACTGCAAGGCCCTTATGAAAGGAGACCCACAGCCAGATGTGTGTCTCAGCAGGGGGCAACTCACTCAGTCAGTGAGCCACTTGCATAATATCATGTCTCCAGCATATTTATTTTTATTTTTGTTAGTTTTGTTTTCACTTGTCCTTCTACTAAGTCTGATCTACTTTATTTGTTTTTGTATTGTGTTCTTTTTCTACAAAGAGTTACTAGAACATGAAGTGACCACACTTAATGACACCACGGATGAGTCGATACAAGTACCAGTATCAATCCAATACTGGTCAACATCACTAGATCACATATCTGAAAAAGAGAGATATAGGATACAATCCATATATACCACATAAATGCATACTGTATAAGCACAGACTGTAAAAAAAAAAAAAAAGCATTATGTCTTTAAAATAGTAATTTTAAAATGGTAAGCTCAAACATTGTAGTAATTTTCTTTAATCTTAAGTAATCTGAAAGATGGGAAAAGACTGTATCATGCTGTGATATCTGTATTGCAAGATTCTCAAGATTGTATTTTTATTATTATCAGACATGAAAAAGTAGTGTCAAGCCTTCAAGCCTGTAACCAATCAATACTGAAAGGAAGCCACACAAATGTGCAACCAGCTCTTTCCTAACATCATCTTCTACCCTACAGTCTTCCTCAATTCACTGTTGGAATTAGCTCCCCACATGCTGTCTTTCGGGCAGTGATAGTCAACAGATTGACCAAGGGCCTTTCTGTGTAAAGTTTGCAGGTGCATGCGGGTTTTCTGCAGATTAACCGGCTTCCTCCAACAGTACACAAACATACAGAGGAGGTTACATGGACACTCTAACTTGACCGTTGGTCTAAGTGTGAGAGCGAACATCCCACTGGGATTGGCTCAACTTCCCTTGACCCTCATATGGAGGATGAAGCAGTAGAAAATGAATGAATAGTCTCTCTTGATATCAAGGATTCACAGGCTGGGTTATGTTCCTATGACAACAGAGCTGCAATCATGCTCTGATGCTCTCTTTGCCTCTCTTGGTGTTGTTCTATATTGCAGGCTTGTCTATTTTAGGAGAGACCCCATGTGAGTTGTTTCGTAATTATGGAAGAAACTTATTAAAGCTTTGTGCATGTGCACACTGCGCACACTCGTTTCTAATATGCTTTTCAGGACTTGCACTGAAACTCCAATCTCTCTGCTGCATTTCTCAGCTTGCACATGAATTCTACCTTTAATCCCCAAACCCTGAAACTCTGAAACAGTCAAAACATGTGAAGGATTCTCTCAACATCTCTGTCCCTGTGAGGATATTTAGTCTTAGTCACACATATACACACCCCTTTGTGATAACTCCTACAAAACGTCTGTCATCCTTAGTCAGTCATACACGAGCAGGGAGTCAGTGCAGTCTGATGGATCTATTTAGTTGAGAAAAGCTGTGGCATTCTTCAAATGTAATGGGCTTTGATGTCGACGCTGAGCTGCATTACAGCAGCCAGCTGAAGTCAGTGAAACCTCCTTTCATCTGCCTGCTTCCTATGCAGAGGAAGGCTGGCATGGCACAACGTCTCATTCGGCTACGCTGATAATCTTTTTTTCTTGTTCGTGTTCAGCTGATACACACCAGCACACCCTAACATTCATTTTTATTCTCTTTTCGCTGCATTCAAAATAACTGCTTCCTGCTTGCTTGTTTCATGATTTTATGATTTTATTCATATGATTCTCCCTTTCAGACTGTCTTTTAAACCAAACCATGAAGCTAAACTTATCAGAGAAAGGGCTGTATCAGCCATTTCATCTTGTTTTGTCAAGTATGATTCCATTTGAGTCATACTCTTGTCATCCTTTCACAGCTACATACTGCTCCCTGGTGGACATTTTGTTCATAATGTGTTTGGTTTTGTGTCCAGGAAGTTTTCCCATTATTGGCTTGCTGTGAGGATCACACTTTGCAGAGGCTTTCCTCTCTGTGAACAAATTTGTTTGGTGAGATAAAATGTTTATATCCCAACAGCAACACAGTGAAAACAGTTATTTAAGTGTATATATATATATATATATATATATATATATATATTGTGGCTACTCAGTTTACATTCTATCTATTCTAATTTTAATTTCTATCCAAATGAGCAAACCCAAGGCGGTCTTTCAGTGTGCTGCAGCTGCAGCACATCACAGTTCTCTCAGTAATTATAAGTGTTCGTCTGTCGATCAGTCTGTGAGGCATGTTTCACTGCCATCATAACCCTTAATCTGTACCAGTTTATGTCATGCTGTGAATTGCAATAATCCCAGCACTTCCATTTGGCTCATAATGTCACTGTAATGACCACAAAATTGGTGGCGTGTAACATGCAAATGAAGCTAATGCGGCTTTTAAATTTGCTGTGTTATAAACAATAATCAAACCACACATTCTTGGCTTAAAGGCAGAGGAACTATACCAATGCATGAATAGGTAAAAGCCACTTCCATTTCAGGGATAGCATGGATGTGTTTGTACAGAGATGTCTGTAGTCTTTGCAGTGCCATTGCAGACCAAGACTTCAAGCAAAGCTGCAGCTCATAGCAGGAACATGTCAGCCATGGTACTTTTCACAGCCTCTCTGGAGGAGACAAGTCTAAGACTCACTGTCACTGGGACTTGCTGCCAACAACGGGTCACTTATTATTCTCCCTGTTCTCCATTGGAGACCATGTGTATTCATTGCAAACTGAGTTTAAAGGACATTTTCTGATGTGCCATAACTGTAGCTAATGGACGCCTGCCAGAGACTAAAACGGAGCAAAGGCTGTGGTTTAAAGGAGATGAGGAATCATGACTGCACTGCATTAGGAACATCAAAGTTGGAACCATTAAAAGTATACGCAAATGTAACTCTAGCATTTTAACACAAAGGTGAGGACATGAAGTCACTAAATAAACCACTATTAGACTTACTGATGTGATCAATGTACAGTACATCACCATTTTATTCAATGACGGTGGGGTCTTCAAGTAATAAAAACACAGGCATACATGTGATGTGGAAAACAGAGGAAACTGCTTCTGAGCATCATAACTGACAAACAGCGTGCAAAAATTGAGACAGGACAATTCACCTCAGTGGCCAGGTGCCTGCAGTCATACATCACTGTTAACGTGTCACAGGCTAGTTTTATGTCTGTTTCAGTAGCACACAATGTCAATTTTGTAAATTAGGTCCCTATTTAGAGTAATATAGATTACACAGTATGACACATGAGAAGATACCAGTGGGATTGACAGCTACTGTATTATTACTGTGTTATCATCCATGAGGTGAAACTGACATGATCAGACGTTTCTTAAATACAGTCTATGGAACCCCTGCGCACTCATGGATGCAGAAAGTGACACAGACGTTGAAGTTCAAAAGTTCAATTTCTATGGCACATGTATTAAATTTTCAAATTGTTTCACCCAATTAAGCCCATATTTGTTTACAAATCAGCATGACATTATAGTACAGCTTCAACATTTTAAGGAATGTAGCACTAAAGCAATAAAAACATGACAATGACAAAAAAATACATATCACACATGCAAGCTACTCAGCAGGAGACGTGCAAGTCTCCTGCTGAGAAGGCACAGGCACTAAGAGGCACCAAGACTAGTGTTAGAGGGCCCAAACACACATGAAAACAGAGTAGGGGGACACAGGTAGCTATGGCAGCCTGTAGAGGCACCACAGTGTGACTCAGCCCAAATCACACCCAATAAGAGAATATTTTACATCTGTTTCCATGCAAGAGAGCTTTCTTGTGTTTCAAGGCAAATATGACAACCATTGTAATCAGTGCCCTATCTATATATGAAGGTGGTGACTGACAAATATGACTCCTTCTTTACACTTGGCACAGAATTGGTACTGAATACACATGTGAACATCAACATACTGCATCACACAGAATGGCTCATTCAGTGACCCCCATGTCTTCAATTTTACAGACCTATTTTTTCACCAAAGGACGATCATTATCCAAAGATTCATTAATTTGTAAAACATCACCCAGTTGTTGTCATTCCAAGTGACTCTACAAATTATTATTGCAATATTTACTAATACAAAATAGATATTTTAGGATTAAACAATAGCATAAAAATCAGTAATCACAGTCAGCTGCTGTCAAGGCAAATAGATGCCACTAAAACACAAGCAACTATGAGCAGTAATTCCAACCTGCAAATGATTATTACTAAGATCTACAATGATGACGCATGAATTCAAATATTCTGATGTGCATAGTCCGTAATATTTCTGCACAGATTGTGCTGTCAATGTCCAAAATTTGCTATATCACGTCAGGAAGTCTGATTTCAATAGGCAATGAACAACTGTACTAGCAATAGTGTACTGAATTTTACCAGCTTAAGTGATGATGATGTCGCCTTTTCTTTGTGTGCAATAAATGGTAGGAAAACAGTGACACCTAGTGTTGATTTAACGTATTGTTTCTTAGAAAATCACTATAATAACTATATAATAATGATAATAATAATAATAATAATAAATCACCACTTTTTCTTTTCTTGACCACAAATAAGAAGTATCTTTGGTCATCCCTGCAGTTTTAACAGTACAGTCTGTTTCCAGAAAATTTTCTGAAACCTTAAAATTCACAGGGAAGAAAATGGTGTCACATGGAAAACACATGTAAACTCAGACAAAAAAAACAAAAAAAAACCCAACCTAAACAGCTGCACTGTGTTTTGTAAGGAAATCACAACCTTCCTCCTTTTGACAAAGGTGATTTGGCCTCAAGCTGTGATTTTTAAAGCAGTTCCTCTATAATTCAGATGAATTTAAAAAAAAAAAAAAAAAAAAAAAAAAAAAAACCTAAAGCTTTGTGGCACCAGTGCATTCATTTGATTTAATCCATTTATCTGTGTGCATGGAACATTTGACTTCCAGCTGGCTGTGGCACCACGATCCCTCTAGCTCTGAGAGAAGTACTCGAGAACAAGGCGGAGGTGTCCTAAACGGTCTTTGAGTGAGGTCAGGGAGAGGACAGTGGTCTGATATGCAGGGTCCAGCTGGAGAACAGACAGCAGCCACCAGCACCAGGCTGGACCATTGGCGGAGGCCTACAAGACAAATTAAAAACCATTTGACCAATAACACATAAACATGTTTGTCAGAAAAACAGGCTAATAAACTCTTCATCAGGAACCATTTGACATAAACTGCTCTACATTTTCAAGCTTACTAATTTCTTTCAATTTTCAACTAAATTGTTTTAGCACCCATATTGAAACTAAACAACATTTTCCAGTGCTTTCGCTGAAGGTTTGCAGCTGGCACAGATCCTGTCGCAGCGAACATAATGTCTGTTTTAATTTGTGTCAAGGGTAATGTTAACTCAGTGCTGTGATGGTGCTCTGAGTGCAGCTTGATTGGAAAAGTCTGCATGACGTTGCCATTAAACCATTATGGAACTTTGATCAACATAAAAGAACACATTATCCTCTCTGCACAATCAGCACCAATCAGACAGAAGTCTGAGGTCTCTGCAAATTCCTTTTTCCCTTAAACTCAATTTAGGCTACCTAAAACTTGGGTGAAACAAAATTATTGATTAAAAAAATGTACAGTAATGTTTCATTTTCTAGAAAATGAACAAGAACAAATGGCTACTTTTGTGTGATGACTGTGGAAAGTTAGAAAGCCTTTAGTGTGGCACAAAGTAACCGTATTTATTCATGTTGCTCTGATCCTGATACTCAAAACAGCAGTTGAATTAAGTCTGCAGGACAGAGGTCCCTCCATACTTTACACATTCTGTATCCACAGAATGCTGCATATTGACCATGGTTCCATTCATTCTAAACTGAGGGTATGTGTAGGTCTGACATTCTGTATATGCTGTTTTAACCCATTTGAGTTAAAATCATGCTGCTTAGAAGTGCCACCAACCATTACTCCATGGTCCAGCAGATGTCGCTGTGAGTGCAGACTGGTCTTAGATCAACTTTGAATCCATCAGAAAACAACACAGTGAAGTTATGATTTTTTTTGCTGTGAAAATAGAAGAGTATTTCTGGTTCTACCTGTGTGAAGCACTTTTTTTTTGGTCGTTCGGCTCCTCCCTCTCTCTAGGGGTTGCCACATATTTGATATTGCCGAAATTTCCTGGTGCAACCCTTGTAGGGCCCGGCAGAAGAGGTACACCCCCCCCCCCACACCACCCACCCATGGCATGGGTCAATTAAGAATGTTTAATTAACAATGACCAATGGGATTGGGTACCCCTGTTCTTCACCTGGCAGGGGAATCAAACAGGCACCTAGACGAAATGTGCAATGAGTGTGTGAGCGGGGAAATATCCAAATATCTCTGAAGGGATATTATTCGTTCACACTTAAAGAAAAAGTGGCACCTCAATTCATACATGTTTTCACATTCTAGTCCATCACAATGTACTGCAGCTCGTTGACATCTAAGTCTAAACTTTAGGGATTCATGTGGACGCAAACACGGGTGGATGCAAAATTCCAATCACATAGAACTTTAAGCTCCCAACCTGAATGTTGTCCCCTTTATCTGGCATGGTGCCATACTGTCTGTCGATCTGCTCGCGGATACGGCTTCCCAAGCGCCGGTACCAGTCCTGAGCCTGCTGATACACGCTGTCATGGAGACACTGCAAGACCTCTAATTCACTACCATCAACCTGGGAAAGAGAGAGAACAAACAAGAATGAGAGGAGGTGAGAGGAGAGGTCAAGCCATTAAGCTGTCTAGCAGGAACATCTTCTGTGTGTATCTTCTTATAGCATTGGCACAGTTTGTGATTGCAAACTGCTGACCTTAATGTCCTCGAGGTATTCGATATCAGCTGTGTGGTAGCCATCTCTCTGACCTCTCTTTAGCACCCGGAATCTACTGCCACCCACCGTGTCCACATATGACCGCCCATCAGGCAGCAGCTCAAGACTGTGAATCTCTAGAATACAGCCATAGTCTGCAAACCTGTGAGACAAACCATTAATCTCATATCACTGAAAGGTTTTCCATATTTCTTACAGTATCTTGTTTGCACATTGTTATCTACAATACACAATTTATGGCAACTCAGTTGATCTGAAAAGTTGATCAAACTACAGTATGTAAAACATTGTGTTAGATACACAAATATTAAAAATGTGTTTTGAGCATTAATACCCTTTGCCAGGCTCATAACTGCACATGCCAAATTTCTTGGTTCCAGTCTCCATGCAGCGACGCATCATCAGCCGGTATCGAGGCTCAAAGATGTGCAGGGGGCAGGAAACACCAGGGTAGGCAACAGTGCAAACAAATATGGGGATGTCCTTATTAAGACTAAAAAGAGAGAGACAAAGCAGAAATCAGTGTGAGCAATCAGACAGTTAATACAAATAAATAATCTTATAAATCTTGCGTTTATTGTGATGTGTTTAATTGAGAGGTTCCTACTTGGATAGTTCAGCCATTTCAGCATCATGCACCTGTTTCCTCTCAGCCAGCTGTGAGGGAAAAAGGCGGGACATGATGTCCTGAAGCAGAACTGTGGGGCTGTATTTCCTATTTTTCAGATACTAGGAAGAGAAACATTAGAGCAAGTTATGAGCACTCACACACAATATATTAAAAATGAATTGGGTTTCAACAATTAAAAAAAAACATTAATTTGGATTAGGAGGTTAAGTTGGTGCATTCTTTGAAAATAAAATACAGATGTGGTCTTGCTGTATGTGCATGGATGCGAGCATACAATACCACAAGAATGCTGTAACAATTCATCACTTAATACTAATTTGCCAACTATTTTTTTTATAAATGATTACTCCATTTTACAGTTTTTTGAATAAAAACTATTTGTCTAATTTCAGCTTCATAAATAAGTTTTTTTTGTCCATATTCTTTTCTCCTCTATGACAATTTGTTGACATTTGTGGATGTCACAAATACAGTATGTCGACATTTGATGGACCAGACAATTAAACAATTAATGGAGAAAATAATTAACAGAATAATTGATAATGAAAATATCTGCAGCCCAATACAATTATTAAAAGACAACTTTGTTTGTTATGAGCAAATATACAATGAAGGGTTCTTGTTCAGTAACTTTGTGAATTTTTGCTGTCTCCCAAATAAATACAGAGGAGACCATCAAATCTCCTGAGCTTCAAGTGGAATCTGATGACCTCTGCAGTAACAAAACTTTAAGTAATAAGGTGCACATCAGTCTCCAATTTAAGCTAAGCTGAAAAACAGATGTATTAAAGCTTTTGCTTGTGGTTACCTCCTGCAGTGGCTGTTTGCAGAGTGGACAACGGAGATTGTGGTCCAGACTCCTCTCTATGCAGTTTTTACAAAATGTGTGACCACAGGGAGTTGTGACTGGCTCATAGAACAACCTTTAAAGAGCACAAACAAAAGAGGCGTAAGAGGCCTAATCAGAGGAAGAGGAAGGATATTAATGCTGTTTGTACAGCAGGTGAAAGTGGTGACTTTTTGTGTGTATTCCAGCTAAATATTAACCAGAGACACAGGCTGATCTATGACTAAACAGCAGACAGTTTTGCATTGATAATCTGGGTACTTAAGGACACTGACCTAATGCAGAGAGGGCACTCAAAGTCTGACACAGTGAGAACAGCCAATGTTGTCTCTCTGGAATGACTACTTTCACCTGAAACTGAAAGGAGAAAGGACAAGAAGCAAATGACTGTACTATTTCAAAACATTTGTTGGGTGTTTTTGAAAATGTGTTAATAAGGCCACTGACAAAGATGACAAGGACAGAAATAATGAAAATGCAAGTCAAATAATAAGTGTGTTGTCGTACGCATGCCATGTCCATCTTCTTTCCTCGTCATCATCTCCTCATCCTCTTCTGCAACTGGGAGGAAGGAAACGGCTTGGCAGAGGCTGAGGCAGCACTCAGTACCTGTGTCATGTTTCACCTAGGAGCCAAAAAAGGCAACATATTTGATCAGTTAGGGTTCAAATTATATTCAAACTTTCCTGATAAGCAAGTGAATTCACTTAACCAGCTTACCTGGTGTGTCTCTCTTCTCTCTCTGCTTTCTCCCTTCTCTCTCACTGGGCATTTGATGCCTTCAATGTACATTGGCCCCTGTGATCCACTGAGGCTTGTGATGGGGCAGGGCTCTTTCAGGTACTCAGACACAAGCTGCAGGATGCAGGACACCTCCTCCGGCACTGCTATGCCCTCTGCCTCCAGGATCTGCCATTTGAATCATGTCACAACACAAGTGAATCATAAAGTTATTATAGAAATAAATGTGTTTGTTAGCACCAGAGTATGTTAATTAAAATGAAATGATTAAGGTGAATGGGAATACATTTGAAAATTCAAAACACAGTATATAATTTCTGCTGGTAGGGGTCTTTTGGTCATATGATGACAGCAGCAAGCAGTGAGGAAGCCTGGAATTTGTTTTTCAAGGTCAGCTTTGGGAGCAGAATGTACCACAAACAGCAATGAGTAGTTGTGATCCATTAGTGACAAAAATACACAAAAAATACTGACCAACTCAGAGTACCAAGTATTTTCTTCCTTTCTCTGATGTTTCATGGATTGTTATCCCAAGAATTTAAATAGACCTTATTTTCAGCAGAAACATGCGGTCTTCCGGTTTGGCATTTCCTGTCAATATTTGTGTAGCTTTATGCAGCAATAGGGCAACTTTGACAAATAATTTCGCTTGTAGAAAACAGGTGTCATGTGTGCAGTCAGGGGTTCTTATAACAGCAGGTGGTTTAAGCAACAGGCTTTAATGGAACAGGAAAGTTTTCATCATCCGCAAGTAATAAGGGAATGTAGATGCAAAGCACTGTAGTAACTTTTTTTTTTTCCTGTCCAAGGAATAAGGAAACAAAATGTTGTAGCTAAAAGCCTTAAGTATGAAAAACCACTGAAGCATCTCTATGTCTGCTCATTTGACTTTGTTCAAAATATAATTGAGAAGATTTTCCTGAACCAGAGACGTATCTACACTATGAAACACCAGTAAAACCTCCACGGTGATGTCCGCAGCTGCGGGTAAAACCATAGCTAATTATATTTAAGTGTTCCTAGTGGCTGAGTTGGTGTCCCAAGTAACACTCCATAATATTAAGCAGATGTGGAACTAACGTGCCATTTCAATTTGTTATCAATAGTTATGAGTATTTGCAAGATGTTGTCAAGAAAGCAAACACGCTCCGTTCGTAGATACGTGGAAGAAAAAAAAAGTGCTGCACATTAACAGGAAGTCGGACCCTTAATTACTTCCACATTCAAGAATTAGGTCTATAGCAGAGATGGTAAAGTAGGTAAGGTCTTTGAAAGGCAGTCAAAACTAAACAATCCACAACAACAAAATATATAACAATAGCCTCATAATCTTAAGATATTTTAATGCAAAAAATGAATTGGGTTTTACATTATATCTTTAAATGTGGACGTAAACATTCAAATACTGTTGTCATAGATGGAAGAAAAACCATACAAACTGGATTTCCATCAAGCAGAAAATACAATCTGGCAATATTTTGTGTTTGGGGTGAATAATGTGAACAAACCTTCTTGATCTGGCTCTTTGCAGGAACAAAGTCAGCTTGAAGTTTTAGGCAATGGTGGAACTGGATGAGGGCCTCTACCTGCTGACCCATGTCCAGAAGAACATTCCCTTTACGATAGAAACCCTGCATAGACGAGACAAGAGCAAACGGCACATGACTGCCTGCAGAGAATATACAGTACAACACCAAGTATATTTGTGTTACTTTTGCACTGATTGTCATGTAACTGCGTGAACAGTGAAATGAAAGGTAAAATTTTTGTGAGATACCCCCCCCACACACACACACAAAGGAAAAATATGATTAAATGACATTATGACATAAGTAGCTGTTTGCATAATCCTCTGAATGATATATCAAAAGCAGCAGATAAAATCATTTTAAATAGGTAGGCTCTGCACACAAAGTTAAGATAAAAGAGGCTGCAGACATTTTTTCTGTGGTTATGTATGCTATTACATGCATGTTACAAAACCTCTGCTGTTACAGTGCCTCTGCTGTTAAAGTCAACAAACCTGCTCACAGATGAACCAATTGGGGAACATTCTTGGAAATGCAGCCAAATTGTTCATGCTTTGTAGGCACTAGATTTAGATTGTGGATTATACTCTACTGCACATCTTACACTGACTGTCCAAATTTATATAACATGCAGTGAAGAAATTTTAAAATGTAGTTTTTGGTTATTAATTTAATCAAGTCACAGTGACATTTTGTTTATATATATATATATATATATATATATATGTGTGTGTGTACTGTGTTTGCAAGACTGGAACAGGTGGTTGTTGCGACAAGGCGGTATTAAAAAAAAAAGATGAGAAGATGAGTGTTTGGCCATCAGTCTTATCTTTTACCTCGGTCCAGTTGGGACGAAGGCAGCAGAGGTAGTCAAGGTCCATCAGAGCATCTGAGAAATGCAGCAGGCCACAGTTTGCTTCTGCTCTGTAGAGCTTCAGACTCTGATCATCAGGGACTGAGGGTGAAAAGTCACAGGAGAGAGACTAAGCGCAGGGGAAAGACATAAGGCAAAATCCTGCAGCATTGTGCAACCTCTTAAGAGGCTTACACAATTTTCTACATGCAAACTACGCCCATGAAATGACAGCATATATCTAACAATCAGTTTTGCATAACAGCATAACTAGTCAAAAAGAACATTTTGGGGATGAAATTGCCTAAAGCTGTTTCTCTAGGTGAGGTATATTTGTTTAGCTTTGACACTCCCCTGGGCTTGACAATTCCCATGTTATGAAACCATAAAAGGAAAATAACCAGGCAAATGAAAACCTACAGAACACAAATCAACCAGGAAATCATTAGTCAAAGGCTAGCTAGAGTGCCGAGGAAAGAAAAACAGCAGCAACTAATTAGAATAACATGGTAGATGCGATGGTAACCATGTACATTGATTCTCTGAAGCACAAACAGTCCTAAGATCCCCAGGAGGCCTATGACTGACTCGAGTAAGTGGGATAGAAGTTGTCCCTTCAAGAAAGAGGAAATATGGAATATATGGAAAACGAGGCATTTCCTTTAAATCTAACACAGACTAAGAGCACCTGAGGACTGATTTATGACCCAGTTTTAC
The DNA here is from genome assembly GCA_016785285.1 of Brachirus orientalis. NCBI lineage: Eukaryota > Metazoa > Chordata > Actinopteri > Pleuronectiformes > Soleidae > Brachirus > Brachirus orientalis. The sequence goes on from JAFBJR010000138.1 coordinate 2,652,359, forward strand.
ATCCAAGTCATAGATAACCTTAATCGGTGGGCAGTGCAAATTAACAGACATCAGCAGCAGCAGGTTACCTGTATTTTTTTATAATTGGTTTTTTTATTTTTTATAATCTGTATGTCATCTGCATCTGTATTTCATATTGTATATCAAATGTATTCTGTGAGAGGACTCAAACCAAGACGCAATACACAAAACTAAATGTATAAATATTAATTATTTGCAGCAGTGTTAAATGACTCCATAATTCCTTGCCATTAAAATATTTTTCTCATTCTGTGTTTGAAATAGACACTGGATGGTTTATATTTGAATAACAAATAGAAAAAGGAGGGGTTAAAACTTTTCACATAACTGTGGGGAAAAACCTGTGGGGAACCTCAGCAAAACTATAAGAGCAATAACTAGTTTTCACTGTTTGAAGACAAAACACTACAAGAATGAGTCAAACATTTAGATTCAAATGCTGCAACAGTCAATTGCTGATTACTAAATAAATCACCAACTGCTGTATGTTGATTATTATTAAATGAGTTTGAGGCTTTTTTCAGCTTCTTAAATGTGAATTAGGAACTGACTATACTTGGTTTAAGGAGACAACTAAACACTCATGGATGCCATGATTTTGAGGTTTAAGAAACACTGATCCAATTTTCCCAAACAACTAATCGATTGATCTAGAAAGTAGTGGATAAATTCCCCAAAAATAAGAGCAATTGTAAGATCCAGTCCTATCAAATGAATATTGCCTTAATTTAAATAACAAAAGCCTTTGGCTGGGCCCTTTCAACTAACTTCCTCCTAATTCTTTGTAAATCACATTTCAATGCTTCACTTTGTGCTTCAAAGGTTTATACTGTACATTGCATGGTGTAGATTCCATGAAGAGATGGAAACTTTTAGGTGTTGTAAAACACTCCATGTGGAGTTCTATTAAATCTACAAGGAATGAGCCGATATGATGCCTAGGTATCAGTTTTGGTCCACTACTAGTTAAAATCACTAGATTGGATATCAGAAAGTAAAAAATGTAAAATCTGATACAATCCAAAATCATATATCGCAAAACTGTGTTAGCTCTATCTTGTTAAAGAAATGGTTTTTAATGTCAGGTTTATTGATTGACTATTTCATGATGTTTACATGAGGGAGGGATCAGTTTAGAGGTGTAGTGGTTCTGTTTGCTCTGAAGTTCACTGCTGTAACAGGAACTCTGTTTCTCAGTTCATACCTCTTGTAGCTGGAACTTGTACAGAGTGTCTCCACTGAAAATGTACAGATTTCTCCCACACACTAGTAGGAGTGAATTAATGACCTGATTATTCTGATCACTGCACCTGTTTGCAGTACAATTCAGTGCATTTCGCTGCAGTGATGACACGCAGACGTGCACAGCTGAATGATTCAGACTACTACTTTCTTTGTCTCCTCTGTGGCACTTCTACATGACTTACTATGCACAAATAAAAATCAGCAACAGCATTTTGGCTGCTGAATTATGTTGTTGGGTGCTTATTTCTTCTTTGTGAAAGAAGTAGATTTGTCACACAATTCAAGACTTGTGTCTTGAAACGACTGGGTGTTAAATACATCAGCACAAATGTGTTGTTAACAACTTTGGTGTAAGGACTGATATTGTATTGGTAGATACTTGACATTATGATGTCGGGATTGGGCACAAAAATTGATATGAACCATCCCTAATTCTACTTAGGAGCTGGCCACACAAGAATAAGTGTAGGTGAATCCACTGATTTTTTTTTTTAATCATATCTGCATTTTATTCAAATTGAAACACTGGTACACAGAGAAGAACAGTATTTCTGGTTTTCCTCCACGTACCACCAGAGGAACCACAGTTTGAGAACCACAGAGTTAACAAACCTGTGTCTGTGTGCAGCTGTAATGGCTGCACACAGCTGTTATTTACCTGCGTGCAGTCGCTCGTTGGTGATGCGCAGAGCCTCGCTGAACTCACTGGCTCTCAGCTTCTCCTGGATGAGGCTCCTCGCACTGGTCTCGTCGGGGCAGCACTTCTCCACAACGCCGATGAGCAGGACATTGTTCTTCGAGCCTCTCACCTCCCTCTGTTTCAGCCTGATCTTACACGCCGGGCATTTGGACGGGAGGTGGCAGCCATCCACGCACCTCCGACAGAATGAGTGACCGCACGACATGGTCACCGGCTCGCACATCAGGAAGAGGCAGATCGGACACTCCAGCAGATCCATGGCTGTTATGTCACCACAACGTCGCGAAACTATGTCCTTAGTCTGAAGCAGAAAAAGACGCCGTTTTCTCGTCGAAGCAGTGTGGACGGAGCTTCAGTGCTTACTAGTGACAATATATGAAGCATTTAATGACACACTGACAGACAGTCGGTGATATAATAAACGGTTTTCTCTTATTTTTAAACGTCACATCCAACAAAGCTCAGCTAATGCTAATATTAGCGCTCATTTGCTCACCTCACCAATGTCCTTTTCGTATGAAGCTAACATTTTCCATTTTCGGTGTAAACTTGGTTTTCGGTATGGGACACATGACGTTTCCCCCTCACAGGCTGGTTAAATAAAAGAAACGAAGTCCGCTTTCGGTCCGAACTCCATAAAAACCCCACGAGTCAGTACGAGCACTTCAATATTCCTATTTTTAAGAGCCGCGTGCAATTTTAACTCCCGTTACGATGCACACAAAGCCACAGAGCTGGGTTACTGTATAACACCATTTCGTTACATTACATAAATAAAGACCACGTGACGCAGCCACGCGCCATCCGATTGGACAAGAGGGAGACTTTACGCCCTGTTGTGAAACCAAAGGATGCCAAGTTTCATAACATAATTCCTGCGACAAAGAAACCGCAGTTAAGAGCTTTAATTAAGATCCCACGGAGTGAGTAGGTTTTTATCATCGTGTCCTCGGTTACAGTGCCAATGATGAGTGGACACAGGAGTGCCTGAGCATGGAAATGAGCGTGTCATGCTGGGAATCCCGGCAAATGATAAAGACTGTAATAGCAACAGACACTGGATGAGCACAAACCTTTTCATATTCATTTAAAAACAAGTTACATGTGCACATTAACATATTTTAAAGCAAAAAAGAAGACAAACAAGATAATTTGCTACAGAAGCACTCACTGTTTTAGAAAGAGAACACACATCCGTGTGAAGAGGCAAGACAGTGCTGCACAACAGTGTCAAAATAAAACTGTGGAACCTACATTTGTTATACAAGGGTAATTTAGGTCTTATGTGGTGGACCAGATTGTTACAAAGCATGTACAGGAACACTGAAGGAATATAGCAAATTTGATTTGTCCTCTTCCAAAATACATGAAAAACAAAAATAGATTTTACCTAGTAGTGGTTAGAACTCTTGCCTTTGCAGCAAGAGGTCCTGGGTTCGCGACCCAGTCAGAACAAGGGCCCTTCTGCATGGAGGTTGCATGGATACTCGGCTTCCTCCCACAGTTCAAAAACATGCAGATTTGAGGATTAGGCCAGTTAGACACTCTAAATTGCCCATAGGTGTGAATGTGAGAGCGAATGATTGTCTGTGTGGCCCTGTGATGGACTGTGACCTGTCCAGGGTGTACCCTGCCTCTCGTCCTATATCAGCTGGCGTTTGGCACCAGTGCCCCCCGCAACCCTCAGTGGAGGATAAAGTGGTAGAAAATGAGTGAGTGAGTGAGTGAGACATTTAACCTATGCCCCTCCTTTACATACATTCTACCTTTACACATGTGAAAGGACACGTTATAATTTGCAGGCGAATGTGAGGGAAAATTGCCTAAAACCCACCAGAATCTTAATAAGTAGCATTTTCCATTGATCAGATTACAAAACTGTAAAAGTTTTAGTGATAAACATTAATGTTTTTTTGAACTGATGAAACAACCAAATATTAGGTTTTAAAGTTAAATGATAAAGATTATAAAAGTTATAGATCCAACAGGCAGCCCATATGTGAAAGCATTGGTTGGTCAGGTGATGATATTTTAGCCTTTTTTCTGAAGTATTTCAAAGGTGAATCTTGTAAAGTTCACCCTTGAAGTACCTTTTTTTTTAATTTTCAGTTATTTGGGATCATAAAGTACAGGAACATATTTTATATTATTAAAGAAAGGGAAAGCCTATGACCAAAAAACAATCAAGTTGTCTCTCTGAGCCTGGAGCCTGGCTTCAACTATATGAGGATAATTACTAGTCTTGATCTACTTAAATTTTAATCAGACTGAGAATAGTGACATTTAAGGAACTGTATGTGCTTTGAATAATTTATCTCAAATGTTTTTCTTGTGGTTACCTGTTGTGACAATTAATTTGAACAAAGACAAGGATATGGTCACAATTAGTAACTTTACAATTACTCCTGGACACCACCAGGTTAAACGTCACACCAAGAACAGAGACTGTTTCTTTGACAGTGAAGTTCATGTTGTCCTGTTAATGAGAATGTAAATTATTATATACATTTCTAAGTCTTCAGAAAGTGCTGATTTCTACTAAATTAGAATGACTACACAAGTGAATTGGGTTTGAGGAAGGTAACCTTTGTTATAGCAGATTTTATTTGGAAGATCTGGAAGAGAAGGCAGAGTATTTGTTTTGAAAGCATTGGTTGGTCAGGTGATGATATTTTAGCCTTTTTTCTGAAGTATTTCAAAGGTGAATCTTGTAAAGTTCACCCTTGAAGTACCTTTTTTTTTAATTTTCAGTTATTTGGGATCATAAAGTACAGGAACATATTTTATATTATTAAAGAAAGGGAAAGCCTATGACCAAAAAACAATCAAGTTGTCTCTCTTTGAATAAAAAAAAAATGTGGAAACTATCCATTGTACACGGACTAGACTGAGCCTGGAGCCTGGCTTCAACTATATGAGGTTAATTACTAGTCTTGATCTACTTAAATTTTAATCAGACTGAGAATAGTGACATTTAAGGAACTGTATGTGCTTTGAATAATTTCTCAAATGTTTTTCTTGTGGTTACCTGTTGTGACAATTAATTTGAACAAAGACAAGGATATGGTCACAATTAGTAACTTTACAATTACTCCTGGACACCACCAGGTTAAACGTCACACCAAGAACAGAGACTGTTTCTTTGACAGTGAAGTTCATGTTGTCCTGTTAATGAGAATGTAAATTATTATATACATTTCTAAGTCTTCAGAAAGTGCTGATTTCTACTAAATTAGAATGACTACACAAGTGAATTGGGTTTGAGGAAGGTAACCTTTGTTATAGCAGATTTTATTTGGAAGATCTGGAAGAGAAGGCAGAGTATTTGTTTCAAAACCAAGCTGTAAAATAAGTAACCTCTTTAGTTCAGACCAGGGAGTGAATGATAACAATGTTAGAGGGCTGGCTTTTCTGTCCACTGCTAGATATAGCTTTTGGTCTGTACTACTGGAAAACAAAGCCCTTATTAGCTTTTCATAATCAAAACGTGAACTTGCAGGAAGCTTAACGGGCAGTGTGGTATGACTTCCACTTCTTATGTACTGAAGAAAATCCAATGCAAACAACTGTTACTGTTATTGTGTGACTACAGTCTATATCGATCCTTTCTTGACCACTTTCATTAGATGACAGAGTGTGAATGGACTTAAAAGCTTGCACATGTAAAAAGTCAAATATGAACTGAAATTGCAGAATTCCAAGAGATATAACACAGATCCCCAGCAAACACTTAAAGGTTTAAATAAATACTTCTGTGTGTGATAGCACTGCACCACTACAACAATTAATTTAATTTAAATTGGTTTTATTACAAAAACAGAGGTGGTACCCCAGTTGACCTGTGTAATAATTAAATTCTTTGAATGTCCACAATATCAAACAGGATTTCAGGCCCACACACAACAAATCTATTCATACTTACAGTTTACAAAAAAACTACCAAAAAGAAAGAAGAAAGTTTAAATGTACAAAAATAAACACAAAAACTCAACATGAGACTCAAGCAATTTCATCTATAATGCGACACATAGCAGCATCCTTGTCCCATATTTTGTCTCTCTTTTTAGTAGGGGTACTCTTGTCCTGTTGACCCGCTGTCAAACAGCTGGCACCTGCCTCCTCCACATCCATGGGTTCACCTTTCAGCCTCGGGGCTTGACCAGAACAACCAATACCAGCAGCAGATAAATTCCTTGTCACGTCATTAGTGCCAAAAGAGCCCTCCATTTGTGGCAAGTCATCAGGTAAAGAGGCAAGGCACCCCTGAATCATCTCCACCACCCTCTCCAAATGTTTCTGGAACCTCTCTGCCGTCTCCAGCCTCTGTCTCTTCTGGACCTCCATCATCACCCTTAGGGTCTCCCTGGCTTGATGTGGCCGGTACTCATTTATCAAGTGGTGCATGTGCACAAACAGAAGCTTTAAATCCTCCAGCTTCTCTTCACGCTTTATACTACCAGGGCTCTTGATAAGGATGTCCAGCAGGTCCAGAAAGTTCACGAGAATAGACATGTTGAGCTTCTTAAGCTCCCGTTTGTGATCAAACTGCACAGGATGGAGCCTTTCAATACCTTGGCTCTCCAGAGGCCGAATGATTATGTCGTCACACTGGAATTGGTTGCCAAACATCATGTAGGTGTCTCTGATGGGAGGAGGTGGCTTAGGAGCCAAGCCCTTGCGGATGTTTTCATCTGTGTACTCTTTAATGTACTGCATTGGTGGAGGGGGCAGGGCGCTAACCTGCTGAGGTTCACCCATGATGTAGATCTGAAAGAGAGAAATACAGCAATTACTGATCTGCAAAGCAAAGATAATTCTTCCTGTATAATAAACAAGTAATTAGACACAATCTGTTAACCAACTGTGAGTAAAAAGGAAAAAAGTGCCATGTAGAATGGTTGTTTCATCAAATAGTGTCTACAGCAAAATGAACACATCAGAAATTCAACGACAAAGACCTTCAGAGTACATGAACATGTACTGATAATGTATTCCATGGGATTCATACACATTTTAACATAGCACACCTGACACAAAACAGACTGAATGAAACTGTATGGAATATAATTATTTCCTCTGACATACCATTGAACTTTCTGTACAATTACAACCTAAATACAGGTATGTTAAAGCGAGTTTCCATCATTGAGTGATCTGATTGCTTCTAATGAAACTTTAGAATAAACCTGTAAACGAATGTGCGGCTAAAGTTAGCCAGCTTATCGCCGGTACCTGTAAATGCTAACGTAACGGGCGGCGATAATTAGGTTAGTAACTGCCAGCCACAACAGTAGTAGTAGTAGACATTACTAAAAAGCGCATAAATTATTCACTGACATTGCTGAATGTGCCAGGGGACCAGTCTACTGGCAGCTGGTGAACGAAGACTGTCGAGTTACATGATTAGCAGTGCGGCGGCTACGGGCTAACACTAGTGATGCTAACCACTGCTAACTAGTTACTTCTTCACACTCGAAGCTGCGTTGATATGAAGTAAAATAACAAAACGGGTAAATTGAAATATTGCTACACACCTCTTAAACGACCTCCCGGGTGATAGGAATTGAAATTACAAGAAATATGTGTGAGAAGTAAATATTGTGACCGTTAGCTCATAGCAAGCAAAGCTTCTGCCATGTACGTCTGACGAACACCCGTCCCTGTGTCTGTTCATTGGTTGAATTGTCCTCGTGATGAACAACGTAAACGAAGATTGGTTGAAAATGTGAAAAAGGAAATGAATAGTTGGTCCTGGTTCTACTGTGGTAAAATAACTAGATTTCTTTATCAAAGTCGGTACATAGGCAAGAGGTACGTTTCAAGGTATAATAATAATAATAATAACAACAATAATAATAATACTAATGTATTTATTTATTTAAAAATTCAAGTAATAAACGTATCATGCTTTCAGCGCCTCTGACAAAATAAAGGACAGTGCATACACAGCAAACAACTGTGGTCAAATCAGCCGACGTTTGCTGCTCGGTGGTCAAACCAGCCGACATTAAATCTGAAGTGCCCCCATATTCTAGCTCTTATGGTAGAAGCACCAAAGCAGCTCAGATCCAGCGCATTTACAAGGTTAGCGGGATCCGGTTTTCAAAACAAAACGTCAAAAAGCGTCTATACACTCCGTCTATACAAATATTCAAATTAAAGGTCATAAATTAGTCTGCAAATAAATGACTAATTTGGAAAATGACTGACATGATTGGATTCAAAACTTCAGTGACAACCTACATTTCATTTTTAAAGTCGCACATCTGCGCATTTGTATTCTGTAAAAAAATATAAATTTTTGTAACAGATTTTTTTTTCACATGCACATGTTGATGGTGGGCTTTTAATTCGAAATTTCTCAAAATTGATACACTAAAACTGATGTTTTTCAGAATGTGTCATCAGTTTTTGTAACATGTCCAGGTTTCACATTTTTGTCATATGAACACATACGTGGGACTTTAAATTCAAACTGCCTAAAATGAGAAAGTAAAACAGACACATTTTCAATATGAGATTAGTCAGAGATGTCCTGAACTCAGATTATAGAGCAATAATTTGAAGATTATTTGAACTGGTACAGTAAAACTGATTCATTTTCAGTATGTATTCAGAGTATGTCCTTAAGTCACATATATGCACCACTACCAAAAACTATGGAGGTATTTATTTTTTATAGTATTGTGATATCAGGAATTGTAGTCAGTGTTTTCTAACTGTCCCATTTAAAAAATATCCATCCATCAGACATTTTTGGGTTTTTTTTCCTTCGTTCTTGTACTCTTGTGTGAATATATGCCATTCCATTGTAGATTTTGTATTATAAACTTTATTTTTTTGTGAAAATCGGATTTCCCCAACTCTGTATATAGCCTCGCTTTGGGTGTTTCTACCATAAGGGCTAGAATACGAGCGCAACCCAAATGTGGTGTTTTCTGGTTTGATTTGACCACTGCACACAACTAGGGAACTTCTAACATCTTCTTTTTAACATTTTATGGATCCAAAAGAAGAAAACTCAATAAAAAAAGGATACTGTATAATAAAATAACTGAAAATGAATTATTGTTCAGGAAAATTGATGGTTATTACAACATCTGTACAAAGCATTGCGTAACATTCCTGTGTCATGTTAATATATAGCTGTAATTAGATATATTTTTTTTTCCATAGGCCCAGTCCCATGTAAACAGTTTTCAACGTAAGAAAAAAAACTTTGTTGTCATTATAGCTGTTCATAATGCAAGCCCTTTCAATAGAGCTTAATAATATTAATGAACAAATCATAATAACGTAATGTAAATAGAAATTAAAAAAAAAAATAAAACAGTTTGAACTAATACTATGTTATATTTTATATTTTTCATTCAATCCAAATTTGGAGATATTGACTTTATTTGTGGACACCAGTCTCATCCAAAACTTATGATTAAGTTTGGACTTTTTATAGTGTTCAATCTATCTCAATCGCGTTTTCATTTGCTTATGATTACTGTAAGAGAGAGTGGGAGATTATAAAAGGAAAACAGAAACCTTTAACTAATGTAAACGCAGCAACAGAAATATTTACAGTAACCAAAGAAACAACACAAATTACAAATCATATGAATATGAGAATATGACAAATCCACATCATATAATACAAACTCTCCAATCAGGAATGACCTCATTTGTCCTATTCCTCAGTTTCAACACAAATAAATATGTAGATTATACCCATTTGGAACATGTTAAAAGTGTATTCATTTTGAAATTTAATTTGATGTTATCATTTTAGGTTCAATGAATAATACAGTATATAGATTAATAGTTTACCCATCATTGCTGGAATACTGTAAATACTTGCCCACTTTGTGGAAAATTGCTATGATTAAGAAAAACAACGTCATACTTCTACTACACCTACATGGTTTATCTCAGGTTTGTGTGTGTGTTTGTTTGCAGCCCATTTTTTTTGCCGTGAGGATGTGGTTTACTGAGTGCAACAAGTCTATGCCGGAAGTCCCACGGCTTTTATCACATCAAGCAATCCATTTCTCTCTCTCTCTCTCTCTCTCTCTCTCTCTCTCTCTTTCTCTCTCTCGCTCTCTTACTGTGAGTTACCCAGTCTCTCTTAATAACCTTCAGTGCTTCTCCTTTTGTTGTTTCTATATGTTACCATGTTCCCCAGGGTGATCTTGAAGGGGACCATGATCAAAAAATCTCAGCAAAAAAAACGAACATCACCTTGCAACTATAAGGAGAGATTTTTTGTGTTGGACACTCAAGACCTGAAGTACTCTGAACGCCGTCCAGGGGTATGTACTGTATAGTGCACATATTCAATGAATACACTAGTTTTACCAGGATGTATTTTAAGAGAATTCGGAGCTGCATGTAATTTGAATGACTGTGCATCCACATTGTGTAGAGGGAAATAAATTAAAGGCTGTGTTGTTTCAGAAAAAGCCCATGATGAAAGGTTGTATCGAGCTTTCTAGAATTAAGTGCGTGGAGATTGTGTGCAGTGATGTCCCCATACCATGCAGCTATAAATACCCCTTTCAGGTGAGGTTCACAGCATGCCCTTATAAGTAGACAATGGTTAAATAATGCAATATACAGAAAACATGATGCACAATTCATTATGTGATGGCAAAAAAAGTTTGTTTTTTTTTTCCTCACAGGTTTTTCATGACAACTACTACCTCTACATTTTCGCCCCTGATAATGACTGTCGCCAGAGATGGGTCAGAGCTCTCAAAGAGGGTGAGAATTTGCAGAGCAATTAATGATGATATGACTAATGATGCAAATTCATGTGCTGAAGCCCTCACACTGTTTCTTTCATTGTGTCTGACATAATAGAGACCAAGCATAACAATTTGGTTTCAAAGTACCATCCAAACTTCTGGATGGATGGAAAATGGCGATGCTGCCAACAAACTGAGAAACTGGCAGCGGGTTGTCATGTCTACAATCCAGAGGGTTATGGTTTGTATTGTTTCTTTTATTCTTGTTTCATTAATGAATTCATATTTTGACATTTTAATGTGTTTTTTAGATATCACATGACAATGTCCCATCCTTATGCACATGAAGAGCAAAGTATCGTGAGATCTGATGGGATGATGTCATTGTACCGCATATTGATTTAGTGTTAGATTCACTTACATCAAGACTTAAATATTACTTATGATATTTTTGATTTATCCACAGCTTCTAAAAAGCCACTTCCCGATCTCCCAGATGCAGAGGTATGACTTTCCTCAACAGAACGAATATATGCTCATTTTACTGATGTACAAGCTGATATTATTCAAACATAGTGTAGAAATAAAATAAGCTTTTTGTGATTCATTCTGTTGCCACTTTGGCTTAATGATTTATTGTTTTTAGTGGCATTGATTAGATGACATTGTCACTGTTTAGATTACATTTTTAATAATTTCTTTCAAACCTTCTGTGGTGTATTGTCACCCAAGTAGCATTATGTGATTATGAGTCTCTATGGGGTCTTAATAAAAAAAAAGGAAAAGACTTAAAAAAACGACACACAGTGGTTTTATCAGCAGCTGATCTTCTCATGAAATGTGTTGCTAAAATTCAATATCATACAAGTTTAATAAAGACTTAATCATATTCTTGTGTTTGGTCTGAAGCAGATGGGAGTGAATGATTTTGGCAAGGTGACGGTCATGGCTCTGCAGGACTACACACCACAGGGAGATGATGACTTACCTCTCCAGAAAGATCAGGAGTATCTCCTGATTAAAAGCTCCCATCCTGACTGGTGGGTCGTACAGGACCACCTGGGGTAAGGCACACTTAGTTCTTGATCACACTGAAAAATGAAAGCACTTATTTTAAGTTAATCTTACCGTAATGTTATTTTTTTTTCCCCCAATTCCTCATCAGGAATATTGGCTTTGTGCCCAGTACCTATGTAGTTGAAAAATCTCTTAACAACTTTGAGAGATTTGAGTGAGTTCTATTTCCTTTCTGTTGTTAATGTTGAAAATTGTTAACACACAGAGATACTGACTCATTTCATCGCCTATACTTTAGTTTCATTGTGGCTAATATATCATTTCACAGGTGGTACAACAAAAACATAACCCGGGGAGAAGCAGAGAACCTGTTAATGAGAGAGGTAAAAAAAAAACAACATGACTGTGACATGAGGATCCAACGATTATTCTGTTTTTATTTCTTTTGTACATCCAGCAGAAAAAAACAATCAAATTCATAATAATTCTGATGATAGCAGAATGTTGCGTATGTATGTGCAGTTTTGTTGTAACTGTGCCACTAACAAGAGGCTTGCAATATTTGCAACAACAAAAGAAAAATTTGCAAATGCACCTGCCAAAGAAGAATGTCACATGACATGGGACTTGAACTGTGTTTCACAACCACACCGTTTCCTTCAGTGATGAATTTCCTGCTGTGATAAATGTGTTAAAGCAGGAGGTAAAACAGTTACACCCTGTAGTTTGTCAGTCAGAGTGAATACAAGTCAGGCCTCTGCTGCTGTTTGCTATAGTTTAAATGAAAGAGAAGTAAAGTTGTTTTTGAAAGTGACTGAAAACACAGAAACAATTGTGAGAATTTTCTGTGGTTTCAACACTTTTATTTTTATTTTTGTATAGGGAAAAGAAGGTGCATTCATGGTGCGGGACTCGAGGCAGGCAGGAGTCTACACAGTGTCTGTCTTCACCAAAGCACCAGGGTATTGTTACTTTCTCTTTTTACACCTTTATGGAATGAATGTGTTCAAAGAATGATTAATTAGTAGAGAATGTGATGATATGTGTTTGTGCATATACTTGATGATAACTGAAGCCACAACTAGAACAAAGAGAAATTTCATTGTATTTTTTTTTTAATTCTTATTCTGAACTAACATCTGGGTTTCCAATATCTGAATCACCTGATGGCTTTGTAAAACATTTTAGTTTGACAAGAAACTAAATATCGTCAGTTTTCTGTCACAGAGGAGCAAGGGAACCAGAACATATTTACATTTAAGAAGCTAAAATGAGAACTTTTTTTTATTATATTAAGAAGAATGCCACTCAAATCAATACAATATTTACTAAAATGGCAATTAATTTAGTAATCTAACCCTAACATATGATAGTCCACTGAATCATACAAAGCACATTAGATACCAAAAGACAGGCTTGACAGGCCTGATATATGATTACTATAAACTGTAATTTACACTTTGTTCTTCTTCTGATTTGACCCTTAGGTCTAATGGGGAAAAGAATCCAAGGGTGAAACATTATCAGATCAGACAGACAGAAACAGGAGAGAGGGCGTTTTACTTGGCAGAGAAGTACCTGTTCAGCACCATTCCTGAGCTCATCCTCTACCATCAGCACAATGCAGCAGGTTAAGTTGGGTTTTGCACCTAATACGCTGAGCCGATTTAAAAAAAAAAAAAAAACTTGGCAAAAGGGCCAAAGTTTGCTGCATTAAATAATTATACATGTCTTACAGTGTCTCTCTGTTTCCTTGTTAGGCTTGATAACACGTCTGAGGCACCCTGTCTCTCAAGATGGCAGCTGCTGTCAGGACACTGGTCCCTCAGAAGGTCAGAGGCTGCACAATATTTTATGTAACATGCACTTGGTTCAATCATAATGTAACGCAAACTTGTTTTTACTGACCTCTAGTGCTTTTTTTTTAAGGTGTTCCTCTTACATTCTGCCTCCATGCTTATTTCAGCTTCACTAACCAAGATTATGGGTGGGGTTCACTTCATTTCTGCCACTCAACAGATCAATGGGAGGTTCAGCCTGAAGAGCTGATCTTGGGTCAGGAGTTGGGCAGCGGTCAGTTTGGACTGGTGCTGGAGGGAAGATGGAGGGGGAGGAAGGTCGCGGTGAAGATGATAAGAGAGGAGTGCATGTCAGACGAGGAATTTAAAGAAGAGGCGAGAGTCATGATGTAAGTGCGATCCCAGATAATGTCCACTGTCCGAGACAACAGTCAGCTTGCATGTGTGTGCGTGTGTTTTATCAGGAGGCTGTCACACTGCAAGCTGGTTCAGCTGTACGGTGTGTGCACCCAGCATTCTCCCATGTGTCTCCTGTTTGAGTTCATGGAGAACGGCTGTCTGTCAGACTACCTGAGGAACAGGAAGGGGCGTTTGTCTGAGGACCTAATGTTAGGGATGTGTCTGGATGTCAGTGAGGGCATGGCGTACCTGGAGACTTCCAATTTCATCCACAGAGATCTGGTAATCCAACAGAGAAGATGGTTTTAATATCACCATTTGAACTTTGCTGTCAGAGTAATCAATACGTCCTCTGTTCCTCTTTTTTCTGCAGGCGGCGAGGAACTGCCTTGTTACAAAGAACAATGAAGTAAAGGTGTCTGATTTTGGCATGACCAGGTACAGTTGACACATTCGTCCACGTGAACCCTTTTACCTGTAGTATTTTGTATAGTTTTTTAATTGGTGTACAGCTGCATCATTGTTTTTGTGTCCATTCTGCGGACTTTAGGTTTGTTCTTGATGACCAGTACACAAGCTCCCAGTGCTCTAAGTTTCCTGTCAAGTGGTCAGCCCCGGAGGTCATCAAATTCTGCAAGTTCAGCAGCAAGTCTGACGTCTGGTCGTTCGGTGTGTTGATCAGACTTTCCTCACTCGTTTTTATGTCTGATTTTCCCATGTTGCTTGTCATTTGTTGTTGTGAAGAGAGCTGGAGGCTGTATTAGGCCACAGTGGTTTTACATTGCCACTAAGGATCATGGGACACACTTAAATCCATGAACAAAAAACAAAAGACTACGTTGAACCTCATCATGTGGAATCTGCAGTTGCAGATGCAGAGACACATGTATTTCTTGAACGTGTGATGAAAAACATGTTCTTCTTTTATTTTAATGCATGTTATTGATTATTTATTTTGATTTTCCATCACTTCATAGTACCGCCTCATCATAGGCATTAGAATCAGATCATTAGTTTAGTACTTCCTGCATGACCAGAGTGCAGGCTCTGTTTGCATGGGTTGTGATGCGGCTCACAATCGTCGGCTTTCAGCAGTGCTGTCACTAAATACACCAGACTCCTCTTAAATACTGAGAGTTTAGAAATGTCCTTGTTAAATGTTGGAGATTACCACATATTTTCAGGATTTTTAAGTCTTTTTAACTGATCTACAGTTCGGCATTGTTTGGTTTGATTCTTGTTTTGGATGTCACGCTCATGACTCTTCAGGTCACAACACTCTCTGCCAACCAGTGACTGACAGGTTGTTGACATCACATTTAGTATTGACTCTCTTGGAACCTCACCAGAGCAGGTACTAAAAAAAGTTACCAACAAACAAACAAACAATACTACAAGTAGAGTCGAGCTGAGCTGTGCTAGCACTGTGCTGTGAAAAAACGCCATTTGTGCCATCTCAAGGAAATGAATGGTCTGTATCCTCAGAGCAAGGATTCAAACAGGTGCTAACTTATTACCTTACATACATTAAATCTGTGACTTGTCCATTCAGGCTACTGTAGAAACATGGTGGCACAATATGTCTGCCTCCGTAAAGCAAGGCCTATGCTTTATGTACATACTGACTCATTTTATATCCTCAAAGAACAAACAACTTTTATTTTAAAGTGATTCTAGCTTTATATAAGTATACTGGGTAGTACATTTTAATTCCTGCCAATTAACTCACCTAAATGTTACACACTGGACCTTTCAATCCAGTCAAGCTTAAAAGTCAACACCAGGATCAAGATGAACATTTACTTGGCTTATGTTCCTGATGGACAGATACACACAAACCTCCTTGTTGGGGGTAATAACTACTCTTAAAGCAGAAATTAAAGCTTAAACATAATAATATTAAAACAGATTGTAAAGTAAAAATGGTAACAGAAAAATCACACAGTCCTCACTCATACTGAGACTTGCTTTCACTACATTATCTTTTTTTGTATGCAAAAGTTAACGTAACATGAATCAACCATGGACATGCAAATGATTAAACAGAGGCAGTCATTTTTCTTTATCCCCATCATTTAAAGGGTTCAATACTGTATATACATTTGTGGTCACCCTCTGCTTAGGTGTGCTCATGTGGGAGGTTTACAACGAGGGACGTCTTCCCTATGAGAATCGCTCTAATTCTGAGGTGGTGGAGTCGCTGAATGCAGGCCTGAGGCTCCTGAAGCCTAGACTGGCTCCTGATACTGTTTACCTGCTTATGGAGTGGTGCTGGAAGGAGGTGTGTGTAAGAGTGTGGATACTGCATAATACACAGATGCCAAGTGCTCCCTAATAATTTTAACTCTTCCCATTCTTAGAAACCAGATGATCGTCCATCCTTTGCTCAACTCCTACATGAGCTGGCCTCCCTCTCAAACCTGTGAACCAGGACAACATCTGAGGATGATCCTTTGAAAAAAACCCATCTTTATTTATTTAATTTATGGTTGTTGTAGATATAGCTTGTCAAATTGTTTCCTATGATTATTGCCACTTCATTCATTAACTTCTGCTCCCTGGATATTGCACTTTATCCTTTTTTTGTTACAGTCCCTGAGAATCTTTACACAGCACATAGCTGCTTAATGCTACTTTATGTAACAATAGTCTGAAAAAAGCTCTGTATATTAAACTGTTAACATGGTCATGCTATAAATTAAAGAAATTATTGTCATTAAATGTTTAACATTTATGTTCTTAGGAACAATGATGTCCTGCTGGATAAAAGTAAGTGATACAGTGCTTTTCAGAATTTGCCATAATCTGTGCATGTAAAATGTACTGCATGTTCTGACCTCTAGTGACCCTCTGTCATTTAGAAATGTGTCTCCTTACAAAGAACAGAAGCTGTCACCACATTTAAATGCAGTTCAGTGAACTCCAATGGCCAGTTGTCATAACAAAATAATGTCCTCAGCATGTCCACTAAACATGTAGAACTGTGTATAGAGTGTGTGTTTGATCCAGAAGGTCATGTCCAACCCCCCGTTCACCACTGACAGGTCACTAACTGCAACACTTCCAGTCTGATACGTATGTTGTATTTTTCCCGTGGCTTAATATCACACACAGTTTTTAAGGCTGAATAATCTAATATACATAAAATGATTTTGGGATGTACCTGAACATTTGGTAGGCCATCTGGACCCCCCCCGAGTCCATGTCTAGAACTGGACCAAGTTCTACCAAAATTAGAACAGTGGAAAAATATATGAAAACTACAAACTGATTATAACTGACTGGAACTACTGCTGTGAAGGTGGATAATGTTTGTTTTTTGTTTTTTTTCTTTCTTTCAGGCAATCAGTCAGGCTGTCTGCTCTGCAGGTGTAGTGGCACACACTTACATGCATGTGATACAGGGGTCCAAAAAGGTCTTTTACCACCATGCACAAGCAGTAATCAAGTCTGACAGCAGAGATAGGCAACAACACTTCCCACAGTGTGGACAGTGGCCCACTGTTGGCCTTTAGAGGTATTGCAAGTCCTCCCAGTCACCAAATGTAATTTTACATTGGTTTTAAGTTTTATATTTAAATTCCCTCCACATTCTAATGATATTCTAACTAAGATTATTTACTGGACATGGGTACAAAATATTTCAATTTCAGTGTCCTGCGTTTACTTCACTGTTATGCTTAATTCCAGCTCATGTGCATATCTGGGTGTGGAGCTTTAGGGGCCTCAAACCTGTGTAATGCTCTACTCTGCAAGAGAAAAAAAATACTCTTGGCCCCACTGATTTCCCCTCAGAATAATTTGGCAATGAAATGTTGAATTGGAAAATAATCAATGCACTATTTTAGACTATAAAGTGAAAATTCGTTTGCTATTCATTGCATGGTGAAGCCTTCTGTTAAAACAAACAAAAACAATACATATTTATGCCCAACATGATAATTTCAATGGATGAAAATCTGGAAACTTTTCACAACCATGTGCCCTGGAGTCATATTTAAGAGGCGCTGCTTTAAAGAAAGTCAAAAGCAAATGTTCTGGGTATATGACTCTTTTTCATTTATCTACATGAACTCTCACTCCCTTCTGTGTGACTGTCCCTTTAAGAAAATGCACTTGCAGCCATTTTCTGCTCTTTGTGTGTGGGGTGGATTAGCACTGGGCTGGTTCCTGAGCGAAACTAGAGCATCAGTCGGCTCAGAGGACGAGGATATTAGAAAGAAAGAAAGAAAGAAAGAAAAAAACACGGTAGCGCAAACGGCAAACCAGAGAACATCGCACCACCGTCGCAGACCGCGACACCGGCCGCCCGTCTCCGTGTATCTCCGCACGGACATGAAATTTACAGGTACGTGGTGAAATGTAGAGATGGATGGAGCCGCAGCGCTGAGCGATGTGAGCTGGGTAGTGATGATGGCTGGAGACTAGAGAGCTGCCGTTTCCCCCCCCCCACTTTTCCTCTTTACAACAGCGCTTCTCTGCCCTTTTCTGCTGTTTTTACAAACACTTCACATGCTATAATGTTCCGCCACTGACAGAAAACATCCTTCGGGACCTGGCGGGTGGAAGCGAGCCGCTCTCCGCTGGTTATTGTGACACATGAATGGGATTCCCGTTTGCTCGCATCGGCGGCGTAGCTCACACATACAGAGATGGATGGATGATGGGTGGGGTGAGAAGAGAGGACAGGGCTCCACTGTTGCAAGTGCACCGATGAATGATGGAGATATAAACTGTTTCTTAGCAACATATAGAAGAGATGATAATGCTGATGATGGTGTTGATGATCAAAGCGGCGAGGATGAGGGTAGAATACGATGCTTCATTTGACACCACTGCTGTCTATTCTGTATCATTTCTGTCGCGCACATGCACACATTCTTGGACAACTATCTTAGGGAGGACACTTATCCATAATGTATTCATTAGTCTTTTTTACCCAAATCTAAAGCTAGTTCTACCCCTCACTCTTAAATCATGTCTAAACCCTGAAAGGCCCCTTTAACCTGTGAGGACCTACCAAAATGTCCTCATTTTCTTAAATTGTCCTCACTTTCTGTAGTTTATGAAACATGGTTTACATATAAAAAAGCATACAAGTTCACACACATGTTTGTGTGGCATTCATAGTGAGGACACTCATAGACATAAAGCATTTAGGTCTGATGGTTAAGATTGGGGCCTAATCCAAACCCTGTTCTAACACTAACCCTAAAACCAAGTCTTAACCCTTAAAAAGCCCTTTTAAGGTGTGATAGACTGTGAGGACCAGCCAACATTTCTTATAATGTCCTCACTCCCTGTGGTGTTTTGGGAAGTTTTTTGGTCCTCACAAAGATACACATACAATAACATACACTCATATGCAAATGCACACACAGTTCACACAGCTGTTCTTGTTAGGACATTACCTTGACTTCCATTCATTTGTACAACCGCGACAGTAACCAGTTAATGCCCAACCCTTACCTTAACTTTACCACTATGTAAATCAAACCTTTTTTCCAATAACTCGAAAATGAGGGTATGCCATGTTAGGACCAGGCTGTGGTCCCTATAGCTCAGTATGGTACACATTTTGCATTTCCATTAGGATTAGTACCAAAATAACTGGCTTCAACATCCCATTATTGCTACCCTTCCCTTTGGGATACCAGAGTTGTTGTTTAATGGTAAGGTGTGGTCAGGGTGGAGCTAGACTAGCCCCGCCTACGACCGTCAGCTGATTCAGGCAACAGAAAAACAAACTCCTTTGCGACTTTGCGGTATTTCTTCAACGCCCTCAGTCTAGTCTCATGCAAAGCTTGATGTTTTGTTGAAAGAAACAGCCACAAACTGAACAGTACATTAACGACCTGCTGGATGTCCTCCATTGTTGTCTGCTGTGTTGCGATCAATGTGGTTGTTTGTTGTCGTCGCCCCAGTACAACATCACGTATCTAGCCCACACCACGCCTACCAAGTAACGGTACTGCTCTCAGCAGAAATGCAAGACCTACCCAGGGCTTTACTGTTCCAAATCATATCGTACTGTGCCATGATGGAAACATAACATGTGAGGACTACTGGTCCTGAAAAAGCTTCTAAAGAGGTAATGCAAACCAGTCCCAACCACAATTCATGTATTAGTCAGAAAGAAGGGTTCACACAAGGTTGACAAGGTTGGTGTTTATGGCAGGTAAGGTCCGAAAGAGGTAAAATACAAGTAGCTCCCCACACACGCACACTTGATTTAACAGGACACAACGTAATAATAATAAGGCCTGCTGTTGATGCGCAAATGACAGGATCACTCCCACATCACAGTAGCGTCTGATGATCACTGCTGTGTTATGTCAAATATAAAGTAGCCACTGTTGCAGCAGAGTTGTAAATCTGAACACCAGGCAGCCCCTCAACAAAAAGCTCTGATGCAATGATGAGGATCGAAAGGCTGTCTGCTGCTCCTGATCCACATATGAAATGGAAATATTTATATGTTCTACTACTACTTCTCAAATAGTTAATTTTATTAATCACTATCACCAGTTTGCCTCATAGCAAAATTCTGTTTAAACTTATGGATAAACAAGAGACTCTGGCTTGAGTGGAACTAACATTCAGTTAATCCACTCACCAAATCATCATTTGTGAAGGCAGACATAGATGACTGCTTCCGACAATTGTAGGCATCAGCATCACATGATCAATGGAGCATAGTGTGATTGGATGAATTATGCATATGTATATTATATGTCAATAGTAGAGCAGGGGAATGATTCACTAATGGTAATGACTGCAGTGTAATTTCCCTCAATGATGTATCAATGTAATTATTGTGACTGATGTGCAGAATGCTTAACAGTTAACTGGAATACTTAACTGATTTCTTTAACTTTCACTCGGCGGCAAAAATCTACCTTTACCTCAATGACATTTGTTGCAGTAGTTATTGATATTGATTTATGTGACCATTTGTAATTGTGATAACATAGATGTAAGTTATGTATGGTTACAAATTATTCGTAGAAAATCTAGATTGAATCAAAGTGTTTACACTGCAAGTAGTTGGAAATTTCTTTGTTTATACCATTTTATAATTAAATAGGTTTTGTATTTTCGGGTGTTGCTTGGACAGACTTGATAGAGAAAGACCACATCATGTGCTTGTGACATGCTATTGGCCAAATGTGATGAACATTATACATTTAAATTTAGTGGTTTCAGCTTGTATAATTTCCCCATAGTAGTGGCTCTGTAGTTGCATACTGTATGGTTAGACAAATATATCATGTGCTGCCATTAACTGACAACACTGTTGCTGGATTTTGTTTGTGGTTTAGCAAATTGATAAACAAATGCCCCAAAGACATGAATAACCCAACATTTATAGAAAAGGGAGGAGGAGGAAAAACAGTGTGGACAAACTAAGTGAATGAACATACTGTCCTTATTGTTATTAAAACACACAAATGAGATTCCAGTGGTGTCATTTTTTGTTTACTCTCTTCTGCTTTGTCAAGTGTGGTCATGTGAGCTGTGCATATGCTATTGTTTGAAAGGTGGACATGACTTCATGGGAATCATGAGACCACAGCAGCTTTGTGCTGCTGCTGGTGGTCGGTGAAAATGACAGTCAGCTTGTCGAAGAGCTTGGCCTACCTGCCCCCTGCACATGATGACATGGTACACACAGTACAAATGTTGCTGGAACAAACTGTTGTCAGTGTGTTTGTTTGTTTGTTTGTTTGCCAGTGAATGTCTTGGAAATAACCAGTGTGTCTACAATGTTGGAGATCAGATCTCATCTTATTGTGTGCATGAATATACTGTATATTACAAAGCTGGCCCTGGGGCAGCAGATCCCACTGAGTGATGTGACCCATGGAGTTGACATACTTTCTCTCACTCTGTCTCTGCCTTTCTCTCAGGCTCATAGTGGTTAAGATTGTCTTTTTACAAATTACAAATTACAAATCACAAATCAGTCTTTGCAGCATAGTTCTAGTTCTAGTTTGCATAGTTGTAATTAACTCACAACAACATCATGTATGATGCCTGATCATAATTTCCCCATGCTGGCCTCTCTCCATTGCCCCCCATGCATGTTAGAATCAATTTCCATCTTTTTGCCCTTTAACCCCTCAACAGTCTTGCTCCAGCCTGCTTGTCTGACTTGCTTCAACTTTGTGTGCCTTTGCAGTCTGTCAGGTCTGCTGACCAGGTGTTTTTCCTTTAAGTTGTCCCATAAATCAGACTGAGAGTGGACCAGGCTTTCACGTTTGCAGTCCCCAGACTCTGGGACAGGTTGTTTGTCACATTATTTAAAGTTTTCTTCTGAGATGTTTGTACCTCTCAAAGGAGAGTGACAATGCACTCTAAGTTCATTCAAATAAAATATTTACTGTTAAGGATCTGTATTACATGCTTTAAATACAGTATAGTTATTATTGTTCATCTGTTAATTTTCATTATTTCTATTAATATGGTCAAATTCTGCTATAACACAAATAAATATGCATTAAATTAAAGAAGTGTTATTAGGTCAATTCCATGTTTTTTGTTTAATATATATCATTAATATTTGTATTTGGTGTACTTCACAAATGTATATAATATAATAAATATGATGGTCATCAATGCAACAGCCTTCCAAATCAGGAAAAGTCATCACAGTCACCTTATCACGATATGACAATATCCAAAATGTAAGACCATATCTTGTCTCATGTCACGATATAGATATAATTGATAATCGATAGATATATTCCCCACCCCTAACATACTGAATCGTAGACTATGACGCAAATGAGTACAAATGAATTGGATAGTAAGATAAATTGTAGTTGCAGGTTGTAGCCTTGTCTCTAAACCTTTATCACAGTATGATGTAGGATCACTGCTAAATAACTACAGCCAATGAAAATGTTACAATTGCTGCACTCTGGTCTTCTTTTGTCAGGGACAGACAAAACTCATATGATGTATACAGAAACATATGTATGTTGTTTTGAACATTTCTGCAATACCCTGATCCTTGTGGTTTACTGCTGTCGTCAGACCACATGTATTGATGTACAGAAGCTTTTAAAGCCAGATTGGCCTGAAGGGGCTTTAATTTGCACATCCTTGATGTGTGTCTGTGTGGAATGTGTCCCAGAGTCCGACTACTGTATGAGATTTTTGAGAGGAGTTGTTGTTTAAGTTGTTCTGTTGTAATACAGGCCTGCAGCTACTTTACCAAGTGTCCAGAAAGGAATGAAGGGGCCCTTTTCTTTGTAAAGATGCACACACACACACACACACACATATGCACCAACTGTTGAACAGAGTCTGGTATAGGGTGGGAAAGTTTACTCAGCCAACCCAGGCTTCAGTGTGTGCCTGTGTTCCCAAGCACAGATGGGAGGTTAGTAGCACTGTGCATGTTTGTATGCCTGACAGAAACGCTCGTAGCAAGCCACATGTTTCATTTTCTACAAGCTGAACAGTTAAAATTAATAAACCGAGAGTCTTAAAGGGAGAATCTTTGGATTCACGTCGTAGGAAACACATTCTCCAGTACAATGAATGTTTTAATATCCTTTACTCCAAACACACAGCAGCACACGTTGGTTTCACCAGCATCACTGAGGCATTGTGCCGACTTGGACTTATTTAATTTTTGTTTGCTCAGAGAAAATGTTAAAAAAACAAACCGACCAACAAAATTGTTGTCAGAGAGCTGAGCAATCTGGCCAAAAAGGTTATCTGTAAGATGTCAAATAAATAACTATTCATTTGAAGGTGGTTTATCGGCAGAATATTTCAAATGAAAAAAATGATATTGTTTTGATCCAGGACTACAACTTGCAACAGTAGAAAAGAAGAAAGTAATTATAATAATTGAAGACATTAAAAACAGGACACTGTAGATTTAACATGAGAATCCATAAACTCTCAGTCTATATGACTTGCTTTTCTTCTGTTACCGTCCATGTGTGGCGTGTTTAGTCACGAAAATGTCATGATAAACGTTATGACTCATTCTTTTGGTCTGCCTTTGTCCACTGGTCTTGTGGTCCACCTCATTCATCCATCTGTGAACTGCGTTTTTATTTTGTCAGTTTGTTGTGACAGGAAACTGCACCCACCTTTTTCTGTTTCCCTTTTCTGTGCTTCTATCAGTAAGCCATATACATGTGGGTGTGACCAGTGACATGTGCCACATTATGTTGATGTCGCGTGTGAAGTAGGCTTGTAGCACGAATAAAACAACTGGATATCGGCAAATAGTCAAATTAAGGCTGCAACGATTATTCGATTCATGGATTAATAATTGATTCCAAAATTATTGGACAACTATTTTTATAATTTATTAATGGGTTTACTTGCTTAACTATAATATTTTATGGTTTCTTTGCTCCATATAACAAAGAATCATTAACTTTTGATTTGTGGACAATGGGAAACATTGATCAACAATTTCTGACATTTGGACCAAACAAGTACCTGATTAATTGAGAAAATAATTGATAGGTGAATCGATTTTGAAAAATTGCATGTTGCAGCCGTAATGCCAATATGACTATTCACTAAAACTGCTAAAAATATTGACTAAAAAAGCTAAAAGGCAGCCTCCTCCTTCACGTCCACGCCTGCTCCCTCACCAAGTTTTTAAAATCTACATCTGCTGCGACATGAGTATCAAAAATATTATGTTAATTTTACTACAGAAGAGACCAAGTGCCCACTGTACTTGGATGCAGGGAAAAACACCCCCGATTTATTGGCATATTGAATATCAGAAAAGGTGCATTCCTGCACATTCCTATTGTTCTGTGTGCCATATGAATGGGTGAATGCAAATGTGTAATGTAAAGTATGGTGTATTGAACAGTCATCAAGATGCAATATATTCTAAATAATGTATATTTATTTGGAAATGTATACATACATCACCTGAAACCATTAGCTGAATATCAGCCATAACATTAAGACTGGCTGGGCTGTCAGCCAGGACAAATTAAAAAAAAAAAAAAGTATTAAGCAATATAAGTTGCCATAATCCAACTTTATCTTTAGATTAAACATGAAACAACTGTATCATTAATAGTTGTATAACAATGCAACACTTGATGATGTGCTGCTGCAAGCTCCTTGTCAGACTTTAAAAAGGAGAAGACGAAAGATGGCCATGATTGTTTTTTTTCCTCCATCTTTTCTCTTTGATGTTTAGTACCTGCTGCTCTCATCTCTAGTTGTGTGCTCGGTGACTGTGAAAATTAAGCGGATTATCCCTGCTGTTGGTCCAGTCTGCCTGGTCAGATGTAAAATGTAGATTTCTGAGAGGCACATGATAACAGGTTGGGTGCATGCAAACTTCTGCAGCCAGCTGGTGTATTAAAAGAGGATGGAAGGGCATTGCTTGGTTTGTACAGCTTCAGGAGGAGTGTGTAGCCCCATGCACTGGTTTGCGATCTTCCATTTTGAAGCCTCGTGTTTTCTACTTTGACCCTCACCATGTTGGTTGGCCTGGCCAAGCACTTGTCCACTGCATATCCTCCTGCATCTATTGGATGACACTACCTGTCAGTCACACAGTGTCCATGCTCCACTATTTGGACATAATTCCAAAAAAGTTGGGAAGCTGTGTAAAATGTGAATAAAAGCAGCAACACAGCTCAAGCTGAGGCAACAAAAACCTGGAAAAGTAAATGGCACAAATTAAAACAGCTGGAGGAACATTTGGTTAATGCTAATTAGGTTAATTGGCAACAGGTCAGAAACATAACTGGGTATAAAAGGAGCATTTTACCAATATGCGACAAACCACATCTAAAATTGTGGAACAAATTCAGAAAAATTTGAATAGTCATGCGTAAAAACCATTGAGCTGATATAAAAAGTGGACATGTCTTCTGGTATGCCGGTTAAAGCCAACCAGGAAGTAAGAATGTATTGAAAAGCCTCCAGGGTGGTGACTTCACATATTTCTAAAAGAAGTCAATTTGAATGAGCTTGTCACTTGAGTTAATCTTTGTCAATAGCACATGGTGTCAGTTTTGTAAGGAAAATAGATGATAGAGCACAGCAAATATGAGTGTGATTGACAGCTGGTCCAATTGGTGCCTGGTTGCATGTAATGTCTGTGAATTTCTAGTTGCAAAACCTCAACATGGATGGCACTGTCCAAATCACAAATCTCAAGCTTTTAAAGTGGCAGTCAATACCAGTTTCCATTTGATACAACCAAACTTCTTTTTGCATTTAATAGTGTCAGTCCAGTTTTCAAACACTTCCACTTTGACTTCAGTCTATGGCCAAGGAGATAACATCCACTTTATGTATAGTAGACACCTAAAGTTAATATGAAGTTAATAACCTGTGTACTTAAAGACCACTGTGGTGCGTAGAAAACATTTTGTCTGTCAACTTCAAATGTCTTTGCACTGTCTCTGAGAGAGAGAGTGCATTATTTTTGGCACTTATTGGCACATCAGTGAGATTTTCATTGCTTGGCATTTTAAGAATCAGACACTTCTATTCCTCCAGTCGCATCAGAAGTTAGAAAGGAAACAGTGAGGGGCCTCTTACCTTTACCTCCTCGGGCTGAGTGATAGTCTGCTTTTGACGTGCTGTGCAGTGAAACAGGAGGATACAGGTGCACTGTGCAGAGCAAAGAGGAGTTTTGTAAGAGGAAATGAGATTGTCTAGACAGTATCTGACTGTTGTTGTGGTGACTGAGAATCATTATTCTTGACTGTAGCATATATTTATTCCACTCGTGTGTATTTTCTAAAGCAGGGATTTAGGTTTTTTTTCTAAGACAGCCCCACAGAATGATGGATCAGCTTATGTAATTTTAAATCTGTGTTCATTTGAAATAATTTTCAAATTTTCAATTACATATGATTAATAAACAGTTACTGATATCTATTATCTGTCTGTCGTTATCTAACTGTTATCATGATTTTATTAAGTTTGCATTTGTAGAACTGCCACTTGCAATAGATGAAGCTGGATATTTGATGCCTGTGTCCTAAATGTTTTAAAGCATAACTATAATTCATTTCAATATTTTTTTCTTTATTTTAACAATTGTAATTTTTATTAATGTACAATTTGAACTGACTATTTATCACTATTTTGGTACTGTACTTTTTCCAACCTTATTTTTGTGCACTGTTCAATGATCTCCTGGTTAATCATTTTTTGTCGATTTCAATGATAAAGAATCCTTCAAAAAATTTCTGGATCCAGATGGTGATTCAGATCATCACCAAAATCTGTTCCTTGTCCAATTACACACCTTTCCAACTCAACGCTGGTAAAAATATAAAACATCCTTGGCAGAGGTAAAACACTCAAACCGATTCATCAACTATCAAAATAATTGACAATTAATTTAGTAATCGATTTAATAATTAATTAATTGAGCAATTGTTTCATCTCTAGTGTTTACCAGTCAAATCACAATGTTTAGTTTCTTAACTACTCCAGATCCAGCACCATCATGCATCTTGTTTCTTTGTGAAGTGGTGTTTCATTTGCCTCCTTATCTCACCTCTGTTTCTCTTCCTTTTTTCTCTGTCAGATTGGGCTGTTGTGTGAGTGAAGCCTTGTTACCATGACGACACACGTGACCCTGGAGGATGCTCTGTCCAACGTGGACCTACTGGAGGAGCTGCCCCTCCCTGACCAGCAGCCATGCATCGAACCCCCTCCCTCCTCTATCATGTACCAGGTATGAACTCAGAGACACGGTCACACCGCTGTTCACCATCATCTGCAGTCGTTAAAATAAAAATGCCAGTGTCCCCCCCTGACTCTTTTCTCCCCGACCCATCTGCAGGCTAATTTTGACACCAACTTTGAAGACAGGAATGCATTTGTGACTGGCATCGCCCGCTATATAGAGCAAGCCACAGTCCACTCCAGCATGGTGAGACATGTCTTTCAATTTTCCAGAACCTCATCATGGCTTTTCCTCATGTTGGTTTTTACATCTGATTGGTTAAATCAATGTTTTTTTGCTGTCTCCCTTCAATAGCTGCTGTTCCTCTTTCAGCAACCACAAAGGAGACAGTGGGAAGCAGTTTCACACCCTAAAAGACTGCCTTGTTTTTTGTGAACTGATTATCATTAGGCTCTTTTGTTAGGATTTGGCTCAGCCTGTGGCAGGACACACACTCACATATTCCCCTCACACACTGGTGAATCAGGCAGGCAATGGATCACTAAACCTCTTTCCCCTGATGGTGAATGAATGGAGTGTGTGATTCGACTGGTAAATAGAGGAAGTAGAGCTTTATTTAACCTCGTTCGGGGGAAGTCCTATTGAGGTTGAAGCTGGTTTATTTGAGGATGCTCCCTATTTAAACAGAGTAATAGAGAAATATGTGCCACATATTTCTGAGTAGGGATGGGTATGTTAAGATACTGATACAGGTAATGCTCATTGATATTGACTCATGGATACTAGTATTGATTATTTCTAGTATTTGGTGCTGAGGATGCTTGAAGGCAGAGGTGTGATGGAGAGATGATACTTCACAGTGTGGGGAGTTTGCATGCATGTGTGTGCGCGGGTTTTCTCTGGATTCTCCAGTGTCCTCCTCCAGTCCAAAAACAAGCAGGTTAATGGAGCACTCTAAATTGACCGCAGGTGTGAGTGTGAGAGTTATTTGTTGTTAATTGACAGGTGAATGTAGTTGAATGTTTGCCCTGTGACGCTCATGTGGAGGATAAAGTGAGAGACAATGAATGAATGAATGAATGAATGAATGAATGAATGAATGAGTAAACCCAAACTTTCAAATTGCCTTAATGGTGGGAGTCATCAGAATAAAAGTATTGGTATTAGTTGTTTATTTTTGAATGGGAGGACATGTTCCCATGCTCAAATGTGTATCAATCCCCATTTATTCTGGAACATGTGACTCCTCTGAAATGTTGATACTGTAAGTGCAACAGTTAAACTGTCAAGAGATACCAACAAAAGCAGCATTTGCTGCAGGCTTTTTTGATGTAACCACATTCAGCATGTATTTTTTTTGTTTATTGATTTTTGCAGAATGAGATGCTGGAGGAAGGACATGAGTATGCAGTGATGCTTTACACGTGGAGAAGCTGCTCCAGAGCCATTCCCCAGGTAATGCATGCATAATGTGCATACACACACACGCATGCATTACTTTTTTATATATATATTTTTTTGGCCACTCTTAATTTAGAGATGAGAAATATAAACACTCGATGTATACATTAAAGTTTGCATTGAATATTGGTTGTGGGAAAGACTGAAAAACAAGCATACACTGTTGTATTGTTGTTGCCACTTCTGCAATATCAAGCTGTGTGATGGCACCCTCTTGTGTTGAATAGGTGAAATGCAATGAGCAACCCAACAGAGTTGAAATTTATGAGAAGACAGTGGAGGTGTTAGAACCTGAGGTCACCAAGCTCATGAAGTTCATGTACTTCCAGGTAAGACTTGATAATATCCATAATTCTTTTAATAAGTAAATGAACTTGAACAGAGAGTATGTGTTTTAGAATATGTTCTTTGTTGATGAAATGATCTTGATATGTTTCAAAAACTACAGCGGAAAGCCATAGAACGTTTCTGCAGTGAGGTGAAGCGTCTGTGTCACGCTGAGAGGAGGAAGGACTTTGTGTCCGAAGCTTACCTGCTCACTCTGGGCAAATTCATCAACATGTTTGCAGTCCTGGATGAACTGAAGAACATGAAGTGTAGTGTCAAGAATGATCATTCTGCCTACAAAAGGTAATGTGCCCAAACAGTAGTGTTGTCAAACCCACACAAAAAACAACAAGACCTAGAATAACATGTCTTGCTCTTGCTCTTGCTCTTGTCTGGTTTGGTCTTATTAGTGTGATCTTGGCAACAGCACTAGTCATTTAAGAAATCCAAACCTGCGTTTCTCTCTCTCTGAAGAGACAGATGGTCATTTCTGTCTTCTTCTTTTCTTCAGGGCTGCTCAGTTCCTGAGGAAGATGGCTGACCCTCAGTCCATCCAGGAATCCCAGAATCTTTCCATGTTTTTAGCAAACCACAACAGGATCACTCAGGTTGGTCTGCAGAACTTGTTTGCTATTGCCATTTGATACAAGTCTGTTTTCTCCAGGAAGTGCAAAAGTGTCAAGTGTCAAAACCTTTTTAATATACGAAAAAATTAAAACCTCAATATTTAACTTGTTATACAAACTCTGGCAATGAATGTCAAAATGTATTATTATTCATGCCAGGTGTGTAATTAATGTAACTAATCTAAACCAACCCAAGCTAATACTGTAATGTTTAACTTGCACATTAAAATACTGGGGTCAGATAATGATATTATCAAGCCTGTGGTCTTTGATCTGTC
Organism: Brachirus orientalis; assembly: GCA_016785285.1. NCBI lineage: Eukaryota > Metazoa > Chordata > Actinopteri > Pleuronectiformes > Soleidae > Brachirus > Brachirus orientalis. The sequence continues at coordinate 2,682,624 of JAFBJR010000138.1, forward strand.
AGTTCTATGTGTGTGTGTAGCTCTTTCAACTCACAGTTCAAAACAAAGTACTGCATGCTCTCTTAATGATTATTAATGATTAAGTGAATGTTTCCTGTCTGGCATTTGTCAGTAAATAAATCATGGTTTGCTGTACATTACCTGTTGTTCTGTGTAGTGCCTGCACCAACAGTTGGAGGTGATTCCTGGGTACGAGGAACTTCTTGCTGACATTGTCAACATCTGTGTGGACTATTATGAGAACAAGATGTATTTGACACCTAGTGAAAAACACATGCTGCTTAAGGTACACATATTTGACATCTTACCGTGCTGCCACCCAATTACTCAATAGCCACTAGTAGTTGTAAAGCAAATCTCTTTCTACGAATCAGGTGATGGGCTTTGGTCTGTACCTGATGGATGGAAACGTGAGTAATATCTACAAACTAGATGCCAAAAAGAGGATCAATCTGAGCAAGATTGACAAGTTCTTCAAAGTAAGGCTCTTGTGTTTTCAGCATCTCTTTTATCCAGGAATATTAACGTGAAGGCCAGAGTGAGATGATCTTTCGCATTCTTTTCAGCTTCAGGTGGTGCCGCTATTTGGAGACATGCAAATTGAGTTGTCACGCTACATTGAGACAAGTGCCCACTATGAAGAAAACAAGTCCAAGTAAGAGAAACTCATCCATCTAGCATCTGTACATCCAATTAAAAACTTGTCCCCAAAACAGAAATTCTTGACCATTGTGCCATCTGTTCCTGCTCCCCACCTTAACCATCTGTCTTGTCCATTCTGTACTCAGGTGGACGTGCACTCAGAGCAGCATCTCACCACAGTACAACCTGTGTGAGCAGATGGTGCAGATCAGGGAAGACCATATCCGTTTCATCTCGGAGCTGGCACGCTACAGCAACAGTGAGGTGGTGACGGGCTCGGGCCTGGACAGCCAGAAGTCTGATGAGGAGTACAGGGAGCTGTTTGACCTGGCTCTGAGGGGACTGCAGCTGCTGTCCAAGTGGAGCACTCATGTCATGGAAGTTGTGAGTAGAGCAAGGGGTAGATTGAGTTTGCTGGGTAATATGCTTGTAGTGTGTGGAAGGTTTGTGGCTTTGCCAATAATTGTTGCAGTTTGGAGTGGAGTGGAAAGTCTGTCTATACCTCTCTGCTCTCTCTTCTAGTATTCGTGGAAACTGGTTCATCCTACAGATAAATTCTGTAACAAGGACTGTCCCGGCACAGCAGAGGAGTATGAACGGGCCACACGCTATAATTACACCAGTGAAGAGAAATTTGCCCTGGTGGAGGTTATTGCCATGATCAAAGGGCTACAGGTATGCGCTCTCTCTCTCTCTCTCTCTCTCTGATGTTCTCAACAGCTGATGGTCAGACTTCATCAGTGAAAGATTAATTAATTAATTTTAATTTAGTGAGAGGAAACTGGAGTACATAGAGGAAACCAAACGGGAGCAGTATCATAAGTCTGATGCACTCTCTGTCCCAGGAGACTTTTACATTTTTTTTTGTCAAAAGAGAAATTGTCATCTGTCGTGGACAGTGTCATCTTTTGTCGGTGAATGTATTCATGTTTCATCTCCATCTGTTGGACCAAAACATCTTCTCTGTGCTGCTTACCTGAGTGGTTGTACTGATGCTCTGACCACCTTCATTTCTTGTGCTCTCATTGTCCTCTTTTCAGAATTGCTTCCTCCTTAATCATATCAACACATTCTTAAAATCCGTCCATCCTGCTTGCTAGCTGTAGCCATCTTATTTTTGTAAAGCCCTGCAGATGTGCAGATCATCCTCAGTTTGATGTTTGATATTCATGTATAGTAACTAGATGCATTATGAAAATGCACTAGACAAGAGACAAGACTTTAAAGTGAAGAAGGGGACAGTTTGTATTAAACCTTTAAAAAAAATATTTGCATATTCATAGATTCCAGACTTTGAAGGAGAGAGAGAAAGTGGTAGACATGATTTTAAGATTATGACATAAATCATTATTTTTTTTCAGATAGATTATAGTGTCTTCAGTCAAGTCTGTTTCCCAAAACAGTTACTTTAATACTGGATTTAGAGTCAGTCATCCTTAACAACCATTAATGGTACATTAATGGTGTTGCTGTGTGATGTTCTGTGCAGGTTCTGATGGGCCGAATGGAATCAGTGTTTAACCAGGCCATCAGGAATACCATCTATGCTGCGCTGCAGGATTTTGCCCAGATGACACTTAGAGAACCTCTGCGCCAGGCTGTTCGCAAGAAGAAGAACGTACTCATTAGGTACTCAAACTTGAACATAATCTGATATATGTAATCCTCTGGCTTTGTGTTTTTTTGGGGGGGGTGGCTTAAAGCACAATCTTGCCTCCTTTTAAGTGTTCTCCAGGCCATTCGAAAGACTGTCTGTGACTGGGAAGGGGCAAGGGAACCTCCAAACGACCCCTGTCTGAGGGGAGAGAAGGATCCGAAAGGTGGATTTGATATCAAAGTGCCCCGCAGAGCTGTAGGTCCCTCCAGTACTCAGGTATGTCACCTGAAATGATTGTATTTTTCAGACTGTTTTTGGAAAAGAGGGCTTTGCTAAAATGCCGTTAAAGTGATAGTTCAGAAGTAATCATACACGGTCAGCGTCTTACTTAAGCCTACAGTTGACTCAACTCTGTGTGCGTCCTATACAGGAGACAAACATGACTGTCAGTCTGGGTATCAGGTAAAACAGGCTTTAGCCACTTAACAAAACACTCAACTAATAAAATGTCAAAAAAAACACCATCTTAAGAACATGTTTATCTCACGGCAAAACTGTCTTTTCTAACAGGAAACTGAACGTAAACCACTCAATTCCACCAAAGGCAATCAAGGAAATAAAAAAGTTTAGTGGAGGATAAAGCGGTAGAGAGTGAGTGAGTGAGTGAGTGAGTGAGTGAGTGAGTGAGTGAGTGAGTGAGTGAGTGAGTGAGTGAGTGAGTGAGTGAGTGAGAGTTACTGCATACAAGAGAATTTGATCCAGTGCTACCTCCATCATTGAGTTCAACTTTTCTAATGTATACAAACTTACCCATAAGGAAGGAGTAGACCAGCAGCTCCTGTTTGTCAGCTGTAACTAATTGAGTAGTAAAACTGAAATTGTGCAAACAAATAAAACAATAATGTAGGACTTTGCTGTTTGTTTTGTTACAGCTTCATCATTCATGATTCTAAATTAAGTTTAGTGACTTTTCAATTGTCCTTGCATACACAGCCACTGGTAAACAAAGAACATTTTTCCATTCCAACTTAATGGTGACACGGAACTGGATTACACACATGTATAAAATGAAAATAATTTGTCAAATATTATTCACAGCAAGCAACTGTACCTTAGGTGAATTTTATAGATGCCAGAAGAGCAAAACAAGGGACATGAGAACAAGTCAAACTCTAACATGGAGCGCGGTTTGTATGGCTGACAAACCATTTTCAAGCTTTTTTTCCTCTGAAAGTGGGCCAATCATTTCTCTGAACCATCTTCAAACTGACCCACAAACTATCTTCAAAATATAACAGCTTTGTTTAAACCTGTACTGGTTAATATGAATATTTTTGGAGTTTTTAAATTTTTCATATTTTTACCTTTGTCCTCTGTCTGCAGCTGTACATGGTGCGCACCATGCTGGAGTCACTGATAGCAGATAAGAGTGGGTCTAAGAAGACTCTCCGGAGTAGTCTAGACGGACCCATCGTTGTGGCCATAGAAGACTTCCACAAACACTCCTTCTTCTTCACTCACCTGCTCAACTTCAGCGGTGAGTGTACTGACACAAGGTTCACTTGTATTGTAGAGCCGTACAAAAGGTGACACATCTATCCTTAGAATCTCACCTCAAGTGAGGAAAAACCCCTTCTACAGGGAAAATAAAAGGGAGAAACTTCAGGAAAAGCCACAGATTACAAAAATATCAAATTTACAATTGAAATATATAAATCACAGAATGTAAAATGTAGAAAATACTGGAAATTGCTACAGAAGCTAATAGATCAGAGGCAGATGGTCACAATAGTAAAATCAGCTAGGATTAATATTATATCAATATCATTATTAACAAATATGAAGTGAAAGCAAGGCTGTGGGTGTCTCACAGTTACAGAACCACCCTAGGCAAAATAGAAACACAATGGTTTTGCTAAATTGTGATTTCATCTGAAAAATTTGCCACTCAAGACGCTGTCAATCAAACCACCGACCACTGTGGAGATCTGGAAAAGGACAGCCCATAAAGAAAATGAATCCAATATTCAGAATTCAGAAGAGTGCAGAGTATTAAATAAGTATACTTTGGTTGTTAAGAAAATGGAAGGGGCCGCTGGGTCTAAGATGGGATGAGTCTGAAACTGCATGGCCTCCATTCTATCTCACGACCTGATAGAGAGTAAAAAGATCTAACATACAGCTTGGAAAAAAAGCACATACGACATAGGTCAGAGAAAAGCAGTTACCAGACAAATTCAAAACTAGCTGCAATGAATGAAATGTCAATAAATTCCTTCCCCTCTTTCTTTTTCCTGCTGTCATTCAGAGGCCCTGCAGCAGTGCTGTGATCTTTCCCAGCTCTGGTTCAGAGAGTTTTTCTTGGAGCTGACCATGGGTCGCAGAATCCAGTTCCCCATTGAGATGTCCATGCCCTGGATCCTCACTGACCACATCCTTGAGACCAAGGAGCCCTCCATGATGGAGTAAGATGATAAATCTTTCCCTGTAAAATCGAGAGTACATTTGTGGCTTAAGAAAATTCTTATTCTTACTGTCCTTTTCCCTCCTGCAGATATGTGCTGTATCCTCTTGACTTGTATAATGATAGTGGATACTATGCACTCACTAAGTTCAAGAAGCAGTTCCTTTATGATGAAATTGAAGCTGAGGTAATGCCACTTACATGCATTTTGTCTTTTAAGAAATACAATGCATCATCTTCAGATCATAAAAAAATAATGTGCTTAATGTGCTTCTTGTTTGTAGGTAAACCTCTGCTTTGATCAGTTTGTCTACAAGTTAGCAGATCAGATATTCGCCTACTACAAAGCAATGGCTGGGAGGTTGGTGAACTGACTTTTGTAAAAAAACTGAATTGGCCAAACTGAGTTTGTATATAAATCATATAATCTGTATTCCACAGTGTTCTCCTAGACAAGCGCTTCAGAGCAGAGTGTAAAAACTATGGCGTGATAATTCCTTACCCTCCATCAAACCGCTATGAGACGCTGCTCAAACAGAGACACGTACAGGTAATGGAGCAATAGTACTAACACTGCCATTGATTATGAATGGAAACATGAATGGACGAATTTATTCAGAAAATCAGAAGATTATTTCTTCCTACATTATATCTTTTTAATATAAATGTTAAACATTTTGAAGCTTCCTGCCTTGATTACCATATTTATATAAAGTGCTCTCTTTATAAAAACTGATCCTACTTGTTTTACACTGTGGTAAAATTTCAAACAGTTTCTGGTTATTCATCCTTCTGGCATAAGAGTCGCACTCTCACCCCTCTCCTGTTTATATGCGTGCGTGTAGGTCAGAGTTTCCGTTACACATTTCCCTCAAGTTTGTTTTTCAAAAATTCCTATCTTGAGGTGTGGAAAAAAAAAAGTGGCATATGCCTTCTTTTGTGCCTACACAAGCCTTATAAATAAGACCCCACATCTTTAATTTGTGTTTTTTTTAGTAAAATAAACAATATCTTAGTTTTTTGCTGATGGGCTCTTTTGCTTTGTGTGTTTTTGTAATTTCGATATGGACATGTGAAGGAGCGGCACAAGATGCATAATAATGCTTGGTTTAGAAAATCTATGAGTTTGAATAGGACTGTGTTTGACTGTGCTACGCTCCTGTATTTTGCAGCTGCTAGGTCGCTCCATTGACCTAAACCGTCTAATCACCCAGAGGATCTCTGCAGCAATGTACAAGTCACTGGACCATGCAATCAGCCGCTTTGAAAGTGAGGATCTCACCTCCATTGTGGTAAGATCATAATGAGATGTAAATGATTACTGAAGAGTTTTCCATGTCAGATCCTGCAGATCTGCAGATCCTCACTGTAGAGCCCTGCACTCCCGCGGGTCTCCCGCAGGACCCAAAAGGACGCAAAACAGTGCGGCGCAGGACACATTCTGAAAGCTTATTGCGGGCGTGGGCGAGAGCTGGACTGCACAATGCGGGAGCGGGCGGGTGGGATGATAAACTGCAGTCCCGTAAACTAAATAAGAGTGTAAAGTAAAATATACAAATGATTAATGTATGCCTATCATACATAATTTTTACTGGATATTTTATTTGGCATTGATTAATATGTTACGAAATTACCACTTAAGGAATTATCTGCGCATGTTTTTTTTTTTTTTTCCAAGCCAATGAAAAGACCTTTCGTGAGAAAGAAAGCGAACGTGCCCATCTTGCGGGATTTGTGGGTGCGGGAGCGGGACAAAATATCACAGATGCGGGCGGGAGCGGGACTGAAAATTACAATTCTTTGTGGGCGCGGGCGGGAGCGGGACTGAACAATGTGAATGCGGGAGGGCAGTCCTCTACCTCACTGTTCCTACTTTGTGTCCAAATCATCTTCCTCCTAATGCTCCTGCACTGTCTCCTGGTCAGGAGTTGGAATGGCTGCTGGAGATCAACAGACTAACCCACAGGCTCCTGTCCAAGCACATGACCCTGGACAGCTTTGACGCCATGTTTCGCGAGGCCAACCACAATGTCTCTGCTCCCTATGGACGAATCACACTCCATGTCTTCTGGGAGCTGAACTTTGATTTCCTCCCTAACTACTGTTACAATGGATCCACGAATCGGTTGGTTTAATATCCAGTATACAGTATTTGTGGAGATAGTTATTTCTTTCTCTCTTTATCTTCAGGTCTTTTAACATTCTCTTTCTCTCTTTTTAGCTTTGTACGTACAGCCATTCCCTTCACTCAAGAGCCGCAAAGGGACAAGCCAGCCAATGTGCAGCCTTACTACCTGTACGGGTCTAAGGTATGGTGATTCAGTGCATTACATTTACATTAAATTACATGACAAATGGTGAAAAATGATTTAATGCTAAATGCTGAAAGTACTGTATATGACATGAAAAATGAAATACAGTAGACAGAGTTGGAAGAGGACAACAGGAACACAAAAAACAGGTAGTCAGAGCATCAGTTGAACCAGTTATTAAAGTAGCAGGGAAAATATTCACCTTGCGCAACAAAATATGTCTGCAACACAAGACAATTCTGCAGGTGCACGCTTTTTTTCTGTCCGTTTGCACGTTTTAAAATGTCAGAGTATAAATCAGGTGTTAAAAAGGGTGGTTATTTAGGAAGAAACGAGTCCTCCAGAGTTTCTTGAAGATAGAGATGGACACCTTTATCTGTAATGTTCATAACTCCAACTCCAGAAGAGCGTGCGGCTGAGGGACAAGCATAAGCCTGTCTGACTGGGTCAGTGGACGAGGGAAGACAGTGGACATCAATGAGTAACACTGTGATCATAGACTGTATAAAAAAAAAAAAAAAGTGTGCATACAGGTAATGTTTGCAAATGATATACCGTTGTGAATTCTCGCAATTTGACTGCTTCCATGTCAGTCAGAATTTTCGACAGCACCTGCAACGAAGCACCTGTTGCAGAGTACTAGCTGTCAATCACTCATATACGTGTTTGTCATCTTTTCTCTAAACGGAAGCATGCTCTAACTTAAAAATGTGACATAATGTGCTGTTGAAGAAGAGGTGAATCTGGCAACTTTCTCAAAAACTTTCATTCATATACAGTAGGTATCCAGACGTTACTGAATGGGTAGAAATTGGCATCTTTAGTTCTGAGTTGGGGTCTTAGTTGAGAGGTGAAATGTCTTCAAGAACTCTACTAGTTCAGTTGCTACAATTCAAAAAGTTCTCTCTGCTGCTATTCCTACATCCTTTGCTGTACTTTTCAGACTGGAAGACTTTGTTATTTGACATTTTCTCTTGACTATACAGTCTATAGTATGTCAGTGTCATGTGCCCTGTGTCATACGATGACACCTCTGTTCTCACCACTCAACACTCTTCCTCTGTCTCTTCCTCTCTCCCCAGCCTCTGAACATTGCCTACTCCCACATATACAGCTCCTACAGAAACTTTGTCGGCCCGCCTCACTTCAAGACCATCTGCCGTCTCCTTGGTTACCAAGGCATTGCTGTAGTGATGGAAGAGCTCCTTAAGATTGTCAAGAGCCTGGTATTAATCTTCATATCCTTAAAAAAACATGTCTCCCTCCCCCTCTGTGTGCTGAATGCTCATTGTCATTCTTTGTCCATTTTTCTTTTTCTCATCTTCTTTGCTCTGTCTTTCCCCCTCCTCCTCAGTTACAGGGAACCATCCTGCAGTACGTGAAAACTCTGATTGAAGTCATGCCCAAGATCTGTCGTCTGCCACGTCATGAGTATGGCTCCCCAGGTGAGATTTTTCCTCGCTGCCAAGACACTGCAATTAGTGCATGTGGTGTTGTAGTATCTGCACTATTTACAACACAGTTTTTCATCCCATTACATCATTCCATAGGCATAATGCTTTGCGGGTTTATTTGGTTGTACTTATCATCAACTATGAGAAAAAAAAATATGCCTATTTCGGTTTCTTAGTTAGCAACTTTCACAATTTTACAATTTTTTTTTCATGAAACACTTAAGATGTCATGCATTCTTCAAATAAACAGTTTTTGAAATAGCAATTAACTCAGTACCTGGCCTGTAAGTTCAGAAAATAACATGATCATTGGCACTTCACATTGGTGCTTATAACCAGGAATGTTCTAACTTCTATTGAGGTGAATCTGATAAAGGAGCTTTTTCAGAAGAAGACACTGAAACGTACAACCTGTTCAGTGTAGTTTATTTTCTCTGTGTCCATGACATATACAGCAAGTACCTTTAGCTCCTTATCTGACCCTGACTTGACTTTACCTCTTTATGATTCTGTCACCTCATTTTAAAAACCAAGAATTTCAATATGTTGATGTAGGAGTGTAGCTTATAACAGCTGATTTTTAAACATCATGGTGACAAGGCAATATCCATCTGTCTGTCTGCCCAGCTGTCTTCCAATCGACAACAAAGTCAACAACTCCCTGTATGCATGACAAAGTTTGACATTTGAATGTTCTAATAACCTGAACAAATAGACAGCAAAGTGGCCAGAATTAGGAGTTGATTTGCAAGCTTATTGTACATCTACCTTGTTTGCCCGTTCCCACTTTAAACTAGCCGAGTCCTCCTCTTGTACTTACTTTAGTGCTAGTTTGGCCTCTTTGAATGTAATCATTGCTCAGCACTTGCACATTATTACAAGTAGATTTAGCTGTAGTTAAGAGAATAAATTAAACATTTGCAGCAGGAGAAAATTCTTCCACCATATTTCCCACTAAACTACAGTACATGAACAGGAATCAGCCTCCTCTGTAAATACAATCAGTGTAAATGATCACATCTGCTGCAATAGTAATCAAATTAAAGTTAGGTTTTTTTTATATTGTAATAAAAGTAAAACAAATACCACCAGTGCCAATATGTGATACAAAAAAGAAAAAGCTGTCATATCTAATAGCAGCCTTAATAGATGCCCTTTTCAAAGGTGTCTCACTTCTCAATCCCCTCAGGTTCTGTCTCACTGTACTCCCTGACTGTCCTTGCTGCATTTTGACCTAAACTCTGTGTGCAGATTAGAGGCCTCTCAGATGGGATATCCCTATGAAGAGGGCTTAGCAATCTGTAGATTACTGACACTCTGTATGCTGAGTTCTGTTCCCGAGTTACTGCGGGTGATCTTACGCCAGTTAATGATCATTCCTGCATCTGCGGTGAGAGCCTGGCGCTCAGAACAAGTGGTCATGTGTTTACACGAAGCAATAAAAATGTGTGTGTTCTTAAATAATGATAGTTTTATATATTTTGTATGACTTAAAAGTGCATATTTACACTTGTCATTGTTTTCTAAGTATCTCCCACATGCTGTTAAACAGAGCAAAGAATATTTAACACAGCTTTTAATGGAATAATTTCATTTCTGTGTGCAAAGCCAAATAATGGAAGCATCCAAGATAAAAGTAGGATGTTTGAAAAAGCTGTGTTAAAAATATTTAACAGCACATGGGAAATATTTATTAAACAATGAAATTTTCATCAGGGGGCTAATAATTTCATCCTCTGGGACAGTGTTTCCCAAAGTGTGTGTACAGCAGGTCATAAAATAACCAAATAGAAAGGTTTTACATTTTTAATACTTTAAAATATTAATACATTTAAATGATTTTCTGCCTGTTTGTAAACAAAACAATTCACATGGTCTTTAAATCTTCTGTGTTGATTAGTCTTAAAGATTTTTAGAATTTAAAATGTGCCATGATGTACTTAAGTTTGCGAATGGTTACAGTACTGTATTAGATCTTATGGCTATATTTGTTTCGTACATTCCAGGTATCTTGGAGTTCTTTCACCATCAGCTCAAGGATATCATTGAGTATGCTGAGCTGAAGACAGACGTCTTTCAGAGCTTAAGGGAGGTGGGAAACGCTATCCTCTTCTGCCTGCTCATCGAACAAGCTCTGGTAAGATGTTTTCCTTTGAAACTTGTCCATTTGTCATTACTATACTCTTATTCCTGTTCAGTTTTCCTCCCTGATCAGTGAGCAGGGTCTCTAATGTGTAGCTGAGTGTCATGTTTTTATGTGGGTGAGCAACAACCTGGGTGGCCTGAAGGTGTCTGTTTAATTAACTGTATATTGTTGATCACATCCCTAAATCAAATGTCTGGGACATAAATTGTCAGGCCCCCAGTCCCACTGCCACCACGTGTCTTTGAGCTTTGATGTCTTTTTCTGAAATACAACTCTATCTTTCATTTCACGCTGGCAACTACCTCAGGTGGTAAGAATTTAGGTCTTGTCTTTAATATCAAAATGACAGAGAGACAGAGAAAACCTTCTTTTCTTTATCTCTTGTTGGTCTAGGTCGTTGTGTTTCTGTTTTTGTTTTATATTTATTCTCTTTCTTAGCATGTTAGTCTGACACACACAGTTTCACCTCTGACCAGACATGGAAGCCTAAGGACAAGGAGTGAAGAGAATCCACACATAATAAAAGAATACTGTTTTACACAATTTAAAATGGAATATTAAACAATTGAACTGACAAGCTAAACAGTCTCTTTTTTTTTTAAGAAAAACACGCACATTGGCTGCTCTGTTATAGCATCTTAAAGTCCTTGTCTCTTCCATGGAAGCAGTGATGACACATTTTTATTTGGGTGTTGAATCACTCTTTGGGCATGACTCTTCTGCCTCAGTACTCTTTTCTGATTCTGGCTGCTTGTAATGCCTGTCTACACATAATCCTACCTCAGCCATCTGTGTCTAACTGCACTGAACTCTGTGTGTGCAGTGTGTTTGTGTGTATGTTGGTTTAGACTGTGTGTGTGCATGTGTTTGGGTGTGTGTTTCTTTAATCATTGCATAGCTCCCTTTTCTCATTCATCACCCTTTAGCTGAGCTTTCAAGATGCTGCATGTCTTTTAGTTTGATTTGTTGCTTGTTTGTCTCGACTAACAATTGCCACGATGACCATCAACCTAAGTAAGCTGGACCCCACACTACTAAAATCCACTCTAGCCATTTATCTAGGGGGATGAGAGATTAATAAGAGGGTTGTAAACTTGACCTGTTGTTGCTTAACCAGATTAAATGAGGTGTTGTACTTAGAGGATGACAAATTATTATCCTGCTAATGTTAGCCTGTCATCATCATCACGGCTTGAATAACATCACCTCCACGACACACACTCACATACATTGACTTATTAATCTCCTTTGCATAAGATGGAGACAAATTAAGCAACATAGTCGTACAGTACTTTGCAGTCACTCAGCAGTTTTCTTAGAGGGCCAGTGTGTAAAATTTAGGTGAAATTATTTTAATTTGGCAAAAATTGATAATAAATATTTACAATAAATGCATTTTCCACAGGTATATGATCACCTGATTGTTTTAATTGTTTTTATTATTATGCCTGGTTGAGCATTTTTTATGTATATCAGGAGCTGGGTCAGCTTTGCAGAGGCAGCCATTTTAGCCACACTGAACAAACACTAAACATGTTTTGAGTTTTGATGCCAACTGAAGGCTACATAGGTTACACTTAACACTTAACACAAAATCATTTTAGAGTATATCATAAAAGCTTTAGGTCTTAAATAAATTCAATCTGCATCAGTTCATGGCTACCAGCATGGTTGGTAACTGTGTCCACAGAACACACGGGCCAGTGTCCTCGAGGAAATTAATCTGTGTTTTGTGTTGAATCTTAGTCCCAGGAGGAAGTGTGTGATTTGCTACATGCTGCTCCTTTCCAGAACATTCTGCCTAGAGTCTACATCAAAGGTACATGATCACATTACTAATAAAAAGTGCCTATTGGGTCCTGTGTCATTTTTCTGGAGTCTGTTAATGTCCGCACTGTGCATGTGTGTCACAGAGGGCGAGCGTCTGGAGGTGAGGATGAAAAGGCTGGAGGCCAAGTACGCCCCTCTCCACCTTGTGCCTCTCATTGAGAGGTTGGGAACCCCACAAGTAAGTTAAATACAGCCCGCCTTTGGGGAGAGCTGCCAGACGTAATAGCAGACAGATGAGTAAAAAAAATAAATCAGATCCCTTAAATAATGTATTTTCACACCTCCACACCTGGTGATAGTCCAGTGGCCAGAGGCATTACTTTAATGGGTCTTTTGCTTGTACATACAGTATATACATCTGTTCCATTCTTGGAAATACTAAGATATGCCAAAAACACCTTTATGGAATTACTTCAGTTTTGTTACAAATGTTAATTTGACATTAAGGGTGCTGTGACATTAAAAAGCACTTTTCTGCTTTGCATATGCATTGTCATCAGAGCGCCTCAAGAGAAACCTTTCAAATTTGGCACTTTTACTCACAGATCAACTGATGTGCCTCACAAAACATGTTTTTAATCAACTCTTGATCATCAAGTCAATTAGTTAAATGAGTCTGGAAATGAAATGGTATTGGGTCAATAGAGGCATACAATTACAGGGTGGAAGCTCTACTGTTAGTGTTATCATTACGATCATTGTTTTACCTTTCTTTTGTAGCTTGAAACTGAAACACTGGATGTTTATGTTTTCCCAATAGCAAATTGCCATTGCCCGTGAGGGAGACCTGCTGACCAAAGAACGCCTGTGCTGTGGCCTTTCCATGTTCGAGGTCATCCTGACGCGTATTCGCAGTTTCCTGCAGGACGGTGTGTGGCGTGGGCCACCGCCCACCAATGGCGTGATGCATGTTGATGAGTGTATGGAGTTCCACCGCCTGTGGAGTGCCATGCAGTTTGTCTACTGCATCCCCGTGGGCACACATGAGTTCACAGCAGAGTGAGTTGCACCAGGCTGCTGTATGCACAGGACAGTTACTGTATTTGATACATGTGACCAGTCATTAACATTGTAATATAGTATACGATAATAGAAGTTGAAAGAATATAAATTGAGTTTAGTTTCCAGTATAATACCACATGTGGATCATGCTTCTTACTACTTGACCTAGGAATGGGGCTGCTTTGCATGTTGCGCCTTTCACTGTCTCCATAGCAACTACAAGTAAAAATTACTACAGGGCTGTTGCAGTTATTGCAAGACATGTGCACTGTCGAGTCAACCTCACCACAAAAAAACTAAATGTGCTCTAAATGGAGACTGTGGCTTCCCCTTGTACAGTGGGTCACCACACTAAATAGCTTTTTCTTTTTAATGTGTTTGCTCCAAGACACAGGTTTGTTGCTGATGGTCAGTTCAGCTGCTGAGTTTTAGGTGTCAGATTTTTCTTGGTGCCACACTTTCCGTTATTCTTTAACAATTGAAGTGTGCTCGGCTCAGACAGTTTTGTGTATATTTTGTAATGTGAATGAATTTTGTTGTGTGACTCTCTTCTTCTGTTACCAGAAAAGCTCATCACCAAACATCACCAAAGTCTGTAAATAAAAATGGACAAAGTCTTCTGTCATGTCAAGTTTCTGACACACCTACTGGACAATACCAAATGCTTTATCATCTATTTTCCTCCAAATGGGAACATAATTTACAAAATTGTCATCATGCTCCATTGAAGAAGATGGGATTGAGATCATTAAATCCCCAGGAAAATGTTCACCGTCTCATTATACATGTACCATAGACTTCCATTCAAACTGGGTTCTTTTTTTTCTTTTTTTTGAAACCAGAAGACAACATCATATGTATATACAGTTTATTGATCACACATTTCATTTTAATATAACACGTGCGTATTATTCATGATCATTTTCACTGCACATGCCTGTAATCAGGGAAAACAAGCAATGACCATGCAACAACAAATCAGACAAACAGTGGTTCATGACAGCCTAACTACAAGGTGAACCTGGATCTAAAATGTCATGTTGTACAAATAAAGATGTCACGACACATCAAATCTTCTGGCATATATTTGCCGTTAGGTATTTAAGAGAATCATGCATTGAATTAGATTTTATTTTGTAGAACTCGAATAAGTTAAATGGAAACATACTGTAACTATTGTTTGGATGTAATTTGTCCTCCAGGCAGTGCTTTGGTGATGGGCTGAACTGGGCCGGCTGTGCCATCATCGTGCTGTTGGGACAGCAGCGTCGTTTTGACCTCTTTGACTTCTGCTACCACCTGCTCAAAGTCCAAAGACAGGACGGCAAGGATGAGATCATCAAAAATGTGGTCTGTATAGCAGAGCATTTACATTAACCCACACAAACATACTGTTTGATGTGTGACCTACTTATCTTGCAATGTAATTGAAAAGAAAAACACACCTGTTGTCCTTCACAGCCCCTGAAAAAGATGGCAGACCGCATTAGGAAGTACCAGATCCTCAACAATGAGATCTTCGCCATCCTCAACAAGTACATGAAGGCGGTGGAGACGGACAGTTCCACTGTGGAGCATGTTCGCTGTTTCCAGCCTCCTATACATCAATCCCTGGCTACGACCTGTTGAGAAAAAAGACCCTTCACACCTAGTGCAGACACACTCATAGCTGTGATAGTTTTTTTCTTCCTCTTGCTTGGATTTGTAGAGGTATAGATGACTGTGATGGCTCCCATGGGCTGTAAGAATCCAATGACAGATCCTCTCAAACTCTGTCTAAACTCTGACTGTCACTGGATTCTTAAAACCCTTAGGAGCAGTCCAGACCAGAGGTGGGAATGCATATTCACACTTTTTCTTTCTTATTTCACCCTCTGTGTGGCTCTCAGATTCATGCATGCCTTCTCTTATTCCCTCTGCTGCACACCTGTAGATTGGGTCACTGACACAAATGATAAAACATTGTGTGTATCCCACAGTCTAAAGTCCTCACTGGCTCCATGTGTTAAACTAACATCTATTTGGAGTCAAAAACACAACTGAGAAAACAGTTCAATCTAACGTTGTTTAAATAAATTGCTAAATGATAAGACGGATTAACTAATTTTGTAAGTTATATAAAGTTATTTGAAGTGCAACGTGGTGCTCTTATGTGCTGATACAGCTACTAACATTACTAGCACAGGTTCAAGTCCACCTGCTGTCATTGTTGTGAGCCTTCTATGGCCTGGCCATTCTTCTGACTCATTTGTATAATAACCTGATCTGCCCAGATTCATGGTACTTAATAACTACCGCGATCAAAATGCTTTGTAAGAAATTAATTCACAAAGCTGTTTTATTTTATTTGCTTTTATTCATGTCATCCTTCAGTCTGGTTTTCTTGCTTCTCTCTGCCACATTTTTTATTTGGTACCAGTTCCACTGTAAATTCCACTGTTGAGCAAAGTGAAGTGTTGAGTGTTGTAATTGTTCTTGTTTTTATTAATAATTAACATTTTTTATTTACACATCCTCGGTATGCTTGCCTCTCTATTGACTGGAAACCTCATCCTCTGTTTATTCTTTTTCTGTTTGTCTGTTGGAAAGATTTTTATATTCTGTACATGAATATAGTGATATTATTTACAATTTGGAAATGACATCTTTATCTCGATAAATGCGTTTCCTTTTTTCAAGAGTAAAAAAAAAGAGACAAAACAAAAGAAAAACGAGACTAAAAGAAATACCTCTAGGTTGTATAAAAACAGTGCTGTACTAGATTAACCTGTTTTGAGTGTGAATGGGTGAGACTGTTTGAACAGACCTGTGAAACAAACTGCACATGAAGGAACAAAAACAAAAAACCATAACTAAAATTGTCTATTATAATTAAAGGGCAGTTTCCTACTTATAGTCAGTATTTACTGTTAATGGATTTTTGTTTTTAGATTTAGCAAAGTTATTACAATATGCAAAATGTACCCTATTTTTATTCATAAGAAGGAATACCAATGAATTATGAATACATAACCTTCACCTAAACCCCTGTGATCTTTTTCTGCTCTGGTTTAAATGAAGATTTTTTTTTTCTTTTTGTAACGCCACTGTTTTTATTATATTTATTCAACTCTGACTTCTTGTTACTTTAAAGGTTAATCTAGTAAAAACAAAGGTACAATCTTGAAACCTTAGCATGGCAAGTGTAATTTATTGTCATCAATGGCTCCATTTGTGACATGAAGCTTTGTTTATTATATTGTTGTACAAGTGACCATGTTTTCAAGTCCAAAAATCAAACAAACAAACAAAAAACAAAAAAAAAAACAAAATAGAAGAAAAGCAGAAAAGAATATAACATGTACAACAATGGTCCTGCAATGGATTTGGAATTATGTTGTATTTCCAAGAAATAAAAAATGTTTAACTGAAACGATGTATTTACAATATTGGTTTTCAGTGGGTTCTACCTTTGAGTGCAGTATTAAAGTTGTCAACTGACTTGTCTCCAGGTTTTTCTCAGCCTTTCCTCCTGTCGATAGTTGAACTAGATTTGTGTACTGGTGGCACTTGTACACAGGGCCATAGGTGCTGTTGAGGACTTCAGGGACAGGTTTGCAGGTTTGACTGTGTTCTAAGCTGTTTGTGAGCAGCATACAGAATGGTACGACTAGAGACATTAAAAAAAAAAGAAAAAAAAAGAAATCAGTGTTGAAAAATACAGTCTATAGCAAATCGTTAAAAAGAGCATAAACAATATGAAAAGATTAGGACAAATAAAATAGTGAAAAGAGGTAACGGGATAAAAAGAAATAAAAATGAATTATAAGATTAGATTAAAAAACGTCTAATTGTAATGTGTTCAAATTTTCCAAGGATGAGTCCCTACCCTCTTCTAAAAAAAGCCACACCTATATTTATAGCTGATTTATAATGCAAAATCTATGATACAGAAAATACCGGAAGGACTGGAGGAACGAATGACAAGGATGGGGGCGGGGCAGCGTCATAACGACTCAAATGCCGGATGCCTATTGGTTCTGCGTACGTAAACGTACGTATGACGTTATTTTGAAATTTCAGCGGTCAGGCGTTTGTTGTCTGTGTGTCGGTGAGCACCACAGCCTTGAGGATACATCCTTATATTTCAACATTGTTTACATACATTGGCTGTAAAATGTCGTTTTCAAGAGCGCCGCTAAAAAGGTTCAACGAGCACGTAGGTGAGTAACAGCCAAACATCAGTAGCTAGTAGCATATTAACAACAGTTTGTATGTTAGCTGGCGTACGTTTTGTCAGAAACAAGCGGTAACTCATGGTGTCGTTTTATCATGTAAGTTTTATTAAGCTCATGTTCATTTTGGAGACAAACTACAAATCTCATGCTGTCTTGAAATGTGAGCTAACAAGGACGTAGCATATGTTGAAGTGACGCATTTCACTTGTGGCCGAAGGTTGTGCCCCTGCGCCGGGGTCCTATGAGATTAAACCCGGGGATCTGAAGGGAGCAGCGTCCTTTGACAAATCCGATCGATTCAGAGCTCTAAAGGCAGGTGGGTAAATGAAATTTGCAATGTAGGCCACTATAGGCAAATTAAATACATTTATTTGCCTAAAACTCAATGTAATTGCTCTACTTTTAGCTGCTGGGGCTCCCCTGCCACCGCCATCTCCTTCCAGAAATGTCCTGGTGTCACCTGTCCGCAGGACTATGTCAGTCGATGGTCTTGTAAGTTGAATCTTACCTTAATAACCAGTAATAACTCCACCCATACACCTGCTTCAACATCATCCCTTTTGTGTTCTGTTAAAAACACAGGTTGAAGGCTCTAGTGTGAAGAAAGAGAAGAATGGCATGACAATGGAAAGGAAACAGCAGAAAATTTTGGAAAAAGAGGTACACTTCATTCTGTGTGTAATTACTAAATAACATGTACTGTCAAAATCAGTTCTTGTGGCCCTGATGAACTGCAAATGAAATTTACCTGAACATATTTTTTGTTGTGTGTGATCCAAACCCTTGGCTTTCAATCTGCACAGATAAGGTCCCTGGTTCAGCAGCGAGGGGATCAGGATCGTCGTTTGCTGGCTCTGGAGGAAGATCTGAAGAGGGTGGAGGCCAAGCTCCTGGCCACAGTCAGGGAGAAGACGGGCCTCTCTGCCAGTGTTACCACTCTTGAAAGACAGCGGGTTGAGCTCAAGAGAGTTAATGAGTTTCTTAAGAACAAGGTGTGTTTGGCTTTAATGCTTTAGTGTACTTAGATACACTGTTTGAGATGCTAAAAGCTTTTTTGCATTTCTTATCAGGACCTCCAAAAAGCTTGAACTGTTGAATGTTTTTTTTTTTTAGGTTTCTGCTGACACCACAAAAAAGAGAATCAATTCACTAACAATGGAGTTGATGGAAGCCAGAAATGCTTTAGATGTTAAAAGTCGGGTATGTACATGCACTCTGCTCATTATTCATTCAAAATTATCACTCATGATTTATTCAGGTAATTTCTAAGTAAATGCAGGGGCACATTTCAATCTCTAAATTAGTCTTTGCTGTGTGTGTGCGTGCATGCAGGAATTAAGTGTCTTGCAGATTAACACTGAGGGCCAGCTGAAGGTGCTAGAAAATGACCTACAGGCTGCCAGGGCTACTGCCACTGTGCTAAAAGACAGAAACAAAGACTTGGGTAAGTTTTCATATAATGATTCCTTTGGAAACAAACATTACTATGTTGTGCAGACTGGGGCTGCAACCATTTTCACTATTAGAACACAGTATTCACAATAGTGTGACACAATGAAGAGAATTTGACAAATGGTCCAAAAGGCAACTGCCACAAATGTTACAGGGACAATGCAATGAATTCTGTAATTAAAAATGTTTGTTCTATTAAAGAAATTTTTGATTGAAATTTTCTATTAAAGAAATTATTTTGTCACATGTAGGACTAACGGTCCTTTTCATGATTAATCTTTTGATTATTTTCTTGATTAGTTGAGTAACTGTTTTGGTCCATAAAATGTTGATCATTGTTTCTTAAACCTGGAAATGATGATATTCTCGAATGTTTTGTTTTGTCCGAAAACCAAAGTGATTCAATTTTAATGATTTCTTGGTTATACGGTGCAAAGAAACCAGTAAAGATTAAAATTTAAGAAGCTGAAAAGAGAAATGTGTTTTTAATAATGGAAAACACACACTGATTAATCGACAATAGATTTTGTTGGCGGTTAATGTGGTAATCAATTAATGAAGTAATTGTTTAAGCCCTAGTTGTGTGGTGCTGAAAGATAATGCATTGTAATTGTGGTTTTTCCTTCAGACAGTAATCATATATCACAATGTTTCTGCAACAAACCATAATTTTCATTATCAATTAATCTGTTGATTAATGTATTTAATTTGAGTTGAGGTTTGGTTTTCAAAATGTCATACCATATTAAAAATGTCATTTGGTGTTTCCCAAACTTCAACATTAAGTAACCAAATGTCTTATTTGACTTAATTGATTTCTAACTGAATATACAAAGATATTCAGTTAACTGTTGTAGAGGAGCAAAGAAATCAGAAACTGTTCTCATTTAAGAAGATGATAACACAAATAAACATCTAAAATTATATTTAAAAACATTGAAACTAATTGGCTATCAGAATAGTTGGTAAGTAGTTCAGGGATCAAATATTAATTGATTAGTTTTTGCAAATAAAATAAGTATTTTACCTTTTTTATAGAGGATCTCCATCAAGTGACAAAAATACAGAATGAAGAGCTGGAGAATGAGAACACTAAGTTACATGGTGAGTTTGGTTTACAGTATTTTTTTCTTTCCTTTTTCACTGTCATGTTGACAATAATTTGAACGTATATACACAGTTTAACATCATAACTAAATTAGAATGTTTTATCTTGTTTCCTGCTAAAAGATTGCATGCTTGCTTGTTACCATCCATAGTTTTTTTTTTTTTGTTTTCTAGCTGTGATTCGAGAGCTGAGGGAGGAGATCAGAGTTTTGCAGGGATACCTGGACGCAGCCAATGACCAGATCCAGGTAAAATGAGTGGACATTGTTCTTTTGCTTTTGGTCATATTTTGTGGATGGTATGCGTTATCTATTTGTGTTTTGTAGGATCTTCGCTTGATGCTTCAAGAAAAGATGCAAGAGAATTCCGTTTCTGGTTCTCAGATGGAAAAACTAAAGTAAGCAAATGCCCTATGGTTCCTCTAAGCAAGTTTGCTCTCACCTGTATGCCATGATGGTCATTTGTCACTACTCCACAGACAGCTGGAAACCAAATTGGAGCAATGCAACACTAAGCTTGAAACCACTGAAGATATGCTGAGGCATAAAGAGGATGAGGCACTGAAATTCCAGCTAGAGCTGCAAGTGTCTAAGGACGCATTATGGGAAGTGGAGAAGAGGCTTGAAAACCAAGAGCAGATGCTGAAGTCTTCACAACAGTCAGTAAATGACATGAAGGAGCAGATAAATTTAGCCAACCAAGAAGTGCACAACTCTCAAGCAACAGTTCGGCTGCAGGAGGCAGAGCTTGCAAGACTGAGGGAAGTGCTGAGACGGACTGAGAAGGAGTTGGATGAGAGGGTGGCACATCTTGAACAGCGATGT
Source organism: Brachirus orientalis (assembly GCA_016785285.1). Lineage (NCBI taxonomy): Eukaryota > Metazoa > Chordata > Actinopteri > Pleuronectiformes > Soleidae > Brachirus > Brachirus orientalis. The sequence goes on from JAFBJR010000138.1 coordinate 2,703,671, forward strand.
CTTTACTCCGAAGAAGAGAGAAGTATGTTCCCTAAGATCCTGTTAATATGATAGTAAAAAGTTGCACAAATAAATCTGACTGTCTTGATGCATGTGTTGTATGTATTTTGTTTGGTTTTAGGCAAGACTCAGGAGGAGGGGCTGAGGAGAGTGCAGCAATTAAAGACAGAACTCAACTTGCTACAGGAGGTTAAACGAGATGAGGAGAATAGAAAAATCCAGCTCCAGCTAGAGCATGCTGCTCTCACTGAGGAACTGACAAGAGAAAAGGTTACACCAACATTTTCTCTAATCTGACATATTGTTTTTCAGTTGGTGCGATGACTTGTAAACCGCAACTAACTTATCCCTATCTTTCACAGGCACTTGTAGACTCTCTGTCTGTGCTGGTGGAGCAAGAGAGGAGAGACTCTGAGGAGCAGTTAAAACAGCTCAAGGAGGAGTTGGAGGAGGTGCTGGGTGAACTTGCTCTCATGGAGGAGCAGGAACAGAGGTGTCAAGAGATGGATGGGAAAAATCATCAGGCCCTCCAGCAACTGCAGGATGAAAACAATGAGCTGGAGAGACAACTGAGTGAAGCCAGGGCACAGCTGGAGAGGTAAGTGTCCAAAGGCCAAGTACACTCAGAGATTTTGAGAAAAGAGACCATACAGGCAATATTTTCATCACAAAAATCAAGATTGAGTTTTAAGCTCAATCTTAAATTAAAATGCCCTCTTTAAAATATTTGCAAAACACTGTTTTGGATCTATGGATATTACCTGTGTTTTTATTTAGTCATGAACATATTTAAACATCATAACTAAATTACCATATGAACACGGCCCAAAATACAGAATGCGTCTCATGTGTAAACAAGAAAAATAATTGACAGGTTACCAGTCCATCACAGGTTTGACACAGACACAGTGGGTCACTGTCTATTTCTGTGTATGAGCAATTTAAAGTTTGCACCTTTTTCCCTTGAATATGAGGGAACCCAATGTGTTTTCATTATGGCAGTATATGACAGGGAAAAGGGGACTTGAAAACAAGCAAATAAACAAAAAAATAAAAATAAACATAAGGCGTGACACTCAACAAACTGCTTATGTCAATTTTAAACCAAGGTTGGCTTTGGTGTGTGTGTGTGTGTGTGTGTGAGAGTATGAGTGAGTGTAAGACTTGTGTCTCCCACAAATGATGATTTCAAAACTTGTGTTTTGTCTGTATGACCAGTGGGTCTTAGACTTATTTGCTTGTCATACACCCACACAGCCCTACATGTCATATGAGTAATAATCATCTTGTGTAATAATCATTGTTTAATTCAGAGATGTTGATACATTTCATCCATCTAAACCATTAATACCGAGTGATAATTTTAGTTATTCTGAAAAAATGCACCTGCATGACTACCTTTTTGAGTGACAGAAGCCATTTAACCCATATTAACAATTTCAGCTCTTGATCCATTACTTTAAGCAAAGTTTATCACTTGTTTGTTCTTTTTTACTATTTCTACTTCATAACTTATTTTTTCTTTCAAATGTTGCTTTTGAACAACAAACATTGCTTTGAACAACAAACATTTCAAACATTTTTCTCCTACTTTTAAATTTAAGTGTTAGCTTGTTAACCAAGTAGCTTGCAATGAGCATGTATATTTTTCTAACCAAATGTAAATTGGTTCAATGAGCTTTCTATGAAATGCCTGGTATTGGTACCAGTAACCCTTGTGGGAGAAATACCCTTGCTTCTAATTGCTGGGCACCCTAGTTAATTTATAAAAATTGTAATAAATTGTAATAATCACAAAGAACCATTGGTGAGCTCGATCCTGGAAGCATTTTTTTCTAAATGTGAAAATCTAAATAATTTCTTACCGAAACAGCTACAGATGGATTTTATTTCACTCAACAGTAAGAAAAGAGTAAACAGATGTGTTTCCACATTTAAAATATGTGCTTGCCAATTTTAGTAAAAGCCACGATCTGGCAGCTTTGAAAAAGGAGCATTTAGCAGCAACAGGACAACTTGAAGAAGCACGCACAAACTCCCTGAGCAAGATTGAAGACATTGTCACAGAGCTGGAAAGGTGAGTGCTTAAGTGCAGGTATTCCTGCAATATCAGTGTGATTTGCATTGGCATTGAGCTTAAAATCTGTCTAGCTTCAGAGACTGCTTGTCTTACTTCTCAGTACCAAAGAGGCTCTGAAGGGAGCAGAGGAGAGACAGAAAGAGCTGGAAGAGGAGGTGGAGAGGGTTACCCAGCAGATGAAGGGGGAGATGGAGAAAGTGGTTAAACAGAAAGAAGAGGAGATCAAGAGAGTGAAGGAGGGGTTGGTGGAGAGTCAGGAGAGACGGTTAGCTGAAGTGAAAGCCAGGGAAGAGAGTGCGAGGTAAGTGTCAAATTTGCTTTCAGCCTGTATTGAAATAACTGTCACTTTCCTGCCTTTTTAAGTTTCTCTTTTTGGTTGATAGAATGTTGCTGGAGGTGCAGACTTGCCTTGCACGGAAAGATGAAGAGATGAAGGCCATGGAGGTGAACTATGCCGACCAGATCAGTCAGCTACAGCAAGAGCTGCAGCTGCAGACAAAGGAGAGGGAAGCAGCTCTGGGGCTACTAGAGGAACAGAGGGGTCAAAGTCTTACTTGGCTCCAAAATGAGAAGGAGAAAGCACAGAAACTACTGGAGGAGGTTAGCTTTGCAAAAGAGGAAATGATGGAACAACTCCAGCTAGAAAGAGAAGAGAAAGTAAAACTTCAGACAGCTCTTGAGGAGAACAGGGGAGCATTGGAGGTTGAAAGGAAAGACCGTGAACAAGTCAGGTCACAAGTGCTAAAAATGGAAGCCGAGCTTGAGAGGGTGAGGGAGGAGCAAAAGAGTCTTCTGTCTCAGTTACAACTCAAAGACCAGTCCAGGCTCCTTCTTGAAGATAAACTAAATGTGGCAGAGCAGGACAGAAATCTGCTCCAATCTCGTCTAGATGATGTTGTACAAGAGTGCAGTAGCTTCCAGGCCCAATTAGACGTCATGGAGGTCTTACATCGTGAGTTGGAGGAACGACGACAAGATGGAAAGGCCCTTCAAGAGCAGGTGGAAGTGCTGTTGCAGGAAAAGGTTACACTGCAGTGGGAGATGGAGGAACAGCGACGAGAACTACAAGGACAGATAACTGAAGCACAAGAGAAGAGGTGTGTGTGTCTGTCTGTTTTAAATATCTTAATTTTTTGTTTGTTTGCTAATTTAAACTCATTCTTTCTTCTAAGCTCCTCAAGTTCAGAGATAGAACACTGGAGGAAACAATATGAGGAGCTGTTTGCTAAAGTCAGGCCCTTCCAGGTCAGTCTTTTGTATATGAATCAAGTAAAATGTGATAGAAGAGAAATTATGTCACTCTTAAAGATTAAACCATAGATAATCCACTTAGCTAAAGATTTTGGTTTTGACTTAAGAAGACACAACCTTACTCTTTTTGATTGACTTCTACAAGCCCCAAAAGCTCTGTATAAATGTGCTTTACACTAAACAGATGTAAATTGCACTGTCTTGGTAAACAGGTAAATGTGGTGAACAAATTCTGAATTCTGTGTCTAGATGGACAATGTGTCTCCACTTTAAACCAGTGTGCAAAAAATGAAGATTAAATAGCCAGGATACAGGTGGCATCATCTTAGGCTGGTGATGTAATTTGAAAGTAGAGTCAGTGTGCATGCAATAACCACCATAAAGTATTAATATTAATAACCAATTAAAACCAAGCTGATCAGAAAAAAAACAACTCCTTATCATATTTAGGAAACATGTATTTGATGTTGACTGTACACATTTGTGTCTCTGTCCCATTTCACCTGTAGTGCAGCCAGCCACAAGGAGACAATCTAGATCTTATGGCTTCTTATTTGGGGAGCTGCCATGTCAGCCATCTTTCTGTATTATACAGTAATTGGTAAAGAGCTGTATTTTTTGGGAGGTGCTTGAAAATTACCCATGTTTTAGGGAGCTTGAACAACTCCAAATGAAGATTCTTGCTCTATGTTTCCCAAAATTGTTTGTTCAATCACCTTTATACAGCACTGTTATTTACATTCTTTTTGGCACAGCCCCTAGTGGCTTAAAGGTAAGGTAAATTTAAGGTAAATTGAACTAGTAAGAAAATGTTTTAATTTTTGTCTGTATGCTCTCAGGAACAGCTCAATGCATTTGCAGCAGAGAGAAATGCACTGCTTAATGAAAATGGGGCAAATCAGGAGGAGTTAAACAAACTGGCTGATGCTTATGCTCGTCTGCTGGGCCACCAGAACCAGAAGCAGAAGATTAAACATATAATGAAGCTGAAAGATGAGAACATCTCCCTCAAACAGGTAAATAATATGGAGCACAGGAGCAACACTGTCTGCTTTCCAAAGCAAGCATGGCTCAAGTGCATGTACTTCAGTCCCTTCTTCCTGACTGTGTGTGTGTAGGAGGTGTCTAAGCTTCGCTCACAGGTGAGCCGACAAAAGAGTGATCTGGAGCAGCTGAAGTCAAATCTGCCTGGTGCTCCTCGCCGCAGGTTTGATCCCAGCAAAGCTTTTCAACACGACAAGGAGAACAGGCATACTGAAACCAGTGAACCTCTTAGAGAAGGTAAGCACTAAACTGACCCCTCACTCTAACACCCTGAACTTTAGTTGATATGACAAGCTTTGATAAGCCATAATAATATCGTCTGTTGTTGAGTTTCACTTTGTGTGGAAGCCTAATTTTTTTGTCTGTTTTTTGTCAGGGAATCATTATGCATAACGAAGCTCTTCAACAAATAAGAACTGACTCCTAATTGGCAGACAGATTTTAATTTCTAAGTTTTGACTTTTAATAATTTGACCAGCCCCTAACAAGTGTTAAACATTCTCAGCATATTCTCACATGCCAATGTTGTACAGCTTTTTGTACTCAGTGTTGCTTAAACAGCCTAATCTATTTTGATTTTGAAAAGAACTGTGATAACAGCAGCAGCATGTGCAAAATGTGGCTGTAGATGATGCAAGTTTTTGTTGTTAAAAAAAGCATAGCTGGCATAAAAATGTATAATGCATTTTAGAATTTTATCTTTGTAAGTTTCTTAGAAATCTTAGGGCAGCACAACTAAGAATTACTTCATGTGGAGTAGTTCTTTATAAAACTCTCTTCTTTGTAAATAAAGGCAGATTTTAACACTCTTCTTAAGCAAAATTGTCTCTGAGATTTATTTGCTTCCCAAATGTAAAAGTGTAAAGGAAACCATTGCTGCTTTTGTCCTCCTTGGCCATTCCTGTCCTCAGCCAGTAGAGTGCACTCTAGCACTGCAGCCACACGTGTCACAGCAGGGCTGAGGTAACTCATGTTTCATCCACCACATATACCAGCTACAAAGAACCCATTGACATGTTGCAGAGCGAAGCCTTGGGTTATGGGTCATGAAGCTTTATTTCCTTCATTTGATAAGACATAGCCAGCAAATATTGGGCCAGAAATTGACTTCGGGACCTTTTTACAAGCTATGATTGTTTTGCAGTCGTGGGATGGCGAATCAGTTGCAGTAACCCTCCAGGTGGTAAATGCTGCAAGGCTTATGGCAGCACTGCTCCACGATGCCTCTCTTCACCTTGGGCTCATTGCGGCCAGACAGATCCCTCCACATGCTCTGCTTCTGTCTGGATCTTTTTGACAAGAACCCTTTGGGGTGAAGAAAGTTTCCATAGCTGGGTGTTAAATCTTGCTGCTGCTGCTCACATGAACGTCCCAATGCCTCAAATTACAATTTAAACTGTTCACACTTTAATATAAAATTAATGAATATGCAGTCTGATCTCCCCAGTTCTTTTAGTCTTGTTGGTATCCATTTCAAGATACCAACATTGCTTTAACAAAGGCATATCATCGCTCATACCTCTAGTTAAGACAAATGTTTGAGGGGAAAGATTTAAACAGTACGTTTTGGGATTAACCTGCTGGGGAGTTTGGGTATTTCACATGATATGTGTTTACTGCATTTGTCCTAAATGTTGAAAAAAACTAAAGCTTGTCTACACCACAGAACTCGAAGTGGCCAGAGGAGCTTTGCACACTAAAATAGCTTGCTCAAATAGCATGGTTTTAGTTTCCAGCATGCTGTCCCTCAACATTTTTTTTTTCCTCCAGCTAGTATCCAAATTGGCATTCTCATTAGTCAGAGTCTGAACTTTGAACATGATGCACAGATATAGCAAGACACAAAGCTGCCCTGGTCTCTTAGGGGGGAGGTCATGCTGTTCCTTTCTAAACACTAACCATCATGGGGACAATTAGATCTTATTTTACACAAGTCAAACAAAAGAAGTCATAACTTCCCAGAGTTAATGCAACCGTACCGAGCAGATGTTCCAAATCCCGCTTGTAGGGATGACTGGGACTGTAGAAAAAGCCCCGTTTTCCACATACAAAGTAGAGGGCATCCACCAGGTGGGAGCCACACAGATGCTGAGAAGGGGCTGGGGACAACCCGTTTGAGGAGGACACCAGCAGTAGCATCACTGGCAGTACCCATGGTACCCTGGCCATAAGGAGGAGACCACTGGGGCAGAACACATATATAAAGTTACCAGATAAAAGTATACACATCACCAAATCTGAGAAGATGAAGTGATTTTCAAATTTGATGTGACATTTTTTTTTTAATGATTGAGCCCCTTTTGTCATGCATTTTTTGGGGAATAGAATTTTTACTGTACAAACATGCTATTTCACCACATACCTCCAGGCACTGAGAGTATAATACCACGAAGACAACATTGAAAGCACGCAGCAATTCCCCAACTAAAAAACAGGGGCTTTGAAGTGAGCAGAAAACTGAATAATTCATTCTTTCACTGAAAATCAAAGGCCAGATGAAAAACTGCATTGGAAAAAGGTATGTAGAAAAGTCACTGGAGGACTCAAAGTCTCCAAAACATGCAAATTTCTGGGAGTTTGGGAAGGCACAAATTATAGATTAAGAGGATGGGCCTATATATGAACCTAGTCTTCACCATGGTGATGTCATTTTTGTACCTTTTACATCGTTCTTCATATCTTTGGCAAACCCCAGAACTGTAGCTTATCTCTGATGCTCAACTTTAAGTATCATATAATTTCCATTAAAGGTTATTTTGTAAAAATGATTAGCTCATATGGATGTCTCCTTTATGTTTATCCCCAAATGACCTCACTTTATCCTAGCACCATCTTTTAAAAACTATAAAGATAACCCATGTCTCAGAATGAGCATTGTGGATACTGTCAGTGTATCCTCAAGGTCATTCCCCGCCTTGCTGTCTGGTGCAGCAGCTAGTGCTCAAGGCTGGGAATGATGTGTCCAAGATTAAAGAATTATTATAAGTGAAATCCTGTGTCTGATGGATATTTTCCAGGGTTTGAAGTTCAGCCTCTGTTTCAAGGTGAAAAATGCATTTAGCAGTTCAGATACTATATAGACAGGATGTGGGCATCTTATGGTGTGCCGCAGATTATTGGATTGAAAATGAATCATTTTAACAGTGACTTTAACAATGCACCTGTGCCAGGCATTACAGCTTTGGCAGCCTGCTCTATCTAGCCTGCCACTTCTCTATCCTTCTTGGCTGAAAGCAAGGCTGCTTGGCATAGCAAGCTACTCGCACTAAAGAACCCTGCTTGTGCTACTCTTTATTTTCACCCTGGTTATTATACATGAATTTAAGAACTTGAAATCTTGCACCGGGGAGAAATTTGCTTACCTGTGTTTGAAGCTTTGGTGCACCAGAGCAGCTTGTCGTTTCAAATGAAAAGGACCTAGGCCTTTGGAACTATGCGGGTACAGAGATCATCTCCACTTGGCTACCTTTCCACTTGATAACTCCCCATGTCCACCTGGCCTTTGTCAGTCTCAGCGGAAAGCACTAGAGTCCTCTCATTAACACCCTGACCTGCAAGTATGTTGATCTGCTCTTGAGTGACACTTAATCATTTAACTGAGTGCATACCAACAGCAGAGTCGGGATAAAGTTGAGAAGTCACCTAGAGTGATACCCACTTTAACCCATGTTGTTTGGTGGCCTGCCTGGCACAGTTTATAGGCTAACAGACAAGCACCATATGCCATGTTCTGATCACCTACAGTAGATTAGAGGCTTGTAAGTGACCACTAGTGGTGCATTTAAATTTGGAGCTGTGTGCATGGAGAGTCATGGAAAAAGTCAACAGTCACATATATAGTACCATAGTAGGTTTGTGCACTACTTCAATGCATTAAGTTAATTTACATGTATGTCAGTTATGTTCTTTTCTGTAATGTGATATCAAATCTAATCCACTACCCTGAAATATGGCTATTTCTTTTAACTCAAAAGCAAATCTACAACTCATGTAATGTGCCTTTACACAGCTTCTGCATTACAAAGTGAATTAAACCATAAGTATAATTATTGTGTTTTTTTTTTCTTTTTGTCTTTTCTAAAAGCTTTGTTTATTGTGGCAGTTTTGACTCGCATCTTGTCATGTGCAGCAGCTGTCCTTTTGTAAAGAGGGTGGGCCAAATTCAGATGTGTTGGCAGGCTATAATTTTATATCAAATGACAACTCAGTTGTCAAACTGTGGATACAACACAGCTGCGTATCATCACCTCTTTGGCACTGTAGTTTAATATATCCTTTAATGGAGCCATTGAAATGATATATGCATTTTTCTGGATTTACTCTGAGTGTACTGTTCTTTTAACAGTACTAATACACAATCATTACTTACACCAGGCAAAAGAAGCTTTTAGTTCAGTGACTCTATTGGATCCATTTATTGAACTGTCCTAGAAGCATGAGCATTGTGATTTTTTTTTCCTTTGTAAATAAATGCCCCTTTCCTTTATTTGACAGTGAGTAAAGAAGAGACAGGGAACAGGACAAGCGCATATAGGAGAATGAATGGTCTGGCTGTCTAGGAGTGAAAACTGGGTCCTGCTGCTCAAGGCATCTGTCAGTGTCCTAACCACTTGTTTTCTAAAAAAACAAGAAAATTTTCCATTGTTTATTGTTCCCCAATGAACATTTCCAAGCCAAAATGTGTACAGACCGACAGAGCTGTCACTCCTTAATCCTCTGCTATCAACTTGAGCTGCTCTAGATTCAAAGTACATCTTGTTTTGTCTTCCTTCATATTACGCATTGGTCGATCTGTATTTGCATCTTGCATCTTATCAAGGCAAATACTATGTAGATGTGGCACCTTTTGATATGTATATAGCCCCTAAATCAAAGAAAGCAATATCTTTGTTTCATACGAAGCTCAATCTTGTGCTGCTTGTTGTCTGTTCCATACTTTTTATAGGAAAAGCATTTTTATAGGAACATATAAAAGTTATCTACTCATCAAAAATGCCATTGAAAGAAATGTTTGATGCAGTGGTACATAGGCTCAAACTATTTAAAAGAGAAAAAAAATGCACTTACATTCTGACCTCTTGCTGAGAAGAATCCTATCAAAAATGTTACTGATATGAAAATGGAGTATGAGCATCATTGTAATATCAAACCGAACAAAACACAGTAGCTTGAATGTTGTATTTTCATAAGGTGAACACATAGGTCATAGGTATTTTATTTTTATTCAAAAAAACAGGGCAAAGCCCCTTCTTCTTCCTTGGTGTGTTGCAGTAGTTGGCATTTGTAATGTTGCATTTATGTCTACTTCTTTGTTGATTATTATTTGGGCAAAGCCTCTCTCTGGAAACAATAAAAAGCACAAGTGCTGTCATAATTTTTAAATGCAAGTCTACCATCGAGGAAAGACTTGGCATAAAACCTTCACATACTAGAAATCACATGAATATACTTATATTCTGATAAAGTCAGGATTTAGATTTGATTTCTCTCAATCTCACTATGCAGTGTATATAATGGTTTTAGATAGAAACAAGCCAGTAAGCCAGAGCTTACTTTGTTCTTGTCATAATTTTACCCAGAACTGTTGGAATAATTTAAGTTCCGTTCCCATGAGTTTATTTTCCCATGAGCTGGTTGTAATGTGAACCCAGTAAAATACATTTAGTATTTGATTGTACTAAATGCTATCATGCTGGTACGATCAAATATATTTCTGTAATAAGATGATAATAATGGACTTGGATACTGTTGAAATGGTCTGGGAGCATATGTTTATTTCTTTGAAGTGATGTAGGGAGTCTTGTGAAATGACAGTAGATGGAGGGTAAGTTTCTCAAAACCCAACAAATGAAGGAGGAATGGTAGGAGAGAAAGGTGGGAACACAGCTATCCAGCACCTTGGCTCTGCGATTTGAAAAGGTGTTAAATGTAGAACGAGGAAACGTCCAACTTTGCCAGGCTTTGAAACTGTGTTCCTCCAGGGAATGGAGCAAAGTGGCAAGAGCTGCGAACAACATCCTTTTCGACCCGGTTGCATGACTGCTTCAAACACGCACATCAAAAAGTAGAGGACTGGCAGACGCCCCAGACATGAACAGACAGACAGAAGTTGGGTGGAAAGTCGGCTAGGTCCCCAAGGTCGGAGTTGCGTAACTTGTCTTCTCTTCCACTGCGTTTGAGGAGATAAAAGGGAATGCAGAGTTCAGCCAAGTGAGATGCTGTTAATCTGCTCTGATAGTGAGTCCTTTTACTCTCATAATTATCCCAGACTTTTTAAGGATGGAAACTGAAGAGACTTGCTAGATATATAAAAAAAAAAAAAAAAATCATTGACTGATGCAGCAGATAACAAAAACAGACTGGATCATTTTGCTTTTTGTGAATTTTTGGCCTGGAAGAAGGCAGATTTTTTTTATAAGCCAAGTCTGAGAGCTAGATACTGCTACACAAGAATCATCCATGCTTAGAAGAAGAAAATCTTGAATTGAATATTCAGCAAGTACCATTTAAAAAAAAAAAGTAAAATCACTCGGGGCTGAAAGGAGAAAGCATAAAAAAGTTAAGAAACTCAGAATCTTAAGCAAGGGCAAACAGTTTGGATTTTGGCAGGTCAAGTGTCCCTGCCATATGCAAGCATTGTCTGATGCGTGTGTACACATCCATGCAAAAGACAGAGTGGACACATCCGCCTGTTCCAGACAGTGCCCTTGATGTGTGTCACAGCCTGTTGGCTCAGATCCATGACGGAACTCTGTGGAGTTTGTGTAAAATGGTGGCATGTGTGAGTGTGTGAGACTGTGATTGAGAGTCAGAGGGCTGCCCTGGTGACTGCACTCTCCTGTTTTGCCAGTGACAGTCGCTAATGCAGTACTAAATTCTGTCACGACCTACTTTGCTATGCCACCTCTCTGTCTGGACCCTTACAGAACACACGCTCACACGTTAATAATGACTAAAGGGGAAAGTGATCTCTTTATAATTCCAAAGATGTTTTTTTTTTTTTTTTTTTTGAAAATCACCTTGTTTCAGTGTGCACATGTGAAGAGAGAGAGAGAGAGAAAGAGAGAACGGATGAGAATTAGAGGTTGACGGGAGAGGTTGGGTCACAGAGCTCGGCAAGACCATGGTTTGACAGCTGAGAAAATGACTACATGTTATAAATGTGACACATCCCCAAGAGAGAGGTGAGGCATGACAGAATGATGGCCAGTTTGATTTGCAGGACAGAAAATAGATTCCTATTTAAACCCTCATGTGGTATGCTTTTGCAAGTTTTGCTCAGTGTGAGACAAAATAGTTTAATTTAACTTTGGCATTTTCTAGTTTGCATGAGATACCCTGCAGTCTGACGGTCTGATGTAAGAGTGAATTTATGTTTTTACAGCACACCTGAAGGGAGCAGTGTTCTTTGGCTCTCTGTATTGTGACCATCCCAACTGGGTATTATAACCTTTCAATGCACCAATGAGCAGCAGCTTAAAATGTGCTTGATCCTTTACATTTCTCACTGACAGAGGGTGTTGATTCTCTTGGGCTTGGGGCTGATGTAATACAGTCTGGTTTGTTGACTGCATTGGAAATCAGTTTTATGTTTGTATCTCGTTTTCTATAGCCAAAGTAATGATTGTGAAAGGCTGCACACAAGCAAAGAATAAAAACAAAAAATACAAACTTTCTAGTTCTAGAGGCCATGAAATCATGTAATATTCAACTAACATTTTTAACAATGGCAAGATGATAAAATGGAACAGAATTTTTGGGAAAAAAAAGAGTAAAAAAATTGTCTTTGCTCTCATGTTTTTGGCTGCTTTTCACAAACACAAAATTTTGCACACTGAACATCATGGTCCACGGGTAAATGTATACATGTGGATTTACTAATTTATTTTTGTAATAACAGCATAGAAAGGAGTGAAAGCATTGTATGTTTATACTGTATGTAGGAAAGAGTATATTCAAAAATAGTAAAAAACAAATTGAAACATTGGCCTGTTTTGGTATGAGAAAAAAGCAACCTCAATACATCAATTACAGTTTCTGAAACCAGTCACTCCCATTTCATACTGCGAATGTCCAGCTAATTTCATGCAGGTTCACCCAATAGTTATTGAATCATTGAACTCAAAAAGACAAATGTTGACCAGTCAAACAAAGAAAGTGCTTCTTTATGAGGGGGGGGGCACAAGATACTTTGTGCCTCCACAAAGAATTTGTAAGATTGGAGCAAGACAGGCTTCATATTGCTGGAGGAACTGTAGAGGAGTGGTGCTCAAACTTTTCATACCAAGTACCACCTAAGAAAATATGAGCTCTTGAAGTAACAACATTGTGGCAAAAGTTAAAATACAGTGGTGTAAAAAGGCCAAGCGAAGTCAGCTACAGACTTTTCACAGGAGGCAGATTTATTTCCAATAAGATAATTTGCTCTCTCATCGTCATCCTCTTCCTCACATGTGCTACCTTTCAAATTATTGTTGCAAACAAATAATTATACGCAAAGCGCTGGATGAGTCCTATTGAAAAACCCATGAGAGACAAATGCAAGTCTCTCGGTGAACCGAGGAAATGTGATTAGGGGTCGTCCTCTGGAAACCACACTATGGACAGCAATGGAAAAAAGCAATATATTTCAGAGTAAAATATGTTATACGTGTTTTAGAATATCATGTATGTATTGATGACAAGAATCTTTCTTTATCTTAATCACAAATCACTTGTTGTTGTGGTTTATGGGATAGATGGAGGTAAATCTTGAAGATAATAGCCAGGCTGTGCACAACCACCCGCTGTAATGGATGCTGGTGTGTATGTGTGTTTGTGTGTCTTCTTCACATGTTTGCACAAATCGATATGGCTGGTATCACCCCCCCCCCCCCCCCCCCACCCCCCCCCCCCCCCCCCCCCGCCCCCCCCCGAGTGTCTCTCCCCCTGCTCTTGGAGATAAAGAAAAGAAAGACCCACAGCCAGTCATATGAGTGGGATTAACAAGAGGCGCTTATTTGTGAGAAGAAAAGCTGCCCAAGCTAAAGATAGGGGGATTTCAACACTTTTCATTATTTTGTTGAGAATGTGTACAGCAGGTACTGTCAGGGAGAAGGTCAGAATCAATCAATCCAATGTTCTCTGCCAACCAGACTCAAATTGCATATTGACTCAGTGTAGGGGTCTCCAAACTACTGAATTAGATGCATGTTGACAACTGTAATGCTACATTGGTGTTTTTTTTAGAGATACAGCTACTGTATGTGCTGTTTTTGGATATCTCATGGAGGTTGACTTGGTGTTGTGAAGCCCAAGCTTTTTATTTATAGAGAAAGAGGTGCCGGTGGTTGTGGAGTTTAATGCCAAGCATGTCCATGTTTGTGTGCATGTGCTTGTACACCTGACACCTGAGTGTTATCTCCATCTGTAACTGTCTGCTATCTGCAGAGCTGTCGGTGTGTGTGTGTGTGTATATTTATATACACACACACACACACATGTTGCATTGGAGGCCTGTACGTTGCCCTGTTGGCTTCCACGAGGTTTGCATAAAGCATGTTGAACAGCAGGAAGTACAGCTTTGATATGTTGATGAGGACCTTTTATGCTCTGTGTGCGTGTCACTGAGAGAATGCGTGTGTTTCGGCACGCGTGTGTCTCCGCATGTTTTCGTTTTTTTGCTAGAGAGCAGAAGGGAGATGCCTCAGATGTGTTGTCCTTTTATTCCACCATTCTCCTTTGAGGTAACGGGATCCCATGGAAACATAACATTTGATTGTGACTTGCCACAGATAAAGATTGAATTATCTGTGTTCTCCTTAAATCCCCATTCAATTTTTTTGAACAGGGATAAAAGATTTTGTCTGTGGTGCCTTGGGAGCAGTGTGCCCCGCTGTTTGGTAATATGTGAAATTAATTCCTCCACCCGTCCCAGCTGTGCCTAAACATTTCAAGGGCAGTGTTAGATCCTCAAATTGGGAATTTACTAAAAGACCTTTGTACTACAGTCAGTGATAGGGTTGTTGTTAAGCATAACTCCACTTATTATTATCCTAGCACAAGCTGGTTTGCTTCGCTTGAACAACAAACTATGTGGCACTCAATCATTAAGGTTAGGAATTAGTGAAAGTAGATTTTTTTTTCTTAAGGCTCTTAGAAATAAGAAAGAAGATAACTCTTTGAAGTGAAAGTAAAGGACATCCTTCTGAGTCACCACAAAGAAAATCAAGCAACAAAAGGCAGAGTGAAACTGGAGAAAGGTGAAAACAGGACTTGGAATTTTTTTCTCTTTTTTTTTAAGAACGCACAGAAGAATACTTAATGCTTTTCAGCAAGAGTTTGCTCCATAATTCAACAGTATGTGGTCCTGAGCTTCTCATCCACACAGTATTTCCATCAAACACACACACACTAATTCATTGTGATTGCTCTGTGCTCTATGCTCAGTATGGCTTTTTATCTTGAATGCAGAAACTGCCTCTTGATCTTGGTTCTCTGCAGTCTCATGTTTAAATACTATACCAAAATGTCGAGGTGGCTTTTAATTTTAAGAATTCAGTGTACCTTTTTGACACATTTATTTAGATGTGGAGTTAGGGTATATGCACTTGAATGAAGTTCAAATTAAAGCTCAGTTCAGTGCTTAAGTGCCTGGGAAAATAGGTGCAGACTGAGGCAGAAACACTGAAATATGTTTCAGTGCTTGTACTATAATGTTACTGGTTTAAGAACGTTAGGTGAAAAGACAGTAAAGCCTCTTCCACACTAAAATGAGCCGATTAAGCCAACATTTGTGAACCTGGGCAAAAAAGGGTGATTAACATCATTCCCATTGCCAGTGGTTAGTCTTCCCCTGGGTTTTTTTTCTTGCATCACATGAGCGTGAAACTGACCGGAAACACAAGTCGGTGGAAGAATAATAGTGGTTACTATTTTGTATCCTTTACTTTGGTCCTTCTTTTAATTGATCTGAATGATGAAATAAAAATACTGACAGCTGTCTCAACAGCTACAGACATTCGGGGTTATTTATGTATTAATGGGTGGAAGATGAGTGTGGTCATAGTGGTGCACTGGAAGTAATGCAGGAATAAGCGTTGCTGTCATTTGACCCAGTACTGGATGCTGATTTAACACAATCCCAGTTGTCATTTTAGGGTATAAGACAATTTGAATTGCTGGCTTTAATTACTCTCATGATCTGGGCAACCTGCTTTAAAGGTATTGTCTCATTCGGTCTCTTCACCACCATCAGCAAAACTGCTCTCATGGCTGCGGCATTTAAAAAGGTCTCATTCTCTCACCACTTTTTAATACAGCACTTATTTGTATCACATCTCCTGTTTAAGGTTGTACCTATCATACACATCTGTCTGTATCACAATAAATGTGGTCTCTAGGCAGGTTTGCTGAGGTTTGCACATTTTTTTGCTTGAGCTTGTAAAGCTTTTATTTCAACTAAAGCCTTTTTCAGCTCCTGTAATGTTGATAGTGTCTTTAAAGTCTCCTTTCTTGCTTGCATCATCTCCAAGATGTAATCTATAATCTCAATCATGCATGATGTTCCATGTCATCATTCTCAGTAGTTCAAAGGGACCAAGCCACAAATACCCACTGCAAAGAGGTACAAAGTTGGGCCTCTCAAACGCTCACATCATGCTTCCACTGGTGGAGAGAGAGAGAGAGAAAGAGAGAGAGAGAGAGAGAGAGGCCATGATACGACATCTCCAGTGTTTATAAAAATTGGGAGGATTATAGGACAACAACCCTCGTGGCAATTTAACAAGAGGGTGATAAAAGAGTTTTCCAGTGACACAAGAGTAGACTAAAGTCGTGTTTCCAGCGAGTGGAAAGGTACACATTGTTACAGTGCGCTACACATTTTTTGGGATTTAATTAGGAATTGTACCAAAATTTCATTCTTTCACCCTCCTCTTGGGGTATCAGAGTAAGATGGTAGGATATGTTAAGGGCGGAGCTAGAATGGCTCCACCTATGACAGCTGATTTGGGCAACCGAAAAACATCACTCTTTTGCGATTGGTGTAACTATCCCATGGACGTTGAGACAGACGCATTAAATGACTCAACGTCTTGGTGAGACAAATAACAGCCACAAAATGAGCAGAAAAAAAAAAAAAGCTGCTGGATGTCCTCCATTGTTGTCTGTTGTCTTGTTGTCTGTGGGTTTGATGTCCAAACCTGACCGTATCATGATGAATGCAAAATTTGAATGCAGTAGCTTGTGTTTGACCAGAAAGGCAGTAGATTTGACAGTTTTCATCACACATATATTTTTAATATTTTGCACTAGATTTGCTCCTGGATCAAAAAATAATGTTTCCTATATACCCATATACATTGGTTTTCATCCTTTAATCACACTTCAATTAGTTTACTGATATAGAACCAACCTTGGCTTCTGTTGACTTCTGTCTGCCATGGTTCTACAATAGCCTGAATGGATGAACCAGCCAGAGCATGCATTTTGAAGCAGAAGCTTTCTACACAAACAAAGAAGTACAATTCCTTTTGTGTTTTGTGTAGGCTACCGTAGTTCCGTGCATGGGAAAGGGAGGACTGAGCAGATTAGTCAATTCATTACAATCTGCAGTCTCATCACTAGATGTCACTATCTTTTAACACACTTGGCCTTAGAGCTTCTCTTCCTTAGTGCGATTAACTTGGTGAGTTTGGTAAATGAATGGTTGTAGTTAAATGTGCTAGTTTCACTGACTGATATTTTCTAGACAAACATTCACCAAGTTTGGACTAAATGATTGATGAGTTTTGACGTTTTTCTGTGTGACAACACCTTATGCTGCCGCTGATATATACTAAATAAATATCTGTCAGTGGCAAGCAAGTCACTCCAGACGTCAGAGAGGCAGCACTCAGTCAGCGGCAAGGAAGAAATATTATTTCAGAGGCCTTCACTATCACAACTGCCTATAGGATGGCAAGGGATTGAATTATGACTTTGAGCTAGTGTGAAGTGAAAGATTCCAGCCGTAAGCATTGTAACGGTTAAACCCCCCCCCCCCCAAAAAAAACGAGTTTTAATAAAGCAAACAGCACAGATGATTTAGTGCAACCAACCTGACTTGTCAAAGAGGCAATCCTTCTAATAGAAGCACTCTGATTTATCGCTGAGTCTCTACACAATAGACTGTAATGAGCTTTATTCATATTTTTATTTTATGAAACACGATGAAAGGGGTCATGGTGGCCATTAAGTTGATTAATAGTATGTATTGGGTAAAGAAGATGCCATAAAGCCTTAAAAAATGCTGTCATCTGTGGGCTGCTGTCCTGATGGAGAGGGAGGGTCTACATGCAGCTAATAGACATAATTCAGCCAGGTAATTTTGGATCACTGGGGGGACAAGATGGATATCACTTGGGGATGTTATGGGGAGTGTCGTCGTGTGCCGGCACATTTACGCAGGTTATTTATGCTCCATAATGAAGAGCGTAATGAAAATTAGACGCTAACTATAAATATGAGCAAGGAAAGTGTAATGCGGAGGGGTAATCATTGATGCAATTAAGGTATCGTACACATGCAGTGTGAGCCTGGCCTCTACTGACATTTTCCTCTTTCTTTTGCCAAGGCTGTATTTAATCTTGAAACATCACGTTTAATCAGCTGCCACATGTCTGCATAAATCCACTGGTCTTGCCCAAGGAGGTTGACATTTTAAATATGTTAGTGAAAAAGCAATAAAGTCTTCATTTAAACGATCACTGATGTTATTGACAACTATTGCTGGTGGTATTTACTTTAATTGGTGTGTGGATATGTCTCTGAGGGCACTGCACTCACTGTGTGCATATGTGAGAAAATAACTTGTAGAAAAAAAAAAAAGAAGAATATTGCCTGCATATTATTTTAGAACAGTCGGTGGAGGAGCTGCAGAGAAGGCAGGATGTGAGAGAAAGTTGGGTCAGGAGATATGGGAGTAAGAGAGATGGAGACAGATGAGACTGGGAGTCCGGGAGCTGAAGTGATCCTGCGGACCAGATGCTGATAAACTACCATCACTGAGCGTTCTGTCAGCTCTGGCTCTCATCTGTCACTGTCATCCTGCTGTGTTTCACTCGTCTCTCCTCCTCTTCTTATTTCTTTGACTCCACCTTGTCTGCATTATCTTTTTTTTGCACCTTTTATTCATTTATTTTTTTAGTTTGTTTCAATTTCACGTTTCTGACACACTTCTTATAAGCCATTATCTTTTGTGTGTGTTTTTACCCTGCTATAAAGATTCCTTCACATACCTTTTTTCCCTGTTCCTGAAATAAGCATAAATATTATATCCACTGGTTCTCAACAGTTGTCTTCTCGTCATCTCTGCCTTACCATGATGCAATCCTGTATGGAGCTTTCTCCAGTGTGCACAGTATGGCCAAATGGAAAGACTTGCCAAAACTTGTTATAAATATCTGTTCAAATGCAGATGCAAATAATTGGCATGGTGCACAGTTTTTCAGTATGGTGGTTAAATTGTGTTATTCTAATAACTGATGAAGCATGTATGTCAAATAGATAGCTATACCTATAAAAGATGTTTACCATGAGTTATTTACTGCGAAGTAATGATAGATAGATAGATAGATAGATAGATAGATAGATAGATAGATAGATAGATAGATAGATAGATAGATAGATAGATAGATAGATAGATAGATCGATCGATCTGTTTTAGGCTGCAGTGATTATTTGATTTAATCGATTATTAATTTATTACCAAATTAATTGTGAACTATTTTGATTATCGATTAATCGGTTTGTGCTTTTTGTCAATATTTAAAACAAGATTTCTTCAGCTTCTTAAATGTGAATATTTTCTGGTTTCTTTGCTCCAAGTAAAAATCAAATCAATTATGGACCAAACAAGTAGAAAAATAATCAACAGATTAATTGATTATTATCCCTAATTAGCAGCCCTAATCAATTTGTATCCAATATTTTGCCCACTAGATTTATATTGGACAGACATGATAGAGAGTTTGAATGTACAATTCAGAAAGTAAGTGTAGTACCATTGTTTAAATTAATTTAATTAAAAATTCTAGTTCACCAGACAAACCTTCTTTCTTTATTCAAAATTCTCTTCTATTGTTCATTTTTTCAGACACTTGAGAATGAGTCCATTCCAGTGTATCCTTCACTCTGAAAGTAAAACATATATAAAGGCACAGAGAATTCTGTGTCCTTCCTAGGCAGAAATCCCTCAGGTTAGTGTGTCTAATAGCAGCTCTCCTAGCTGTCACAACCAAGTTTGGACAGCCACTTGACTGTCAAATGACTTTGCTTTGTCCCCGTCTGAGAAAGCCCAAGTGATTGAGAAAGTGTGTGTTTGTGCGTCTGTAACTGTATGTGTGTTTATGTGTGTGTCTTTACAGACCCACAACCCATACAGAGCCATGTGCACACTGATTTGTGTCTGGTCAAACAGATCAAATTGTCCCCTCATGCTCGTACCCACTTTCCCATGTGCATACGTGTGTGTGTGTCCGTGTCCGTGTCCGTGTGTGTGCGTGCCAAACCCTGTCATTTTTTGCCTGTCACATTCTGTTAAATGCAGCTCACACTTATTCCATAATTTGTCTTCATTCCTCCAGCGTCAGTCGAGACACTCGTCTTTCAAAATGGCATCTGACTCATTACACCCAACACAACACATGAAGGAGTCTAATGCTGTAGATTTAATTTTGTCGGCAACTGTTTTGTTTAGTCTCTGTCCTCTGTCATATGCCCTTTAAGTTGTTCAAAGAAAGCCATTTTAGTTCATTTGAGTTTAGTTTTTTCCCCCCAGCACATCAGACTGTATTGAATGCTGTAGTCCATCAACTTTTTTGTCATATTTGACATAAAATTATATATTACTCTCTATGAGAAACTAATTATAAGTTAGTCTGATTCCTCACTTGGCTCCATGCTGTGCTGCCAATCGGTATAATGTTTATTTGGTGCAGAGAAAGCAGAACTGCTGCATCAGGAAAACAGTTTATTACATTTTGTCTCATCTTGTTGTCAGTGAAACATGAATGAACATTTTCACAGTATTTTTATCCATCATTGATATTGCTGGTTGATGTAGTCTTGATTTTGCTTTGCTTGTTATTGTGCGAGGTAGTGGAATCAATGTCTCAAAGTTATAATCCTTAGTTTGATCATGAAATTGTGTATATTTGGCCATAAATGCATTTATATTTTGTAATTCATCATTGTTAGTAGCACCCTTCCTCACATACTCTAGATTAAGTTTCACTTTTATCATCCTCCCAAACAAAAGCTTGACTTGCTATACTGTGTATACACCACAAAAAATGCTGTTCCTCTTGGACCTCAGGGAAACATAAATCGTTGGCTGACAGGAAATCCTGAAAGTGTCTATAAGAATAAAGGGTCTGGGCATTGTTCGGTGTTTGACATTCAAAAATGATGAATGCAGTTGGAAATTTTCTGGGTCAGTCATGGTCACAACAGCCACAGAATCTCCACCGCATCCAGGCGAGAGTGGAGCTTGGGTTGCATGCAGGATTCAGGACATTTGCCCACTCGCTTGCTGTTAATTATGAGGAGCTTTCGCTGCTGCAGTCTCACTTAGGCTGACTCTGATATTATCTGCAGACATATAGGTTTGGTTACTCACAGGAAATGTTCCAGAAAGCATAGTAACATTTGTAGACAACATGTCTCTTCACATACTGCCCCTCCAGACAATTTCAGGGAAATGTCCAGACTTACATCAGCTATATGCAGTATGTAGAGCAGATGTACAAATCCCATACACCCTTATTCGCCCTTATTCAGAAACCCTTATTAGTTTCTGTCTTTTACAATCTTCAACTGTTACAGTAATGAATGTCGGCTAATAATGATTTATTAATGTTAGTTAAACCTTAGGCCTATCCAGTCCTTACTTACGCTATTTACCTCAGCTAACATACAAAGCACTGGTACTTCAGTGCATCTGCAATGGAAAAAGAAAATGGTTGACAAACCTTTAATATTCAAACATATGTATTGATTCAACTAATAATGATAATGATAATACATTGTATTTATAATGAACATTGCATTAAATTAAATCTCAAAATGCTACAATGATAAATTTGGTAACAACTAAAGGAACTTTATTCATACAGTTTTGTTTGTGAACCGTTTGTGAACCATTTTCTTTTTCTTCAGTCTGCATAAGTTTTATAATTATAAAGAAAAAATTACCCCTGTTCATAAAATAGTTACTGATAGGAATGGTTTGGTTGGAAAACAGAATGGGGAAAAAAGTATTTTCATAATAATTGTATTTCATAACCTTAAATGTTTGGCCATGAAGCAGAGATGATTTTCCTCAACCTCTTTTATTTGGTTTTCAATAGCAGAGTAGGTCTAACCCCATGCCCATGTATGATGGTGAGTCTCCTTTATGTCATTCATTGTATCTCTATTTAATTGATAGGAAGAGACACCTTACATTAAAAGTCAAAAATGTAACGCCATCATCACAGTATTTGTAGAAGATACTAATTTCCAGTGTCATCCCACTTTCCTACTGGGAACAATCACTGTACAGTTGCGTGACAACTGCTGTATCTCTCTACTTCCACAACAGCTTTCTTTAAGGACTCAACTCCTGGTCCAGACTAAGGCAGCATGTTGCAGTACAAAGACAGTTGTATACTTACTGTATATCCTGGATTATCAAATCACAAGTTTTCCTTGGTTGGCTTTTAACCCTTAACGAAAACTTTCCATATGCATTAAATGCAATGTAAAATCACTGGTAAAGCAATTAATTTCATCCATCCTTGAAATGTTATGAAGTAAGAGTAGTACAGTCTGTCACCGAGGAGCTGCTGCACAAATCACCAATGCAGGATGTATCCATTTGGTCTAAATAACAATAATTTATTACACAAAGTTAAAACAGCTGGCATTAAGTTAAAAGTTCAGTCCCACCTAGCCCCTAAAACTGCATACCCTAGCAGGTAAGGCAAGTGCTCCCACTCTCCATCCAGAGCTAAGTGGCACTCTGCAGCCCTAAAAGAAGAGAGAATGTTGTTACGACTGACACCTTCTTCAATCAAAGTTTATTAGGGCTATGCCACCTCAACTAAAATCCCACTATATCCCATAAAAGTTTCAACTTCGTATCTGCCTAAATGCAAGTCATCTATTATGGTTATTTAGATGCAGTGAATTTTCTTTTCCTTTTTTTTTTTTTTACATTTTGTAGTTTTAGTCAGGTGGGCAGTCTTATAATTCAATGTCTTTAATTTCTGTGGAAAGCCTCGGTGCTTTTCCTTACATATGCCTAGAATTTTGCACTTCTTTCTAGTACAATATTATGCAGATAAAAAAAAAAAGAGTGAAACTCACTACATTGGGGTTGAGGAGTTAAATATACTGGACTGAAGGAAGGCTGAACTATGAACAGTATATCCTGACTTTTCTAAGATCCCCAAATGCCTCTGTTCATTTGCATGAGAAAGTCTAATGCCATGGCAATAGCTTCTTTATGAATGCTGAATATTCAGCAGCTGTGACCTTTTGTGCTTTCAAACAGTTACAACACTGTGTCTCTGCAAAGCAGTGGTTAATTCCTTGAGTCACTGTTGGACTTGACAAATACGATACATATGGGAAAGTAGCTAATCTCTCTAATGCATTTGTTCACACACACACAGTGCACTTACCTTGTCTCAGATGCTAGCTGATAGACGTGTATGTAAGGCAAGGCAGTTCAGAAAAGTAGTGCAAAGTGCTTTGTAATTAGTAAAGCAGCATCTGGTGGAAAAAAAAAAGCTGACAGAGCATCAACAACTGGCTGCTTTGTTCAGAGGAGCCTCAGTTTACTGCTTTGCACTAGGTTGCACTAGGTTTGACGTGAGCATTGGCTGATCTTGTTCTTAGAAACTTGACCAAAACGTTCATAACTAATATGTCAAATGCAACTTTTTGGTTAGTACATTTACTGCAGTGCAGACAGGACATGCAAAATGGCATCATATATTGGTCGTCGGCTGTTTCTCAAACTTTTAATACCAAGTAAATTACCACCCGAGAAATACTGAGCCCTTGAAGTAGCAACATTATCGCCATCGTTAAAATACAGTGGCGTAAATAGGCCGAGCAAAGTCAGCTACAGACTTTTCACAGGAGGCAGATTTATTCTCAATAAGATCATTTACTCTCTCATCATCCTCCTCTTGCTCATATGTGCTATAGACATTGGTATAGCCAAATTAAGATGAAGTGAGAGATAAGGTGATTCTAATTATTATTAGAACACTCCATAACACAAACAAAGCTCTTGGACAAAGTTGTCATTGTGCCACAACATTAACAACTTGGCTACGTAGTTGGACACGACTGACACTGCTCTGCGATCAGACCCTACAACTGTGAACTGTGTGCATTTGCATGACAGACCATTTTAAACACTGGACAGGCAGCTAGTGATGACAAGTAGTCCATTCACGTACCGTCCTATTCACAAAGGTAACGTTACAGATGCCAAAAAAGAACGTGCTGTAACTGTTTGGCTTTTTTAGGGATACTTTCCACGGCTAACCCCTTTTGAATCTGTAACACACTATAGCCCCTACTATACATTTACTGCCATATTGAACAACAAAATGGAGTGTGCTGCAGTAAAAGGACTATTGTGATAACAGAAAACCAAAAAACCAAAAAAAAAAAAACAGAATTACCATACATTTATAACCCTTGTACAAATATATGAGATGAAGTGACCTAAATTGATTAATTGAAAGTGACATGCTATTTTACTCACTGCCACAGCTGTAGGACATAAACTCCTTCCAATGGCCTTTGGGTTATGACAGCAATACATGGAAATATGCCAGGAGTGGGAATAAAGCAAACTTTTTTTTGGTGGTTTGTTAGTATAAAGATGACACACAGCTGTAAACATCAGCCAATGCTTTGAGGATTTGGAGGTAATCATATCCACATTGTTGGTACAGATGCGTGACATTTGCTGAAGTTCTCTCAAGCCGTGACAAGTCTGCTATATAAAGTGCATATAAAGTCCCCACTGATCTTTAATCAATTTATTCCACAATAAGCCGCAGAAATGGGCGGAGGATGGCACTGCATTCAAATTCAGTTTCATTTCACTTCAAAGTAGCTTTTAAATAGCTGACATATTTACCTTTGAAAATTGATCTCTTTGAACGATTCCTTTATCATAATAAATAATAATAATAATAATAAATTATATATAAATAATAATGAATGTACAGGCTATAGCACATTTGAAGACACAGACTCTCATACACTCTCGTAACTTTGCATAATTTGATAAGAGTTGCTTTAAAATATTTCAAACAGATGACATGCTTCAGTAGTATAATGACACATTCACCTCCACTGAGAATTGTAAATCACTTGTTATTTCAGTGGATTTCTATATGCATATATGAGTGTACAAGTGTGTATTGAATTCCTCCTTGTGGTTTATTCAAGTGGATGAATAAAAGGCAAGACCTTGTATTGGAAATCACTTTAGAGGATACTGACCTGGATTTATTTTTATTCTGTGAATTTTTTCCCACAAGCAAAAAAGGAATATGAGAAATAGAGCCACATCCACTACACTGTTTCAGAAAAGGTGTTTGTAGGCAATAAAATGGATGATTTCACACATTACCAATATTATTATTACTCTCATTATAATTTTAATTTACTGGTCAAACCAATCAGAGTAACACACAGTTGTTAAGGTTAAATTAAAGATTAATTCACTCAAAATTTCAATGCATCTGCATTTTTTAAGCAGAATATGCGATTTATTCCATCACTTTATTTATCATTCATCAGTTTTTGCATTTTTTATCCACAGCATAATATCACATAGACCATGAGAAGCCCAGGAAAGTATTAATATTGTAATAAAACAGTCTGCTCTATTTTGTATACATGTAGTGACACACTAATGACTGCTGTTTAATGAAACATTTCTGCATATCAGATTAGTTTTATTGTCTATGTTTTTATTGGTGGGGAAAAGAGGGAAGCTTCTACTTAATTCCACTTACAGATTTCTGTAAAAGCTGCCGGCCATTGATTTCAGCATCACCAACAATGAGATGTAATCCTGCATAAATCATACACTAACCTTGACTGTTGTTCAGCTCAAACTTTTCCATCCACATTGAATCTGAGAATTATAATTAACATTGTCGGCATGTTCTGTGTTAGCTACTGTGGCCATATGCTCATCTCCCTCGTGCTTCACAACAGCTGAATCAGTGGTTGTCTCTTTTAACCAGAAAACACAGTATGACAGTGTTTGGCAGGGCCTGTTTTCTCAACTTAATGCCACTGTGGCTGCCAAAGCCTCTGGTGGAGTGGCAGCAGGTGGCACTGTTGCACTGCTGCAGTTCTGTGGCAGCTTTCGTGGATTCTGCTAAAGCCCAGCATTGATTAATTAGTTTATAAAATGTTATGTAGACTTTGGTTTATTGGCTCTCGTCCGATTTGGCTCTTCACCTCTGGCTGCAGACAGATTAACAGATAAATGGATCGCCATAGAGTATTCCAATGTGCGGTGCAGCAGGAATCAATATCTATTGTCCAGTAATGGCTTCAGAAAAGAGACAAGAAGCTCTCCTTTTCTTCATTTCAAAGCTTCCCCCCCCATATACCCCCTGTTTATATTCTCACAAACTTGCAGACGATAAGCTTGGATATGTAAAATATTTTTTCAATTGTGTATCAAAACAATCAAATCAAGGCTTATTCACTATCAACAATAAACTTAATTATACAATTTAGTGTAAAATAAGTACACAATTGTGTCCAATGAATATTGAGACAAGAGGTGATGTAAAACCTTTCAAGCTTTGCTTAATTGCCATTGGTTGTTAAGCATATTGTTAATTTCAATGTAAATTAATTTCCCTTCGTTTCAATTTTGTAAGGTCAACTAACTTTGAATAGCTTACTGAGACTGCACTATTATTAAATGTGTCCTGATTGGGATTGGCCTCGACTGAACAGTTTATATGCTTGAAATAGAACAGAAAATTGTGGGTGCAAACCTTCTGGGAAAATGATAAGGAGAATCCTCAACTTTTTTTTAAATGAATCAATTGTGTTAGCAGCAAAAGAAATTAATTACATAGCTAAATATTGCCTATTTAAATAGACAAAGAATTTAAACACTGGGCAATCAGTTGAGATAGAAAGACAGTTCATTTGTCACATAAATGAAATACTGAATGAAGCATTAATTTAGCAAGAACAGTAGGAGTAGCTGTTTGAAGGACAGTGATGAGTAAAAGCAAATGATCAAAGATGTTGAGTTGAATGAAACTTTGGTTTTCCTGATCAAACAAAAACACTTAAATTAATGGTTCCATCAGTATTGAAAGAGCAGCTCAGTAGGGTTATTCCCACTCATGTGGAGTCATGCTGTTGTCAGGAGGAAATGGCCACATGGTGAGGTGTGCTTTGGGTGTTTGTTGCTGAATGACTTGTAAAGGCTGCATTTCTAATTTCATCTCACAGTCTTTATGTGCCCTTCTGTCTTCCATTATAAATGTGTTTCTTTCCTTCCTGTCGACCTGTAGTGATATACTGTTGTAAAGACCATGTGAGCTGCACGGATTGCTGAGTTGATTCTTCTGTTTCTAGTGTAAAAAAAAAAAATAAAAAAATAAAATAAAATAACATTGACAGATACTATGAGTCTCTCCTCCTCCCAGACAACATGTTATACATTTTTATGTCTGTGTATTACCAGGTGCGGAGATTCTACAAATCTGGTTCTTCAGCTGGATTGTTGAGTAAATGCTGATGCACCATTTCTGTTTGTAGTGGAGACTATAAACCAAGATGTTGACTTCCAGACAGCCTGTTCAAAAAGAGCTGCAGCATGAAGGTCATCAGCTCTCGGCACCCTGACCAAGCGACAAAAATGTCCCCAAGAAGGAAAAGAAAAGAAAGATTGTTTAACATATTTAATACCAATTGTGCGTGTGGATCTGATCACATCCATTCTCTTTGAACCTAGAAAATTGTAATTAATTTTTCATAGTGTGAATTAGAATCCTAATTTAGCATTGTGAGATCAAAAGAAACAATTTTGAATAGCTGGCTAGTGGAAGTAATCCTCAGTGGCCAAGGACAAAAGGCTGTGTTGTTCAAGATATTCCCAGTGGAAGCTTCACAGCAGAATGCAAAGAGGGATTTACTTTTTTTTTTTTTGCTGAATCACATTAATAAGTCATGTACCAATTAAACCATAGCAACACACTAAAGCATCATCTTATTTCTTTAACTAACATGTATTATTTTGCCTGGCCTGTGCACATTCCCGTAGGTTGTGCAGGACACGTTTGACAAGAAGCTAAATGAGCACTATACACATTCAGTACATTGCAATAGCAGAAATTGTATTAGGTCATATTGGTTCTGCAGGCTAGATGCAAAGGTCGCGGAGGTTGTGAATCACAGAGGAATCCTAATCAGGCCTTGTTGCGACTCTAATTAATTATAGCCCACAGGGCAAGAGATCATACAGAAAAGTACAAGCGGCCACATTTGCAAACACAGACTCGCACGCTTAGACTCACATTCGCAGAAGAAGGAATATCATAACCTTGGATTGTCTTGCTGTGGACATCAGTGCTTGAGTCATTTGATGAGGTGTTGTAAAATACCATTATAGTCTCTCATTTTTCTCTTCAGTTACAGTTGTGCTACGTTTACAGATAATCGTTTTAACAGTATCTCTACAACCAACAATATTAAACCTTTGCTTTATTCACGGGGGGGGGGGGTTATGGTATTTGTGTCCTTATAAAGATCACTCTATTCAACTGTGACTCATGTGCACTCGTCCAGGATAAAAGACTTGTTTATACAAAATAAAATATGATCATTACTGACCACGTTAAACCTTTTCAGGAATGTTATTGTCTAGCTTAATGTTGGATGTTTTACTTGTGTTTGTGGCAGACAGCATTAGAAAGGCCAGTGTGTAGGAGCTCATTAGGATTGAAGAGGCTGGCCTGATGCTTCCAGGGCAACTCTGTCTTTTCTGGCATTAACACTGACCTTGTCAGGACAAATAGTCCATGGAGAGTAAAACCTGGTCTTAATGAGGCCAAATCTCATTCTGAGGAACTGGTTAAATTTATTTAAGATTTGAACTGTGGCTAGGTTAGGGTTAGAGTTGGGCATTATCTGGTTAAGGTTAAGAAGGACACTTTTGTTAGGGTGTCCAAATGAATGGAGGTCTATGGGAGTCCTTAAAATGGTAACTGTGCAGACCTGTGTGTGTGTGTGTGTGTGTGTGTGTGTGGATAAATGAGTACGTGGGCATGCATAATAGCATTTTATAAATTAGACAGTGATGAGTAAAGCTCGGGTTGCTTAAATTCTTGAAGTCACTTCCAGCTCATCACTTTCTGTAAAATATGG
The DNA here is from genome assembly GCA_016785285.1 of Brachirus orientalis. Lineage (NCBI taxonomy): Eukaryota > Metazoa > Chordata > Actinopteri > Pleuronectiformes > Soleidae > Brachirus > Brachirus orientalis. The sequence continues at coordinate 2,732,490 of JAFBJR010000138.1, forward strand.
GGATCTTTGACGGGCCTGAGATCAAAATAGATGAATTAAAAAAAAAAAAAAAAATTAAGGTGATGAATTATTGACTAACAAAAAGGATGGCCAGTATGAATAAGTTAACCTTGAGTTTAACATTTTGCTAATATGCTGAGTAGGGTAAAAAACAGTGACTTCTTTTCGATGATGCCAAGTTCTGAAACTCATAGTGATGCAGAGTACATATTTTCCTAATCGATTTGGGTAAAAGTCCTCAACAAAAGGCAAGCGGACTTAAGTATTCATGGGGGCATGTGTGCCTCTCGCTATGTTAATAATGCTGTCTTCAGACAGGCTCAGGCTATAATGAGGATTCACAAATTCAAATCACAGGCAGCTACATATGTCAATGCCATCAATATAGCATAGCTCCAGCTCCAGTGTTTCCTCTCCATTTCTGACACACACTGACTTCTTGACCCTCCCCACTTCAAATAGGAGGCAGTAAGGAAGTTATCAGTGCTCCCATCAGATAATGACAAGATGATGGCTGGCCTCTGGCCCAAGCTACATGGTTTACAGAAGCACTGTTGGCTAGCAGAGGGCATAAAATAATAAATAAATAAATAAAGAGGGGAAATGAGAAGTCTGCGCAGTAGAGCTATTTACAAGTATTCCCTTGTGATGCAAGCAATGTCGGCGGAATTCAATTCCCTTCACTTTTCGAAAACAGACTTGCAATTTTAATTTTTTTTAAATGTCCATTCCAGTTTCCCTGAATGGCTTTTTAACTGTGTTCTCCCACCATGACACCCCATGTCTTCTTTAACTGTGTTTAATAAATGTTTAATAGAATGGGTACATGAGAGTCAATCTGCTTTAGTCTGCATGCTCTCTCTTTCTCTCTGTATTGAACAGTAAGTGTTTATGTAAATGAGAGATGGCAAACAACTCTCCCTCCCTGGTCTCAATAGATGCTATTTATTCACATGAAAAAAGAAGGCGTTTAAGAAGGGACTATTTTTGCCTCATATCAGATGATCACATGAATTGTGATTTTCTTTTGTAAGCTGCAATTTTAGCCTGAGCACCGAGGTAGTTTTCCTCATACTCTCATCATCTTAATATGACAGACCACCAAGGTGCACTGCTTATTTGTCACTATTCCTGTGTCTCTCTTTAAGTTTCCTAAGCAACCGTTCTCTTTTATGGTTTCACGTGTGAATAGTTTCTCTACAGATCATTATAACCAATGCATTTGATTAATTAAGAAGTTAGAAATAGAAAGGACTGAGCAATGGTTAGCTGCCTTTTAGTCTGTGCTTGTTGCTGTTTCTTTCAAAGGATCCTCCGGGTGAGGAGACCTCTAAAATAGGGTTAGCTCTCGTTGAATGCAGCATTTTGCTGTGAATAATTGTACTGTGGCTTTGAGCATGCGTGTGTTTAAATGCTGGGATGGAACAGCGCCTCGGGTGTGTTTACCTGAGAAGGCTGTATCCCCCATCCTATCCTTCTTTTCTCCTTCTGCTCACCCTGCTCTCCTCTCCTCATCTCTAATCAGTCTGATAAAGGATATCCTCCGCAGTCCCCCAGCAACAGCGCTGCAGCAACAGATTACACAGTCTGCATACATGCAAACACACAATCTGCTGTGTAGCCAGTGAAAACAGGCACACGGAGGCAAATAATTAGAGACAGGCTAAGGTGCAAGCACCAGATTACGGATGTAAAGTCCACCCACACATACGCACATGTTGTAGACCTTTTCCATTCCAACACACACATAAGTGAGCTGGCATGCGCTCTAGATTTAACAAACTCTCAAATGTGAAGTACTCTGCTAACAAGCCAAAGTGATTGGCTTTGACAAATTGGTGTGCGCTGATGAATCGATGTGGTGTGTACTTTGGCTAACAACACTTGGAGTAATGACCAGGTTGCCCAGAAAGTAAGCCCTGCATGCTGAGTTACAGTGATGGATGCTACCTTGGACAGCTGCAAGAGGGCACAAGTTAGCCCACAGTGTTGTTTGTCTGTCCACAGTGTGTCTAAAGGCACATGTCTTTTAAAAGTTTTCAAGTGAACTTTGGGGAGGAATGGACTTTGTAATTGAGTGCATGACCAGAATCCTCTTGGGGTCGTTACAAATGTCCAGGACTTTTATGTGATCACTTCAGCACCAGACTATTTGTGTGCCCATAAACAGAATAGAGCACAAGAGCTCGTTCAGTGGCTTTTACTATTCAAGGGATGGTGTATGAAAACTGTTTGCTCATCTGCAAATAGCAAGTGAGATGCCAAGCCAGAAACATTAGTAGAGGGTGTTGCTGATTTCAGACACATTTTTATTTACTCTGAGCGTGAAATTGCACCACTCAAGCTGCTTGTGGCACTAGAAAGCTTCTGAATTTGTATCCTCCTGGTGGCACTTGGAGGTCTCCAGATCCATTTTTCCCAAAATACACATGCCAACATCTCTGCCTCTGTGAAAAACCTACCTTGCTTTACTTGCTGTGGCTTTTATAACCTCCTGGAACTGGGCAGGAGAGAATAGTTTACAACACTGTTGTCTATGGTTGTGGGTTCACTAAATATACCAGCTTGCTGGTTTATGTGATTCTTCATCAAATCTATGAATGCAGGCCTATTCCGTGTGAAGTATTTAATGCATGTCAAAATACACTCTCTCCATGTTGGCACCCAAGTGAAACAAGTATCGCTGTGTAAATTAGCTTGTTCGTCATTGTACCCTCATTTAGCCTTCCCTGTTGCTGAATGGAAGCTGTTACAGGCTGAGATTCACACAACCTTGATGGCTGCCTGGCTTAAATCACACATTTTATGCCTCAGCTTCCAACACAGATTGAATGTGATGACATGCTTTGTAACTGGAGAATTGCTGCAGCAGAACCACCTTCTCATCATACTTTTGCAACTATTGGTGTTACTATGTATAAGTTACAGTTGATGGCTCAAGCTTTTATGCTTGTTTCTTCCATGGAAAGCTGCTATTGCAACACTACATGGACCAAACACAAAGGTTCACAGTGTGAGCACAGTGAACACAGGAGAGATCACAGCTCTTCATGGCAGGTTCATTCATTCACTGTCTATTGCTTTATCCTCCACATGAGGATTGCAGGGCTGCTGGAGCCACTCTCATGTGACATGGATACACCCTGAACAGGTCGCCAATCACCGGGCCAAAATACAGGAAAAAAAAAAAAAACATGACAATTCACTCTCAACTTCACACCTACTGCAAATTTAATTAAGTTCAATTAACCTCTGCATTCTTTTGGACTGTGGTAGGAAATCGGAAAACCCAGAGAAAACCCACACACACACTGGGTGAACATGCACAGAAAGGCCCGGGTTTGAACCGGATCGCAAACCCTGGTCTTCTTGCTACAATCCACTATGCTGACGTGTGGCCCTGACTGCAGGTTTATTAGAGTAATTAAAAAAACACCCAACACAGCACTGAAAACTCAGGCATTACATATTTACAAAGTAACACTGAATCCAAGAACAACAGGCTCTTTGAAGTTGATAAAAATACCCAGGGACAGGAAGTGAAACCAACTTTAGAAACAAGTTCTTGTTTTTTTTGTTGATACTAGCAGAACTGTAAATGTAGTGAATGTTGCATTGTTATCTATGGCAGTTTTTCCTCATGGTTCTGTTCTTGCATTTACATTTACATGTGGATTCTCTTTGATAAGGTCCTGAACTTCATTGAGACACACAGCATGGCACCATTATCTACACCCAAAAAGCCATGCATAGCCCCAGTGGCTGGAAGAAAGAGAACTGCGGAATTAATCCTGTATGGTGGAGGGACAGGAGTCACAGGAACAGGAACACAACCATTTTGTTTACTTTTGTCTTTATTCTTTTATTCCATTTCGTCTATGTTATGTTTTGACTCGCAGTCAGGGGGCGGGAGGAGAGTGATATCTTGTTTGGCTCCTGACAGCACCACTTGGAGAGGAAAATGAAAAGAGATGGTGATGACACAGAGACTCACGCATTCACACACACCTCCTGCCGGTCTGTCCACCCCACGCTGTTCATAGGGCAATTCAAACCTGGCAATTTAGGGCCAAGTTAAAGTGGAGGGAAAAGCCTAAAATAGTGAAGCAAGGCAAAAGTGTGGGTGGGGAAAAAAAGACCTAGGGAGTGATTGGTGGAATGGTGGGGGACAGATGTAATTTTCAGACAACGGCAGGGAAGTGATGTAATTTTCTGGATGCAATTTGTCTGTACAAGTGTGTCCATGCATCTGTTTGTTCGTGTGGTATGCAGAGTGGCACAATGCAGATGCTAGGGTAGCACTTGGATCAAGAACTCATCAACTGAAAGAAAAAAACATCTTATTTTGTCTCATTGTCATGGTATAATGACCAGTTTGTGAGTAAAAGGAAAATTCATGTCATTGTGCATAGGCTTAACTAGCTTGGTCAGAGACAGAATTTTCCTCAGACGACAATAAATGAGCTTTGGCTATAAAACTGATGATTGTCAAGTAACCAATAACTTCCTTTTAATCTTTACAACCTAGTGATGAAGCAACTGTAATATCTAACAAATGAGCTTTAAAAATTGGAAGGACAAAGTTGATATTCCTGTTGTTACTAATTTGTGACTTTTATTTTGCCTTTTCTTCTGAACTTTCCAGACTATTGATGTGACAAAACAACACATTTGATGCATTGTGCTTCTGGCTGTCTTAATAGACAATTAGTCTAAGAGATGAATTTAATAATATGAGGCTATTTTCTGCAGGAGATGGAACCCCCCTACCTAAGCATATACAGTATCTATTTATGGAGAATGTTTTATATCACTGAAAGGAGAAACATTAAAACTTTAGTGTTTGTAATTGAACAGTTTAATGGCTGCACTTACAAAGTGAACCAAGGACATCTTTTCTGTTCCGATTTGATCTTTAAATGCAAAGTCTGAATGCAATGACACTGAACAAAAAACGATCAGTTGAACAGATGAGGTTGTTGTCATGTTTCATTTAGTCAAACCAGCTGACACAATATATTATTCTTCCAAAAAACAAGTGCAAACCTCATACATGTTATTCTTCTAGTTCCTCTATATCATACACTATTCAAAACAGGAACATGAATAAATAAGGTGTATTTGGATTTACAAATCAACCATCCAGGGCCACACACCTTTGGAAACACGCAGAGGCTAACTGAACACTGTAAAATGACACTAAGTTGGATGTGATAGTGAATGGTTGTCTCTGTGTGTTGACCCTGCAATGGACTGGCGACCTGTGTACCCTACCATTTGCCCTATGTCAGCTTGGATTGACTCCAGTGACCAGTGACCCTCACATGGACTGTAGACGATGGATAGATGGATGAAAATACACCACTCATGACCTGAATAACCCCAGACTGCATCTGAATGAGACTGGGTTTGGCTCTGGAAAGGGTTTAGTCACCTTCCCCTTCCAAGAGGTGCGTCCAGTGGACATTGATCAAAATGTCTCAACTGGATAGACCTACGACCAATCAGACCAATGATGTGGATGTAGTATTCCAGGAGTGATGGCTATTGACTAATGGCGTCTAACAACTCCAGGGAACAAGTTGCTTAAAATGGAGAGACAGCAGCACTTTGATGGCCACCATCTTGGATACAAACAGTAGGTGCTAGGCATCACTTCTCTGTCATCATCGCGTTAGGCCTGCATCCAGCAAGCCACGGGAAAAAAAAAACTGTGTGTGATTGGTTTCCATTTTTAGGAGATTCTGTAGTTGGCCAAAACGGCATCCTATCAGAGAGTCGGCGGAGAGAAATCAAATTGCTGGCAGACTTCGCCGGGTAGACCCGGGCTACACCACTCACCAAAAAGTTGTTGGCCACTTTAGGGGCAGTGTAACAACTTTAAATCTAACAATAAAGTTAAAATGGATGAAATCTTGAGCATCAGCAGCTGATTTTGGAACAATGAAAATGACACCATATGTGGCTACATAAATCAGAAAAAAGGAAAGTATGCATTTTATATATTGTCTCTCTTTTCATGTTATTTATTTTATTTTTGAAATGTCCAGAATTGCCCGCAGATGTTGCCTGTTGTTAAACAATCATGTTTTGTGTTGGTCTGAGATGCTGATACCCTGAAAATCTGTATTCACGATGAGTGTCACATTATTTCTTACTGCTATAACTGTGACTTTACATTGATAAATTAAGTAAAATGAAGCTGGTGATGTAACATGGTCACTGTAAACATGGCGCTGCCAGCTCCTGTTGTTTAACGGTCTTCTTACCTCGTCCTTCAGCCACAAGGGTAAAGAGTGTAGAGGAGGCAAAGACAGATTCTGCTGGTTAGGCCTCCTGTTGTCTGTGCATTAAATTAAATCGATAATTATAACGTGACTTAACAGTTGATTTAGTAAATCGTATGGCCAGAGGTTACAGTGTAAGGCGGATATATTACAAAACCCCTCACGAACTGATCAGATAATTGAGTAGTTTAAAATAAGACCGTATAACCAATCAGCAATATGAAACAATATTTAAAGGTGTAAACAGACTGTTCATGACCTCATGAATCACAAAATCTCTGTAGCCGAGTAGATTTTATTAGTGCATTCACCTGACGACAGTGTTTATTGGCTCGTCTTGTGACCTCCTTGTCCTTGTGAATCTCAGCGGGACTGTTGGTGTCTTGATGGAAGGTTACCTCCTAGTATAAAACACTCTGCAACAACAACTTTATAGAACACCTGTGGGAGCAGGGTTTTATGAGCTCATCGGCTGCATGATTTTATATTTTCCAGTTGGCAAAGTGACATATGCTGCAGGAAACAAACACTGAGTCCTGAAGACAACCACGTCCAAGTCTGATGATGCATTGCACAACCTGCGTGCAGATTGGAGGTGATTGGCTGCAGTTGGTCATGTTGGTCAGTACCAAAATGCCATGACCTTTTGTTGTTTCACTAGCATGAACCACCTAAGATGTTTCAAAAATAACATTCATTGCTGTACTTAACTTCAGCTATGGGGTCAATTCTCATGAGGAACATTTGATGATAATGCGCTAACCACAAATGCATCATTACAGGTTGCCATAATCAAAGTAAAAATGATGAGTCAACCACAATTGTCCACAGTGTTAATACTCGATTAGCACTCATTTTTTAAAGAGCCTCCAATAAATATGCCCATTTGCATGCATTTTGCATAACCAAGCTGACAGGGACTTACTTAGAAGAGCAGTATATATTCCTTTGCAGCAGTGCACCTCAAATCTTTTGGGGGCAGTTGAAAATCTGCAGAAGCCCAGTTTTCATTTTCATGGATGCATTTACATGCTGTCCAACTGTCGGCCCCTATGAGTTATATCAGGTGGCTTTATCGCCTGAAATAAAGCAGAGATAAATGTTGCTGAGGAAGTGCAAAACACAGGCCCCTCAACACTACAGTATGTATCTACGTATGGGTGTGTGTGTGTGTGTGTGTGTTATTTAATGCTCTAAACCTTGAGCCCTTGTGTGTGTGTGTGTGTAAACTCTGAGCATTCTGCAGACTCGGCTTCTAATGCCATTCTTGGGGCTCTGCTGATGATGCACTTTCAGCCCTGTGTGGCTGCAAGAAGTCACCATCTGACCCACACATGCACAGAGATCCTCATGTCCATGGATGTATCTTCCCTGTCACGTGACCATAGATATAAGTCCAGCTGTCACTAAAATAAATCCATTCCGCTGGTGACATTTACTTGGGGTTATCAGATATCATTAGCTAGGGTCAGTTTCATAACCTGTGAATGGGGATAAGGGACGACTCAATTTATAGTTTTCCACTAAGCTGTATAGTTTGGTGTACAGTATACTCGTGGTTGGGTGCACCGAGCAAATCTGCCCTCTGAAAAAAATCATCCGGCACGTTTGGATGAACACAATGTATGGCAAATATATTCTCATATTATCCAACATAACTATGCTTATAATGAAATTTGAACAAGCACTATATGATTTCTGTTAAAGCTTTACTTGCACCTATGGTGCCTCTGTAATCTTTTTTTTTTTCAACTTAGTTTTCCCAGACTTGAGCTGCTTTATTTGGGGATGTTTTGGTGAGCCTTTGAGCTCTCCTGAGAGGCTTACTCCACTCTTTCTGAAAGCACAAATCTAGACAATGACTGGAAAATCAAAGCTTTGCTCTCAGAAAAATATGGTGAATATAAACACTAGGGTTTACTGAATATATTTGTTCGTGTCTAAAGAGTATGTTTTGGAGTTGCGAGGAAACGAATACCAGCCATTTAGAAGAGGCCCATGCACAGAGGCCTTGCTGAATAATTATTTTTCGCTCCACCTTGCTATATTCCTCACACAAACACTTATATTCCCAATTTCCGTCTTTTTTATTCTATTTACACAAGCCTGTATTCTCACAATATGCCTACCTTGAGCTGCCTCTGAGGTTTGCTGTGGTGCGTAGTAATAAGAAAGGCCATGGACAAAAGAAAACTGAACCTTAACAGCTCACAAATGCAAATGGTTCATTGGAAAGCAGCCTTATTGGCTCACTCAGACTCAGTTGACAGGGAGGAACAGAAATATTCTGATCATGTACTACTGGCGTAAGTTATTTCTTTCTCCCTCTTCCCCCGTTTCCAGTTATCCATGTCTCTACTGACCGGGTTTGAGTGTCCGTGCAGACTCATAAGTGGTTTACTGAAGACTGCAGAGGGTCACCAATCATTTAAAGGCATAACATAAGGTAGCACCAGGACTTAATGTAATATCTCAGCACAATCTTATTAAATCATACCTGGGGGTAATTGATGGCATTGGCACAAGTAAAATCCAATAAAGAAAAAAAGCAAGTGACAGATTTTGCTTGTTTCATTTAATGCACTTTCTTCCCACATGAACACACACATCTGGACCGACATTTACTGTAGCTACAACTGTGTACAGCTGGGAACAGGCTGTTGCTACAAATCGGTTTTCATGAACATAATCATAACTTATTTGCATTTGATGCATATATTCTGGATATGTTTTCTGTACTATCATGAGCATAGCAGTGTGTAAACCTGCAATGTGTGCATACAAGGCAGGGCTACTGAACTAGACTGTGGTTTCCTCTTTTGTCACTGTGACTCCAGATACATTAGAGAAGGAGTAATGGATATAGGCAGGTAGTATGATGGCTGTGCACGCTTTAGGCTGTGTAGAAATGCTGCTACTGCTTTACTCAGCAGTTCTCTATGGCTTATGGAAAACAAACGGTTCCAGTCCAACAAGAAAGACTTTCCCTTCTGTCGGTGCAGCTCTGTTTTTGTTGGGTCTAAAATAGCCTTTCAGTGGATAAACAAACACATTGTGAAAATCTGTTATCTATCATGCTGCCATATAGTACATGTCACTTGAGGTGCACACCTCAGAGCATGGTCAAGATGTGTTCCAGAGAGAAACTGCAATTTCAGTTGAGAAACAACAAGCACTAAGTCTCTATGGACCTGCAGAAAATATTAGAGAAGGTTCACGGTGGTGATGGAGAGGATGACTGAGAAATGTAAGCAATTTCCAATTTCTCAATGTGCTCACTCTCAGTGGTGAACACTTTAAATATAGCACATTTAAATGAATAGTGAGTATAAGTCATACTCCCAGTTAAGGCAAAAAATAAATAAATGGAATGTAAATGTACTTTTAAAATTGATGTGCTGGTTAAATGTTATAATGCACTGTAATCTCTAGTTTAAATATACAATGAGGTACAATACTAGGTTCAATAACATTCTATTATCATCCTATTCTGTATTTCTTTGTCAACCTTTTCGTTAAATACCATCCTCAGCTAATTTTACTGAATTATGCTGTATAGTGTAACAATGCCATTGCAAGATTTATGCTCTATTATTTATTTAATCTTTGAATCTGAGTGATCACATTTTTACCCATAGAGTTGGAAAGTAGATATGTCAGAGTACTACAATACCCACAAGATTTAGTCACTGTTGCCATGGAGAGGTGGTCAGTCAGGCAGCAATTGGAGCAGAAGGTAATTTAAAAGCTTCATCTTTACAGTTGAGAACAAATCATTGCACCATACTTGCAAAATTCACCCACTAATGACCCATAATTGAAAGACAAATTGATTTTGTTCATTTTCACCATCATTAATTTTAACTTCCAGCTTTGACAATGCAGTTAACCTCAATGACAGACTTCTGTCTGTGATATTTACCTCAGATTTGCACCTGATATCTTTTGTATTGATGATTTAATGGGGGTCTTTCATGTTTATCCAAATCATAGAAGTGCTCCAACAGTTAGTCACAGTACAGTGTCTATGGGAAAAATCAATGGGATTTAAACTCAGTGTGACTTCTCAGTGGGACTCCTGCTGCTTTACAACTCATTTTGAACCACTTTGTGAATTTGTGCCTGTGTCATTGCACCGACTTTGCTTGCATGGCATCGTCTCAAAAATTATTTGAGGCTCACGTTCTGTCTGAGGAAACTGAGTTTACAGGCATGCTAATGGTCTTTGAGCTATTAGTGGGTACTCCTTTGAACTAAATGCTAAAAAGTCAGCATGCTATCACTGACAGTGCTATCTGTTTGCGGTTCAGTTTGTTACCATACTAACAAGCTCCACTATTGCTAAAACCTGAGGCTAATAGGAATTTTGCATGGGCTTGGCCATAAACAAAAGTGGTGCACAGATTGACCCTATAAAAACCTAGCTACTGACAGACATCTCTACACGACCAGAAAGGCTAAAAATGTCTCTCTTCTGTTCTGTATGCAGTTATATACACAAGACTGAAACATCTGGCTGTAAACACTTTGATAGTACCAAGAATTATGTTCCTCACTGACAAAAGGAACTTCTTACTCAAAAGTATCAAAATAATAATAAAAGAAGAACATTGGTGAAATCTGTGCATTTGTTGTTATTTTTATCTACAGTATTGTATTCCTGCAGACAGGAATTTACTTATATAATGTATTCACATACTTTAACAACAATAACAAAATAAATTAATAACAAAAGTTATTTGTAACTCCTCTCTGCCCGGACGGGATGAAATGTTGCAAAACTACATTTTACAATATCCAGAACAAAGTGTCCGCATGCATTTATCAAGGTTGTCAAACTTGCCAGAGCGCTCCACGTTCGTATTTTCCTTGGCGTTCTCACTGAGCTACAAAGTCACCCTGATGAATTAATTGGCTGCATTTCTTATGCAGAGACAGAGCGAAGAAGAGAGAATACGATGAGTATGGTGAACAGTGGGGGACGGTAATTGAATTCCAGAGTTATTGATTTAGCCGGAGTATCACTGCGGGACACCTACGGCCAAGACTGTCTGAAAAACTTCTGATTAGCATTCACTATGCTAATGGTTGGCTCACTGTAACTATGTTTTTGTTTCTGTTCATTTCTGCTTTTCTTTCCAAGCTCATCTTTTCTTCTCCCTCCCTTTGTCTCACATCACTCCCCCCCACAAACATAATGCATATTAATTTCTTTTTCCCTACCTCCCACCTCTTGTTTTTGCTATGCTCTTTGTCTTACTACTCTCTGCCGAAGCCAGCACCCCTCGGAACTTCTCTGATCTCCTACTGTGTGCGTGTAAAATCTCTTCTTATTGCTGAGAGCATGTATACTGTATGTGCTTGCCCTGGTGCATACTTCAAGCGGCAGTAGAGGCACGTTTCTCTCTGGGCTTGAAGCCCAGAGGCCAGCGCTGGTCCTTTGCAACAATGCACCGCGGAGGCTTGGGTGGAACTGCAGCGATGGCACTTTCCCACCACAGTCCCTGGCCTACTCGCCACTCCCCTCCAGCCCCTCAGCCCCTGGGGATCCATGGAGATAAGGATTGAACATCTCCGGATGCCACTTTGCATAAATGTTTAATAGCAGGGAAAACATTAGCATCAGTAATTAAAGCAGTAATTTAAGCCCAGACGCCATCAACAGGCGAGCTACTTCCACGCTGGAATAACACCAGTGAAACACAGTAATTAGCTTTGCTTTGATTGGACGGGAGACTAGGTTCAGGGACTGCATGTTTGTGTGTGAATGTACTGTATGTGTGTTTGTGCACATACAGAGGGCATCCTTCTCATGTTTGCCATTTTTCTATGTATTAAAGCATTAGCAAATAGACCAATTGATCTGTTTCTCTCTGCATGTATGTATTCAGGATTGATTATATGACAAAGTGTGTATATACACCCGGTGCAAGCATGTGTGTCAAATGGCATTTGATGTTGGTTTGAACAGTGTTGAACAATGACCTGAGGGTCAAATATTGTGTAGGACTTCCCTAAGGAAGCTGATGTTGTCCTATGTCTTCATCCGTGTCCTTTGAGCCTCTCTCTGCCTCTAATTCCGCCTTAACTCCAGAAGCTAACCTTTGTGTCCGCCTGGGACCTTTGGGACAGTGCCCTGCATTCTTTTTTATTAAAGTGCTATGATAGCAATATGGCTGTGAGGGAGGATGATAGGTTTTGCTTTTTTTTCCACTGGCATCAAAAATCATTAGGAGAGCACGGAGGTCAGTCTGGCTTGTATCTGGCTTTTAATGGCTCCTTAAAGCTAGGCCCCAGAGATGGGTGTGACATTCACACATACATACTGTATACATACACACACAAACAAAAGGGTGCCTGGAAGCAAGCCAAAACCTTGCTCTCATTTCCCATATCCGTCTTTATTTCATTCTTTCTGCTCATTCCCACTCTCTTTAGCCAAAGAGCTTCTGCTTTTGATCTATTGCTAAAGACTATCACTGAAACAGAGCTATACTATGACTGTAACTCATTCTTGGCTCTAACTGAGTCGAGATAGTTTCTTTCTCCATTTCATTCCGGCTTTGTTGTTTTTTTTTTTTTTACTGTGATACCAAAGCTTGCATTTGCCTCATTCAAGATTTATTTCAAACTTGTAGCAGAGATTCTTATTCATGTATCAACACAGATAAATTAATGACATTTGACCTCCCCGGAAAGAACACTTTTCACTTGTTGCAGCCTCCCGCTGCTTCTTCTCAGTATGCTGATAGAGTTTCTATGCAGTTTAATTAAGCGTATTGAGTTTGCCTCAGCAGTGGAGTGTTATATGGCCAGCTGGATACGCACACACTCGTATAAACCTGCACATACCACTGCAAACACACACTCCAGCGCTGCCATGCACACTCCTATCCATTCCAGCTGACAGCTTGTTAATTGCCAAGGGGTTAACTGGAAGTGGTGGTGTAATTGCATCAGAGTTTTAATTTACCCTGGCCTCTCATTTATTTACCTAGCCGTAGATTTTAAAGCAGCATTAATCGTCTGGGTGCGTCAGGACAAAGTGGAGATTGACAAGTTGGATGTCAGTCCAGGCTACCTGTAGATTCACAGTCTGAAAGAAGAAACGATGGGCCTTGTGGTGAAATCCACTAAATGGCAGCAAACTTTAGAAAACTGAATATTTAAAGTTTATTAAAGATGATAATGAAATAACTGTGATGTTCTTGAAGGTTTCAGGGTATTCAGTTACTTAACTGATACAGTGTTTTATACTGTGTGGCAGTGATGAATGAATGGTCTCTGCATAGCTCTTATTATCATTGCAGCCTTTATGAAAAATACTGAATATTGCAGCTCATGGGGCCTTGATGCTTGAATGCGTGGCATTTTATGACTGCATTGATGTTGTTTTTTGCCATTGTGGTGGTCTTTTTCTACCTCTGACCTCGAGGGAAACAGCAAAGCAAGCAGGCCTTGGCAATCACATTGATTTGACAGAGCTTCAACTTAAAAGCACACCAGCCTTTAGTTAAAGGCTTTAAGGAATGAAGAGGGGGCGACACTCAGATACCAACATTAGAAAAAAAAAAGTAATTCCTGTGAATTGTGTGTCGGACCACACTGGCTATGAAAGTGACTATTTTGAATGAGAATGTTTCATATCTGTTTTAGTTAAGGCCTCATTTTAAAGTGCAAGGTGTTTTTGTTTCTATGGGTGTCTGAGCTCTAAGTGTTTGTTCACATTGTGGATCAGAATGGCAGTCGGGAAGTGGTTTGAATTCCCAGAAGCAGTCCAAATTTGGAGCTGGATGCCCAATGCTTTTACAACACACATGCAGACACAAATACATACACAGACACTCACTCACTTACTCACCCACTCCAGTGAGCCATCCATCCATCTCTTTGACATGATTGTTCCTCTCTTGTTACTTTATGTTCTTACCCATCAGCGATGAGTAAAACAGCAATTACACCCGGCCATCGATGCAGTCAGCGGACAGAATCAGAATTATGGCATGGTGCATTACTGCAAATTGCACTTAAAGTTTTTTTTTTCCTTCAGAGCATGGGGAGCAAGTGGAGAGTAATGGGCACTCATAATAAGATACATCATTAGGATAGATATATCGTCATCTCATGGTTTTAATTGCAGCTTGCAAAATTTCAATACATGCAAGAGTATCCTGCAGAGTTTGACTTGCGGTTTTTGCTCCTACGGTCCACTTTGCCCCTGTAGTCAAAGCTGCCACTTTGTCTTAACTGTTTGGACTACCTCTGCTTCCTTTTATCTCTGCCTCCTCATTTTTTCTTCACATTTAACTACTTATTTTTACTGCACGATATTTGCAGTCCACCAGCACCAGCTGGAATGCGTCACTGCCGATTTACAAGCTGACTTTTCATGATCTCATCTGGGATAATGCACACTATAAGGTGAAACTGCAAAATGAAATAGCTTTACTTCTTGAATGATACATGAAACTCGACAGGAGCAGCCTTGAATGGAATTACTTAATGAGCAACAGAGTAACCTCAGAGTGTCAGAGTGGATGTGGGAAAAAAACAGCAACATAAAAAAAAAAGAAAAAGAAAGAGGCCGATAGAGGATAGATGGAAGGAAAGGTGAAGTGATGAGCGTGTCGTATAAGCCAGTGCTTGGCGAGATAGATGGATGATGTGCATGTGTGGGTGGAGTTGTCCTTGGTTTGGTGCTGATTGTGTATGAGGTTGGTGCTCAGCAGGACAGATGGTGCTAGTGGGCAGATGAGTGAATAATGGTGTTTCACCATCATGCAGTAATTACCTGCTTCTAGGCCCTGTCTGCAGTCTGCAAAGGCTGCATTGCCAGTATACGGATGCATATACATTCACACAATCATGCATGACCTCATGAATCTTGATATACTATGCTCGTATACTGCTCACACTCTGCATACTGTGCATATAGAGCTCATAAAACACCAACAATGACAACACTGTTCCTGCGATTGATAGAGAGAAACGCATATTGTACACCAACCTTCAGTGTGAAGTGTGATAGGTACCAACTAACATTTTACTTTAGGCCTGAATCTCTGCACCTGCATGTAAGTTCAGCTCACTGAAATATGAGTATGAGTTGAATTTATATCTCCCTGTTTACAAAATGTTGGGGTCTGAAAGGGCAATGTTTTTCAATGTAGTCATTTAAATCACAATCATATGGTAAAGTGCTCTGTTTACACCTTTGAGGGCCACATAACATTATCCAAACTAACATCAATGACTGGTACTGCAAGGTTTCATCTGTTTTTATGATGCTGTCACTTCAGTTTTAGTAAGACTGATGCCACCTTTAATTTTTATTGCAATTCACTGTATTTCTTGGATATTATGACAAAGAGAAGAAATAAATATGCTTTCAGTTTCAACCACAACTGACAATGTTTGCTGGTCAGAAGCCAGTGCAGGATTGTTGTTACATCATTCTACTGTGTTTTAAAGGTCACCGATGTCTACTTAGATAAATTAAATAATATTTATGGTCAAAAACCTCATAGTCTCTTCAGATTAAGCCACTTTATTGCTGCTCTCTGCCAGCCTC